>CM038711.1:45908713-46143713 GCA_021613375.1 Megaleporinus macrocephalus
ACCTACATTTAGAGTTATACGTTCAACCTAATGAGAAACTGTAACTCAGTTTATATACAATACCTACATTTAGAGTTATATGTTCAACCTAATGAGAAACTGTAACTTAGCTCATATCACAATACCTACATTTAGACTTATACGTTCAACCTAATGAGAAACTGTAACTCAGTTTATATACAATACCTACATTTAGAGTTAAACGTTCAACCTAATGAGAAACTGTAACTCAGTTTATATGCAATACCTACATTTGAGTTATACGTTCAACCTAATGAGAAACTGTAACTCAGTTTATATACAATACCTACATTTAGAGTTATACGTTCAACCTAATGAGAAACTGTAACTCAGTTTATATACAATACCTACATTTAGAGTTATACATTCATCCTAATGAGAAAATGTAACTCAGCTCATATCACAATACCTACAATTAGAGTTATACATTCAACCTAATGAGAAACTGTAACTCGGTTTATATCACAATACCTACATTTAGAGTTATACGTTCAACCTAATGAGAAACTGTAACTCAATTTATATACAATACCTACATTTAGAGTTATACGTTCAACCTAATGAGAAACTGTAACTCAGTTTATATACAATACCTACATTTAGAGTTATATGTTCAACCTAATGAGAAACTGTAACTCGGTTTATATCACAATACCTACATTTAGAGTTATACATTCAACCTAATGAGAAACTGTAACTCAGTTTATATAACAATACCTACATTTAGAGTTATACATTCATCCTAATGAGAAACTGTAACTTAGCTCATATCACAATACCTACATTTAGATTTATACATTCAACCTAATGAGAAACTGTAACTTAGCTCATATCACAATACCTACATTTAGAGTTATACGTTCAACCTAATGAGAAACTGTAACTCAGTTTATATACAATACCTACATTTAGAGTTATACGTTCAACCTAATGAGAAACTGTAACTCAGTTTATATACAATACCTACATTTAGAGTTATATGTTCAACCTAATGAGAAACTGTAACTCAGTTTATATACAATACCTACATTTAGAGTTATACGTTCAACCTAATGAGAAACTGTAACTCAGTTTATATACAATACCTACATTTAGAGTTATACGTTCAACCTAATGAGAAACTGTAACTCGGTTTATATCACAATACCTACATTTAGAGATATACATTCAACCTAATGAGAAACTGTAACTCAGTTTATATACAATACCTACATTTAGAGTTATACATTCAACCTAATGAGAAACCGTAACTCAGTTTATATACAATACCTACATTTAGAGTTATACGTTCAACCTAATGAGAAACTGTAACTTGTTTTATATCACAATACCTACATTTAGAGTTATACATTCATCCTAATGAGAAACTGTAACTTAGCTCATATCACAATACCTACATTTAGTTTTATACATGCAACCTATTGAGAAACTGTAACTCAGTTTATATACAATACCTACATTTAGAGTTATACGTTCAACCTAATGAGAAACTGTAACTCAGTTTATATACGATACCTACATTTAGAGTTATACGTTCAACCTAATGAGAAACTGTAACTCAGTTTATATTAAATACCTACATTTAGAGTTATACATTCAACCTAATGAGAAACTGTAACTCAGTTCATATACAATACCTACATTTAGAGTTATACGTTCAACCTAATGAGAAACTGTAACTCGGTTTATATCACAATACCTACATTTAGAGATATACGTTCAACCTAATGAGAAACTGTAACTCAATTTATATACAATGCCTACATTTAGAGTTATACATTCATCCTAATGAGAAAATGTAACTCAGCTCATATCACAATACCTACATTTAGAGTTATACGTTCAACCTAATGAGAAACTGTAACTCAGTTTATATTAAATACCTACATTTAGAGTTATACATTCAACCTAATGAGAAACTGTAACTCAGTTCATATACAATACCTACATTTAGAGTTATACGTTCAACCTAATGAGAAACTGTAACTCGGTTTATATCACAATACCTACATTTAGAGATATACGTTCAACCTAATGAGAAACTGTAACTCAATTTATATACAATGCCTACATTTAGAGTTATACATTCAACCTAATGAGAAACTGTAACTCGGTTTATATCACAATACCTACATTTAGATTTATCTGTTCAACATAATGAGAAACTGTAACTCAGTTTATATACAATACCTACATTTAGAGTTATACATTCAACCTAATGAGAAACTGTAACTTAGTTTATATACAATACCTACATTTAGAGTTATACATTCAACCTAATGAGAAACTGTAACTCGGTTTATATCACAATACCTAGATTTAGAGTTATATGTTCAACCTAATGAGATACCGTAACTCAGTTTATATACAATACCTACATTTAGAGTTATACATTCAACCTAATGAGAAACTGTAACTCAGTTTATATACAATACCTACATTTAGACTTATACATTCATTCTAATGAGAAACTGTAACTGTAACATGCAGTTTGTATTATAGAAATGCTGTGACTGTGAATCATAAAGAGAGCAAGTTAACTTTTTTACTGAAACCTAATTATATACCTGCTAAACATGTAAAGTTGGATGTGATCGACCTGACGTTGTACGTTTCCTGCCAGTGGTGTGTTTTCTTGGCGGAGAGTGAGACCTGCCGCAGAGTGACGTGGGTATAGTTTTATATAGAGAGTTTTATCCTGTATATACTGTATGTGCTGTATTTCCAAATCAGTCTTAGTGTTTCTCTATACTGTCCGTGTGCTTTGTGCTTTCTGTGCGCCTTTTCATCTCCCTTCCACTTTTTTTCTCGTCCCCACTCCCTCTCTCTCTTTCTCTCTCTCTCTCCCTCTCTCTTTCTCTCTCTCTGTCTTGAAAGTCATATTCTGTGAGCAGCACAGAGTAATAAAAACAGTAATGAGATGCTGGAATTTATGCGCTCTGCAGATTTAGTTTTTGCTCACTGTAACTTTTCTCTCCGACTGTGAGTCTCAGTCAAAGTGTCAGTACAGTAGACTTAAAGAAAAAATATCCCGCCTGCTCTATACAGGGCTGGGCAGGAGTCAGAGACCCCCTTCATTTGCTTCATTTCCTGTCAAACCAGTCATTAAGTACAAGCTTTTAATTTTGCAGGAGATATTTTGGAGGAGATATGATTTAAAACAATGTGCTTACATTAGAAGTTCAGAGCAAATGGGGCTCCAAATGACCACCTGGAAGACCTGGTACCACCACAAGACCACCACAACCACAACAATATTATTGTATTAAATACAGAGGTGGGTAGTAACTAGATACAGTTACTCAGTACATGTACTTCAGTATATTATTGTATTGGATACAGAGGTGAGTAGTAACTAGTTACAGTTACTCAGTACATGTACTTCAGTATATTGTTGTATTGGATACAGAGGTGAGTAGTAACTAGTTACAGTTAGTCAGTACAAATACTTCAGTATATTATTGTATTAAATACAGAGGTGGGTAGTAACTAGATACAGTTACTCAGTACATGTACTTCAGTATATTATTGTATTAAATTCAGAGGTGAGTACTAAATAGTTACAGTTACTCAGTACATGCACTTCAGTATATTATTGTATTGGACACAGAGGTGAGTAGTAACTATTTACAGTTACTCAGTACATGTACTTCAGTATATTATTGTATTAAATACAGAGCTGGGTAGTAACTAGTTAGAGTTACTCAGTACATGTACTTCAGTATATTATTGTATTGGACACAGATGTGAGTAGTAACTATTTACAGTTACTCAGTACATGTACTTCAGTATATTATTGTATTAAATACAGAGCTGGGTAGTAACTAGTTAGAGTTACTCAGTACATGTACTTCAGTATATTATTGTATTAAACATGGAGGTGATAGTAAATTACTGTAGTACAACTTTAGTGATAGTGAGTGACTGTATTGTGGAGCTGAATCACTCCAACATGTGAGGATGAGGAAGTAGTGCAGTGTATTCTAATCTCTGGTCAGTGGTGGTGAAGGTGTTGCTTCCGGTTAAATCATTTAAGAACAGGCAGCCAATGAAAGAACAGTAAACAAGGCGATGGCTGAAGCTCTTACTGATTGAGCGCCGCCGGCGAGAAACCATGTTCAGCAGCAACAACAGAAGTGATATAAATAGAAGCAAAACAAGAGTAAACATTAGAGCTGCTTCACCACCGGAGGCGCTCTCGGAGAGGAAACTCGGGTGGTTTAATGCTCGTAACGTTTCTTCTAGACCAGTAAGGAGTGAAGAGGGAGGCGGAGCGACCGGGCATTTCTTGTTTCCTACAATAGTGATATGCTGCCCCCTATTGTTTGTAGCATGAATGCGACAGGTTGCATCATCTTACAAAGTGTTTCTTTAAAGCTTTCACCTCTAAGAGTGAGAAGAACATCAAGCTGCTTCAGATCTGAGAACTTCCACAGATGTTTCGTCCATGCATCCACTGTGAGAAGACATCTCAACACCTTGGGTCTAAAAGGATGAGAGAAAAGATAGAAAGATACAGACACATCAAACAAAAAGAAGCTGAATGATGGACTGACCACCCCAGAGTCCAGAACCTCAGTGTGTTTGGGGTTATTTGGATGGTGAGAAGCAGAACGTTGCAGCTAAACCAGCTTCTAAGACTGAACTTTAGGGGTGTGTTTGAAAAGCCTGGATGCTGTAATGAAGGAAAAGATGGAAAGATATGTGGACGGATAGATGGATAGATGGATAGTTGAGTGATTTGAGGCTCACATGGAGCTGTCTATTGTCTTATTAAGTCCAGCAAACATCAGAGTGAACCTCTGCAGTGTCTCACCATCGCTCTCCTCGCCTCCTGTTCTTCGCTCCTGCAGGACAACACGAGAACTTAATTCCCTCGAGTTAATTTCCTGCAGACCTGTTTGTCTCGGAGCGGTGGGCTGCTTCTGGGGGGGGGTGGGGAAATGATGGGCGGCTCGAGCTGGAGACGATTTAAATGAGACGACAATTTTCATTTCTATCTCCTAGCTGGACAAATAAGCATCCGCAGATAGCCGCCGGCCTGGGCACGGGGAAAGGCCGAGGGTCTCCGCTTCCATTTCTCTGCTGTACTGCTCTGTTCACCCTGACATCAAATGTTTGAGGACACGCCTCCTTATGAAACTCAATATATTTTCAATTGCAACATCTACAATCATATATCATTTCATCATACACTGGTCAGCTAGAACATTAAAACCACCACCATCTCCACTCACTGTCCACTGTATCAGCTCCACTGACCATACAGGACCTCCACTCACTGTCCACTGTATCAGCTCCACTGACCATACAGGACCTCCACTCACTGTCCACTGTATCAGCTCCACTGACCATACAGGACCTACACTCACTGTCCACTGTATCAGCTCCACTGACCATACAGGACCTACACTCACTGTCCACGGTATCAGCTCCACTGACCATACAGGACCTCCACTCACTGTCCACTGTATCAGCTCCACTGACCATACAGGACCTCCACTCACTGTCCACTGTATCAGCTCCACTGACCATACAGGAGCTCCACTTACAGACTGTAGTTCATCTGATTCTGCTGGAGTGTTTAAACACTGTGTCCACTCACTGTCCACTCTATTAGACACTCCTACTACTTGCTGGTCCACCTTGTAGATGTAGAGTCCACCTTGTAGGTGTAGAGCACAGTTTGTATTCCTCTAGTCCTTCATCAGTGGACACAGGACACCGCCCACAGGACACTGCTGTCTGGATAGTTTTGGTTGGTGGACGATTCTCAGTCCAGCAGTGACACTGAGGAGGTGTTTAAACACTCCAGCAGCAGCACTGCTGTGTCTGATCCACTCACACCAGCACAACACACACTAACTAACACACCACCACCACGTCAGTGTCACTGCAGTGCTGAGAATGACCCACCTCTGATTGCAGTATTGGTGATATCTGTTTGATGTACTTTGTTTATTTACTGTTAATTTTGTTAAAAATATTATGCTGTTTCATATGAGCTCGTTAAAAATGGTAATAAACCAGTTTAGATCATGTTTTATGACTTGCTTGCGCTAATAACTACATGTAGCCCTGCCGTGGCATATAGCCCCGCCCCTTAATCGGTATCGGCTATCGGGTGGTTGCGCTGAAAAGTGATTGGCAACCGGAATCGGCCTCAAAAACGCTGATCGGTCCATCTCTAATATATATATATATGTGTGTGTGTGTATGGCTGATAGTGATCTAATATATATGTTTGGTATTTGTTGTTCCTAGTTCGTTTTGTGAGTTTCAGTGCTTTTGGTGGCAGTTTCAGTGCTTTGGGTGGCAGTTTCAGTGCTTTGGCTGGCATCTACAATGATTTGGGTGGCAGTTACATTGCTTTGGGTGGCAGTTTCAGTGCTTAAGGTGGCTGCTTTGGGTGGCAGCTTCAGTGCTTTGGGAGGCAGTTTCAGTGCCTTGGGTGGCAGTTTCAGTGCTTTGGGTGGCAGTTTGAATGCTTTGGGTGTCAGGTTCAGTGCTGTGGGTGTCAGTTTCAGTGCTTTGGGTGGCAGTTTCAATGCTTTGGGTGGCTGTTCCAGTGCTTTGGGTGGCATCTTCAGTGCTTTGGGTGGCATCTTCAGTGCTTTGGGTGGCAGCTTCAGTGCTTTGAGTGTCAGTTCCAGAGCTTTGGGTGGCAGTTTCAGTGTTTTGAGTGGCAGTTTCAGTGCTTTGGGTGGCAGTTTCAGTGCTATGGGTGGCAGTTCCAGTGCTTTGGGTGGCAGTTTGAATGCTTTGGGTGTCAGGTTCAGTGCTTTGGGTGTCAGTTTCAGTGCTTTGGGTGACTGTTTCAGTGCTTTAGGTGGCAGTTTCAGTGCTTCGGGTGGCAGTTTCAGTGCTTTGAGTGGCAGTTTCAGTGCCTTCGGTGGCAGGTTCAGTGCTTTGGGTGTCAGTTTCAGTGCTTTGGGTGACTGTTTCAGTGCTTTAGGTGGCAGTTTCAGTGCTTTGGGTGGCAGTTTCAGTGCTTTGAGTGGCAGTTTCAGTGCCTTCGGTGGCAGGTTCAGTGCTTTGGGTGGCAGTTTCAGTGCTTTGGCTGGCAGTTACAATACTTTGGGTGGCAGTTTCAGTGCTTAAGGTGGCTGTTCCAGTGCTTTGGGTGGCAGCTTCAGTGCTCTGGGTGGCAGCTTCAGTTCTTTGGGTGGCAGCTTCAGTGCTTTGGGTGGCAGTTCCAGTGCTTTGGGTGGCAGTTCTAGTGATATGTTTTCTAGTAAATCTACCAGCTTGCACATTCCTCCTGCCTCCTCGTCTCTGACTGTAACAGCAGTGTATTTGAAACCTGCCATTAACGTTTAGCCCGGCGCGACCTGCCCTCACCCGGCCTCTGATCCGTACAAGTGATGAACCCGAGGCTTTGTTTAATCCGCTTGTACGACACTCCTCGCGATGAACATCAATTCACTCCTGCGCCGCAGTTTGCGCTTGTTTGATGTAACTTTTTGGTGGAACATGATTTTCTCCCAGTGGCTAACGCTCAAATCCCCAGTAATCCTGCGGCGGCTCGGCTGTTTGTTGACGTTTCTTGCTGACGGAGGAAAAGAACTCGGTTCCCATTTGGGTGGATATTTGCAGGAATATTTCATTTCCCGCTCAGTCTTTTTGTTGATGGGTCATAAGCCGACCGCTCACGCCAAATGGGGTGGCTGGACCTCACAGATGGGATTTTAACATCGTCGGGAGCGATCCGCCGACTGTTCAAGCCGTTCTGAGAAACATACAAAACATAAACAAGCCTCTACCTATTTCACGAATCATCTGCCTCCAAAACTCGTTTAAAGGGAGGAGAAAACAGGACAGCACGGAGAGAAACTGGAAACACTGGAAACCTGTGTGCTCTTTTTTTTTCTACTGGGCACACGAGCTGCTGCAGTTTATAATAACTCATTGGCCACTTTATCAGAAACCCCTCCTGTTCAGTCTTAGAAGTTTGTTCAGCATTTTCTGCATCTCAACATCCAAATAACCCCAAACACAGTCAGAGGTGTTGAGGTTCTAGACTTCCCTGTTCTCTCAGTGAGGAGCATCTTAAACAGCTCCACCTACTTACAGACCCCCGATAGTGTTGAGGTGTCTTCTCACAGTGGAAGGATGGACAGAAACACCTGTGGATGTTCTCAGATCTGGAGGTGGAGCTTGATGTTCTCCACACTCTCTAAGATCGAAGTGCTGATTATCTGATGGGGGGGCAGTGTTGGTGGGTGTACAAGGTGGCTGTTAGGGGTCCAGATTTCTCAGTAACTTGTAGATACTTCCAGGTCCTCCTTTCTTCACTCTGCTTGTCTGTATGCGAGTAGATGATCTGGTATGTAATCTCCTCAGAACCAAGCTATGGAAAATAATAACCTTCACTTAATTACTAATTTGACTGAAAAATAAAGAAATAAATACTGTGGTGCGGTCTCTCTATCTCTCTCTCTCTCTGTCTCTCTCTCTCTGTCTCTGTATTGATAGATAGATAGATAGATAGATAGATAGATAGATAGATAGATAGATAGATAGATAGATAGATAGATAGATAGATAGATAGATAGATAGATAGAAACAAAGAAATTGACAGAGATAGATAGATAGATAGATAGAAACAAAGAACTTGACATAGATAGATAGATAGATAGAAACAAAGAAATTGACAGAGATAGATAGATAGATAGATAGAAACAAAGAAATTGACAGAGATAGATAGATAGATAGATAGATAGATAGATAGATAGATAGATAGATAGATAGATAGAAACAAAGAAATTGACAGAGATAGATAGATAGAAATAGACACACAGATAGATAGATAGAAACAAATAAATTGACAGAGATAGATAGATAGATAGATAGATAGAAACAAAGAAATTGACATAGATAGATAGATAAATAGATAGATAGAAACAAAGAAATTGACAGAGATAGATAGATAGATAGATAGATAGAAACAAAGAAATTGACAGAGATAGATAGATAGATAGATAGAAACAAAGAAATTGACAGAGATAGATAGATAGATAGATAGATAGATAGATAGATAGATAGATAGATAGATAGATAGATAGATAGATAGATAGATAGATAGATCTCATTAAGCCCCATGGATATTCCAGCTGGTTAGCAGTGGTTTCAGCAGTAATATATATAAATGTTAGGGTTTTTATTTATTTATAGACTTATATTATATTTGTAATTATGGGTTTAATAATGTGAATTGTGAGCTTGACTGTACATAAATATGCATCTGAAGGTAAACTGACACCTCAATTATTAATGTTTTTAACAATATGAATATATTAGTTTGTTTTGTTCCTGATGAGAAAATAGCAGCATGTTATTCTGATTATTAACACATGCTCTCCGCTCTGGCCCCCAGTCTTACTCCTCATACCTCCTTTTGGCGTTGGCACACTGACATTTGAGCAGGTGATGCGTGGGCAAACAAATATGGCACCATAACTGGCTTTTGAGTTGGCACTATCAACACTGGCACATAAATAGAGACCGAACAGTTCTCTCTCTCTCTCTTTCTCTCTCTCTCTTTCTCTCTCTCTCTTTCTCTCTCTCTCTTTCTCTCTCTCTCTCTCTCTCTCTCTCGGTGAGCTTCATAAACAAAGACTGAATCATACTGGAGTTCATATAAACCTTTCATTGTCCACCAGCGTTCAGCTCTTCTGACGGGTGACTGCCTAAACGGCTTAGGTGTTTAACTACCTCCTCAACTGACTGAGATCTCTCAGCCAATCACAGCTGTCTCTAAATATTTCTTCCTCCATCTAGTGAAGGAAACACAAGCAGACCAGTAAATCCATCATAGTGCTCAGAGAAAGAAGGTGTAGTGCTAGACTCAAACAGCATTCGTCCTGGTTTACAGGACAGGGGAAGGGGAGGGGCTACGTGCTGAACCCATGCATTGTAAAGAAGGAGTGATGGCAGAGAAACAGTAGAAGACCTAAATAACAAACTTTGAAAAAGGAGTTCTTAGATCAGGTAAAAACTAAGAAACATTTTAACGTCGGTGACGCATCTCAACGGTGGAGAGACCTCAGAGAGCTGACATGCTTGAAGTTGTTTTCCTATATCAAATTTCTCATTCCACCTTAAATGGTGCAGCATATAAGGTGGAATGGGGGTGCTGACGATCTTGTTTGTATTTTTGTTGACGTCCTGCACAGCTTTGACTCTTTTCCTGAATAAGAAACCACTGTAATGATCCCTGTTGATCACTGTAATGGTCAGAGTTGATCACTGTAATGATACCTGTTGATCACTGTAATGATCAGAGTTGATCACTGTAATGGTCAGAGTTGATCACTGTAATGGTCAGAGTTGATCACTGTAATGATACCTGTTGATCACTGTAATGATCAGAGTTGATCACTGTAATGGTCAGAGTTGATCACTGTAATGGTCAGAGTTGATCACTGTAATGGTCAGTGTTGATCACTGTAATGGTCAGAGTTGATCACTGTAATGGTAAAAGTTGATCATTGTAATGGTCAGAGTTGATCACTGTAATGGTCAGAGTTGATCACTGTAATGGTCAGAGTTGATCACTGTAATGGTCAGAGTTGATAACTGTAATGGTCAGAGTTGATCACTGTAATGGTCAGAGTTGATCACTGTAATGGTAAAAGTTGATCACTGTTATGGTCAGAGTTGATCACTGTAATGGTCAGAGTTGATGACTGTAATGGTCAGAGTTGATGACTGTAATGGTCAGTGTTGATCACTGTAATGGTAAAAGTTGATCATTGTAATGGTCAGAGTTGATCACTGTAATACTCAGAGTTGATCACTGTAATGGTCAGAGTTGATCACTGTAATGGTCAGAGTTGATCATTGTAATGGTCAGTGTTGATAACTGTAATGGTCAGAGTTGATCACTGTAATGGTCAGAGTTGATCACTGTAATGGTAAAAGTTGATCACTGTTATGGTCAGAGTTGATCACTGTAATGGTAAAAGTTGATCACTGTAATGGTCAGAGTTGATGACTGTAATGGTCAGTGTTGATCACTGTAATGGTAAAAGTTGATGATTGTAATGGTCAGAGTTGATCACTGTAATGGTAAATGTTGATCACTGTAATGGTCAGAGTTAATGACTGTAATGGTCAGTGTTGATCACTGTAATAGTGAGAGTTGTTCACTGCAATGGTCAATGTTGATCATTGTAATGGTCAGAGTTGATCACTGTGATGGTCAGTGTTGATCACTGTGATGGTCAGTGTTGAGCATTGTAATGGTCAGAGTTGAGCACTGTAATGGTCAGTGTTGATCGCTGTAATGGTCAGTGTTGATCACTGTGATGGTCAGTGTTGAGCACTGTAATGGTCAGTGTTGATCACTGTAATGGTCAGAGTTGAGCACTGTAATGGTCAGCGTTTCATTAAACTAAATCTTTTGTACCTATAACTCTGATCTGTGTGTTTATTAACATTCAGTTTCTGCTGTTACTGATAAAACCTGTTTGTGAAACACTTTGAGCTGCCACTGATATGAAAAATGCACAAAAATCATAATAATAATGATAATAAAAAAAATAATAATAATTATTATTATTATTATTATTATTATTATTATTATTATCTTTATTTGTGCATTTTTCACTAAAAATAAAGATAATATTTGGATCTGTTACTCTGGTGGTTTTTGATTTTTATTTTCACTAATTATTTTCTTATCACTTGAATATAAGCCACTCAATTACTCATCCTGTGCTGAAATTCGCTAGCATGTCAACATACGGCAGATAAGATGGTAATGTTTCTGTTAATGGCCATATTTGTGTTCCTTGTTCCTCTGTGCAGGTCTGTGATTGACCACATGGGGGCGCCTCTCCACATAAACGGTCATCAAGCCGCCATCTTGGGAGATGTTCAGGTTTCTCCAACTTTAGTAAGTTCTGCCCAGACTAGACTAGACCAGACCAGTCCAGCACTCTTCACTGCTCCTCACTTCACTTGTACATTCAGTAAAAGCTTTGTTAGTTTGTATAAGATCTCTATGGGACGTAGGGGACGGGTGTCTTCTGTTTACCCTGTTTTAATGTCGGGAGTTTAGGGGGCAGCTTTGTTTATTTTTGTTTCCTTTGGTTTTCAGGTTTAGTGAGTTTTGTAACTTTTAGTTGTTTTGTTTATTTTGGCGTATGTTCATCCCTGAAGACCACATCCCATCTTACTGTTATCCATTGGAGGAAAGTGAACCTGCAGTCTTCTGGTTTTAAACAGTATCCAGGGTCCGATATGGCAGAGGTCTGGGGAGAGAACCCACCCTCACTTTCTGTTACATCTTGATCCTAGAGCAGGTCGTAACGGAATTTAAGAGTGGCCTCTCTTGGAAAACCCTCCAAACTGTTAAGACCCTGTCTGGGGTCAGGCCATATAAGAAAAGCAAATGAGAGTGAGTCATGGTTGGAGTTCGTCCAGGTCAGGTCAAAGGAGAGAGAACCCTGAATGTCTCTCAGGATGGCTGAGTGATGACCTTTTATGCTGAGAGGAGTCCCAAGTGGTCAATCAGGACCTGCACACCGTGTAACAAAGAAAACACACATGGCCAACAACATGGCCGCCAACAGAAACAATAAAAAAGGCTATTATGAGAGAACCCACTAATATTAAAATCCAAAAACTGGCTCCAGTCACTCCAGGAGCACCCTGTTGAGGATGTTTCCCCCTCTCTGAGGAATGACAGGATAAGAAGAATAACTCTGGATCACTTGTATTTATCACTTATAGGGTTCATGATCTAAAGTCACAAATGGAGTGAGAGTATATACTAATTAAGAACGTACCTCTAATTAAATAATTAAGGGAATATTATCAAATCCAATTGCCTGTGAGAGATAAGCTTAGAACGAAAATCTCCAGAAGCAGTGTAAGTATCTGCCCTTGAAAGACCTCTGACAGCGTCAAGGTCAGCGTGCAGGCTGTGCCCAGTGGTCAGTGCAATTAAAAAAGTAAGCATTCATCACTATGAGATAATCATTCCTGGATGATGTAAAAAGCTTTCTTGGAGATATTGGTTGGTAATGAAATAGGGGTGATTACCTCATCACCCCAGGACGACTGCTACAAAGTTTGAAAATGTTGTGAACGTTGATTTGTATTGGATCCGGATCAATGCCCAGGCTGGTGCTTTTGAGGCATAACCTGAATTGATGCTTGGAGCCTTTTCTACCTCTTCAAACTCAACCCAGTGTCTCTCTGTTGGATATTTTTGATATGGAGTAGTAGTTCCCAGTTTCCTAGTTTGTGGCTTCTCCTCTTCCCTGATATCCCTTGTCTGTCCTTGTGTATTTGTACCCCTTGTTTGAACATTGATTGCTATTTGATGTGGACCACTAGCTGGGTTGATGCTTTTAAGGCGTAACCTAAAATAAAGCTTGGAGTCTTTACCTCTTCAAACTCAAGCCAGTGTCTCTTGTTAAGAGTTTTAAATGTTTTAATGTTTTTGAAGTAATAGTTTCTAGATTCTTAGTTTGTGGCTCCTGTTCTTCCCTGATGTTCATTGTCAGTCCTTGTGTATTTATACCCCTTGTTTGCTCCTAGTGTCTGTCTAGCATTTGTGGGTTTGTGTGTTAGCCCCTTCAGCTTGTGTTTACTCTCTGTTCCCAGTTTTGGTGCCTGCTGGTCTTGTGTCTTAGTTCTGTAGTTTTAGTTTTGGTATTTTCTGTTTATCATAGACTCCCCTTCCCAGATGTCCCTTGTCTGTCCCTGTGTATTTAAATGACCTGCCCAGGTGTACCTTGTCTGTCCCTGTGTATTTAAATGACCTGCCCAGGTGTCCCTTGTCTGTCCTTGTGTATTTATACCGCTTGTTTGAACATGGATTTGTATTTGATCCAGATCTGTGCCTGGGTTGATGCTTTAAAGGCATAACCTGAAGTAAAGCTTGGAGCCATTGTCTCTTAAGGTCAGTGGAGGATTGTTTTTGATATAAGTAATTGTTCCTAGTTTGTTCCTAACTTGTGGCTCTTCCTCTTCCTTGATGTTACTTGTCTGTCCTTGTGTATTTATACCCCTTGTTTTCTCCTAGTCTCTGTCTGGCATTAAGTTAGACTGCAACAAACAGACTATGCTTACCTATCTGCCTTCCTCGTCTGCTCTATCATCACAGGTATTTGGAAAGGTGGGGGATGATGTGCTGCAACAAATAGGCTACAGTTTGTAACTGTGTGTTTGTAAAGTAGAACTTACCCAAAGAAAACATTTCCAGTCCAGAGAAAAACTAGTATCTTCAAAATAGAAACTTCACAGAAGAGGCCAATAACCTTTACTTTTAATGTGAATCAATGAAACCAGATTTTTCTAAAGATATTTTGGAGCATTTCTATTGGTCCATTCATTATTAAATTTCAAACAATGAAGAAAAATGAAAATCAACAAATATAGAGACATGTTTTTCTCTGGACTATGACGAAATTCACCCTATATGTTAAGTACTGTAAATGAAACAGGACACAAACTGTCCACTTCCATATACGCCATCCGCTGTGAAAGACACAAGGACACTGTCTGAGACCCTGAAACTTCCTGAAATATGAAGTTCATTTGTGAGCAGGACTAATACAGCGCAGAGAAAAAGTGCCCTATATAGAGTCTGAATACCCCATTCATGAGCGCCGGTGCGTATTTGAGGACAATAAGCTGCCCTATTTCTGTAGGGCGACAACAACAGAGAGGAAACTGAGGAAAACGTGCACACATACCCATAGACTGTACTCAGGTAGAGAGAGAGAGAGAGAGAGAGAGAGAGAGAGAGAAAGAGAGAGAGTCCATCTTCCAACTGCTGTGTTCAGGAATGTAATGTTTGAAAACTAGAACACAGAATTTGAAACATGGTACATGTTATCCTGCTCTTAACTTTGAAATTGAAACACGAAACATTTTGAATTCAGAAAATAGAGCTTAAAACTTGGAACACAGAAATGTGGAACATAGAGAAAAGCACTTCAGCCTGATGGTAAGAAAACAATTCAGTTATATATATATATATATATATATATATATATATATATATATATATATATATATATATATATATATATATACTCACTTTACTCACCCATCTAAATCACTGTATTCAGGAGTCCCAATCATTTTCATGACCACAGGTCTATAAAACCAGCACCTAGTCATGCAGACTGCTTCTACACACATTAGTAAAGAATGGGTCTCTCTCAGGAGCTCAGTGAACTCCAGCGTGGTACCGTGATAGGACGCCACCTGTACAACAAGTCCAGTGGTGAAGTTTCCTCACTACTAAATATTCCACAGTGGACTGTCAGTGGTGTTCTAACAAAGTGGAAGTGATTGAGAACGACAGCAACTCAGACACCAAGTGGTAGAACACGTACAATGACAGAGCAGGTCAGCGGATGCTGAGGAGCATAGTGCACAGAGGTCACCAACTTTCTACAGAGTCCATCACTACAGACCTCCAAACTTCATGTGGTCTTCAGATCAGCTCAAGAACAGAGCGTAGAGAGCTTCATGGAATGGGTCTCCATGACCGAGCAGCTGCATCCACGTCTTACATCACCAAGAACAATGCAGAGCATCAGATGCAGTGGAGTAAAGCACGCTAACACTGGACTCTAGAGCAGTGGAGACGTGTTCTCTGGATCAATCCCATGGACGAGTCTGGGTTTGGTGGTTTCCAGGAGAACGGTACTTGTCTGACTGCATTGGGCCGAGTGTAAAGTTTGGTGGAGGGGGGATTATGGTGTGGGGTTGTGTTTCAGGTGGTGGGCTCGGACCCTCAGTTCCAGTGAAAGGAACTCTTAATGCTTCAGCAGACCAAGAGCTTCTGAACAAGTTCATGCTCCCAACTTTGTGGGGACAGTTTGGGGACGGCCCCTTCCTTTTCCAACATGGCTGCCCACCAGCGCACAGAGCAGCTCCATAAAGACATGGAGGAGGAGTTTGGTGCGGAAGAACTTGACTGGCCTGAACAGAGTCCTGACCTCAACCTGATAGAACACCTTTGCGATGAATCAGAGTGCAGACTGTGAGCCAGACCTTCTCGTCCAACATCAGTGTCTGACCTCACAGATGGTCTTCTGGAAGAACGCTCAAACATTCCCATAAACACTCTCCTAAACCGTGTGGAGAGCCTTCCCAGAAGAGTTGAAACTGTTATAGCTGCAAAGGTTGGGCCGACATCATATTAAATCCTATGGATTAAGAATGGAACGTCACTCAAGTTCATATGCGTGTGAAGAAAAGGTGAGCCAATACTTTTGGCAGTACAGTGTACATACAGAGAAGCTACGGAAGCTAATTTGAGGAGTCTCTGCTGAGTGACCACGTTTAAAATTAAGGGTAAAACTGTGTTAAATCAAGTTTCGGCCAAACTGTGGCTTTAAAGAGGCGCAGCTCTGGGTTACGGGGGTTAACGGAGGAGAAATAAATCTTCATAATTGCAGGTTTAAAGAAGAAAGTTTCTGAAAAGTCTCTGACGTGAATGATTAACGAGTCCTAACTTTAATTCTTAACAGCTCAATAAAGCCTTTTCTCAGCAAAAACTTGTCAGGGTCCATCAAGGTGTTTCATGAGTTGAATGACATTCAGAGCGCGGCGCCATTTAACATCATAAAGGAGTGCGCTTTAATGCGCCGCTCGTTTCCCTCTGCCCTTCTCCGCCCGCTCCTCCTCTTCTTCTTCTCTCTCTCGCACGCCGCCTTTCAACCTGTCTGATGAAATCTCCAATGCGTCAGTGCAATTCATCTTTCAATTAAAACCATGTAATGAAAATAATACCCTCCGACCACAATGAGGGAACGCTCGCCTCCCTGGACGAGCGAGAGCCGAGCCGAGATCATTCACTGCCGGAACGCCGGCACACGACCGCTTTCATAGAATCTTGATTTTAGAGTGGGTGTAAAAAAAATCACAACTTTTATTTATAAACATCCTAGAAGTGATTAATACGGGCCAGTGAAACACCCACACACAAACACACTAGGGGGCAGTGAAACACTCACATATACACACATACACACACACACTAGGGGGCAGTGAAACACTCACATATACACACATACACACACACACTAGGGGGCAGTGAAACACTCACATATACACACATACACACACACACACTAGGGGGCAGTGAAACACCCACACACACACACACACTAGGGGGCAGTGAAACACTCACATATACACACACACTAGGGGGCAGTGAAACACTCACATATACACACATACACACACACACTAGGGGGCAGTGAAACACTCACATATACACACATACACACACACACACTAGGGGGCAGTGAAACACCCACACACACACACACTAGGGGGCAGTGAAACACTCACATATACACACATACACACACACACTAGGGGGCAGTGAAACACTCACATATACACACACACACACACACACACACACACTAGGGGGCAGTGAAACACTCACATATACACACACACACTAGGGGGCAGTGAAACACTCACATATACACACATACACACACACTAGGGGGCAGTGAAACACCCCCCCCCCACACACACACACACTAGTGAACACACACACTAGGGGCAGTGAAACACCCACATATATAGACAAACTAGTTAACACACACACTAGGGGGCAGTGAAACACCCACATATACACACACTAGTGAACACACACACTAGGGGGCAGTGAAACACTCACATATACACACATACACACACACACTAGGGGCAGTGAAACACTCACATATACACACATACACACACACTAGGGGCAGTGAAACACTCACATATACACAAATACACACACACTAGGGGCAGTGAAACACCCACATATATAGACAAACTAGTTAACACACACACACTAGGGGGCAGTGAAACACCCACATATACACACACTAGTGAACACACACACTAGGGGGCAGTAAAACACCCCCCACACACACACACACACACTAGTGAACACACACACACACACATATACTTCAACAAACACAAACACTAGGGGGCAGTGAAACACCCACATACACACACACACACACACACACACACATATACTTCAACGAACACAAACACTAGGGGGCAGTGAAACACCCACATACACACAAACTAGTGAAGATACACACTAGGGGGCAGTGAAACACCCACATATATAGACATACTAGTGAACACACACACTAGGGGGCAGTGAAACACCCACATATATAGACAAACTAGTGAACATACACACTAGGGGGCAGTGAAACACCCACATATATAGACAAACTAGTGAACACACACACTAGGGCACAGTGAAACACCCACATATACACACACTAGTGAACACACACACTAGGGGGCAGTGAAACACCCACATATATAGACAAACTAGTAAACAGACATTTGGGGCAGTGGAACACACAGATATACACACACTAGTGAAGACACACAGTTTAGGGGGCAGTGAAACACCCACATACACACACACACACACACTAGTGAACACACACACACTAGGGGGCAGTGAAACACCCGCATACACACACACTAGTGAAGACACACACCATGGGCCAGTCAGCAAACTTGCCCAGTGTGGTGAGCAGCCCTATCCAAAGTACCCAGGGAGCAGTTTGGGGGTTTTGTGTGTGTGTGTGTGTGTGTGTGTCTGTGTCTGTGTCTGTGTCTGCATAGGCATGAGTGTGTGCTTAAGTATGTTTGAGTGTGTTTGGGTATATGTGTGTATGTGTGTGTGTTTGAGTGTGTTTGAGTGTGTGTGTGTGTGTGTGTGTGTGTGTATAAAGTATAACGTTTTCTGATTCTGAAATGTTCTGAATAATTTCTGGATTTTGATCTATTAGTAAATAAACTGTTCTCAGTTCACGTGTCTGTTGAGTTCAGGGTTAAAAAGAAGATGAAAATGACTTCTGACCCCAGAGCAGTGTTGTAAGTGGACAAATGTAGGATAGGGTCCTCTAAAGTGCAGCTCAGCTGACGTCTGAACAGTCTTCAAAGGCATTAGGCATTAAGCTGATGTCGCCTACAGACTCTTTGAACAGGCCTTTGATTCTATAGTTTTCTAGAATAAAAAAAAACCTGTAAATACGTCACACAGACAGAAGGGCGCCCGTCCGCCCGCATCCGCAGGAGCTCCTGCTGTCAGCTGTCTGCAGGTAAAGCGTCTGGCTGTGATTGCTTCTATTGATGTGTGCGTATGATCAAACAGCCGCACTGCAGGTGACCCAGAAACTGATCTGAGAGGAGAATTCAGACCACGAAGGAGGCGGCCTGGACAGCGCCGACCGCGGTGACCAAATAATCCGACTTTCAAAGAGTCACCACATGTACAAGATACAAGAGGAAAATAATAAGAGATAAAGAGACCAGTGGAAGCACAAAGTTGGTGTTTTCCAATAAAGTGGCCAGTGAATGGAAACACAAAGTTGATGTTTCTGGGAAAGTGACCAGTTAGTGGAAGTACAAAAGTGGTGTTTCCAATAAAGTGGCCAATGAGTTAAAGCACAAATAGGTGTTTCTGATAAAGTGGCCAATGAATTAAAGCACAAATAGGTGTTTCTGATAAAGTGGCCAGTTATTGAAAGCACAAATGGTTTCTAATAAAGTGGCCAGTTAGTGGAAGCACAAAGTTGGTGTTTCCAATAAAGTGGCCAGTTAGTGGAAGCACAAAGTTGGTGTTACCAAAAAAGTGGCCAGTTAGTGGAAGCACAAGGGGGGTGTTTCCAATAAAGTGGCCAGTTAGTGGAAGCACAAAGGTGGTGTTACCAATAAAGTGGCCAGTTAGTGGAAGCACAAGGGGGGTGTTTCCAATAAAGTGGCCAGTTAGTGGAAGCACAAAGGTGGTGTTACCAATAAAGTGGCCAGTTAGTGGAAGCACAAAGTTGGTGTTTCCAATAAAGTGGCCGATTAGTTTAAGCACAAAGGAGGCGTTTCCAATAAAGTGACCAACGAGTTAAAGTTCAAAGGAGGTGTTTCCAGTTAAGTGGCCAGCAAGTGGAAATACAAGAGACACATTTCCAATAAAGTGGCCAGTTAGTGTAAGTCCAAGGGGGTTGTTTCCAATAAAGTGGCCAGCGAGCATAGGTTTAAGGGAGGTATTTCCAATGGATTGTCCAGCAAATGGAAGCTTTAGTGGGTGTTTCCAATAAAGTAGCCAGCGAGTGGAAGCACATGAGAGATGTTTCCAATGGAGTGTCCAGCAAATGGAAGCTCTAGGGGTTGTTTCTAATAAAGTGTCCAGTTAGTGGAAGCCCAAGGGGAGTGTTTCCATTAAAGTGGCCAGCAAGTGGAAACACAATGGGATGTTTTCAATAAAGTGGCCAGTAAAGGGAAGTACAAAATTGGTGTTTCCAATAAAGTGACCAGTTAGTGGAAGCCCAAAGGGGGTGTTTCCAATTAAGTGGCCAGTGAATGGAAGCACAAGAGAGGCATTTCCAATACAGTCGCTGGTTAGTGGAAGCACAATGGAGGTGTTTCTAATAAAGTGTCCAGCAAGTGTAAGCTCAAGGGAGGTGTTTCCAATAAAGTGACCAGCAAATGGAAGCTCTAGGGGTTGTTTCTAATAAAGTGTCCAGTTAGTGGAAGCCCAAGGGGGGTGTTTCCATTAAAGTGGCCAGCAAGTGGAAACACAATGGGATGTTTTCAATAAAGTGACCAGTTAGTGGAAGCCCAAAGGGGGTGTTTCCAATTAAGTGGCCAGTGAATGGAAGCACACGGGAGGTGTTTCCAATTAAGTGGCCAGTGAATGGAAGCACAAGAGAGGCATTTCCAATACAGTCGCTGGTTAGTGGAAGCACAATGGAGGTGTTTCTAATAAAGTGTCCAGCAAGTGTAAGCTCAAGGGAGGTGTTTCCAATAAAGTGACCAGCAAATGGAAGCTCTAGGGGTTGTTTCTAATAAAGTGTCCAGTTAGTGGAAGCCCAAGGGGGGTGTTTCCATTAAAGTGGCCAGCAAGTGGAAACACAATGGGATGTTTTCAATAAAGTGACCAGTTAGTGGAAGCCCAAAGGGGGTGTTTCCAATTAAGTGGCCAGTGAATGGAAGCACACGGGAGGTGTTTCCAATTAAGTGGCCAGTGAATGGAAGCACAAGAGAGGCATTTCCAATACAGTCGCTGGTTAGTGGAAGCACAATGGAGGTGTTTCTAATAAAGTGTCCAGCAAGTGTAAGCTCAAGGGAGGTGTTTCCAATAAAGTGACCAGCGAGTGAAAGTACAAGAGGGGTGTTTCCAATAAAGTGACCAGCGAGTGGAAGCACACGGGAGGTGTTTCCAATAAAGTGACCAGTTAGTGGAAGCCCAAAGGGGGTGTTTCCAATAAAGTGGCCAGTGAATGGAAGCACACGGGAGGTGTTTCCAAATAAAGTGGCCAGCAAATGGAAGCACAAGAGAGGCATTTCCAATACAGTCGCTGGTTAGTGGAAGCCCAATGGAGGTGTTTCTAATAAAGTGTCCAGCAAGTGTAAGCTCAAGGGAGGTGTTTCCAATAAAGTGACCAGCGAGTGAAAGTACAAGAGGGGTGTTTCCAATAAAGTGACCAGCGAGTGGAAGCACACGGGGGGTGTTTCCAATAAAGGGGCCAGCAAATGTAAGCTGAAGGGAGGTGTTTCCAATAAAGTGGCCAGCGAGTAGAAATACAGCTTGGAATGAAACAAACTGGGACTGTATGTTGTGTCGTCGCACTCAAAAGTTAGTTACGCCAACTTTACCCTTCGCTTCATGCAAATCACGTCAGACCCCTCAGCTCCTCGTTAGTCTCCCTCGCTCGAGTGTGGGCGCCCCGGATGTTTTCCGAAGACCACTTCCCTCTTGTTTATACAAGCTGTTTCCTGCAGCAAATTAAACTGTCTTTGAAAGCGACCTCCTTCACCTCGCGGTGCGCCGGCTGACCCCTGAAATTTTCGGGGCCATGCTTGGTGACAGAGAAAGACTGTGTGCTAGCCAAGTTCTGGGCTGCTTTCCAGAGATATGCACTTATTAATTAAAGTGGATTGTAGCCCTGCCTTCACCCCCATTTCCCCTCTAGCCCGGACCACCATAAACACCTCCAGAAATCCTGCGCCGCCCCGGTCCGGCTTTACGCCCGTCTGTTAAATTCAGCCAGGGCAATTTCATTAAGAGCAGTAAATTCACTCATTTTCCGTCATTCACGGATCATTGGAGGAGCGACGGATGTCGTCCATCCCTCTAAAGCAGAAATAGGACGTGTCAGAGGCTAGAACACGGTAATTGGTTTATTTAATTGGATGAAATGGTCCCCGTCAGTGACTCAGAATGATTTAGAAGTCTGATAGGAACCCAGATTCTGAAAAGCCTCAGCGGTGCCGTCATCGTTTTGGCGTTGGGATCGTATTTTGAATCTCAGATTAACGAGTTAGGAGTTCGCGTCATTCTTTCATGTTACCGAATACATTATCCTCGACGCTCGTCCTTGGTGTGCGTTCATGTCTCGGCGATCGAAACTCCCTCTGGTTCTGGTGGAGCGTTCGTCGCTGTGCTCGCTGAAGACACTTGAGAAGAACCGCGGCATCTAAAACGCCGCAGAGTGGCTCCGAGGTCAAGTTATAACAGCACCTGCTGTTATTGCTGCAATTATTTTGTTTATTGGCTTTCTCCTTCCGCTCTTTATGGCTCTCTTATTTTCTCGTTCGTCAGCTCCGAGTGTCCTCACCTTGTAAAGTCACCCTTTGGGTTAGAGGTTAACATAAAAGAAAAGAAAAGGAAATAAAAAGAAAGTGCACAGCGTGTGGAAACCGCCTGATGGCAAAATTCCATGATACAGTTTGTTTTTCTCTGCTTGACTCGTGTTATCACCTCGATTTCGTTTAATTGCTGTTGTTGTTTGTGTTCTTTGATCATTTCAACCTGAGATCTCTGTATAAGCTGTCCTGTTTATATGTTTAAAATATATAGTGGCAAGAAAAAGTAAGTGAATCCTTTGAAAGGACCTGGTTTTCTGCATTGTTTATAAAATGTGATCCGATCTACATCTAAGTCCCAAGTATAGATAAACTCAATGTGCTTGACCTAATTCCACACAACCAAACTGAACTGAATATAACTGAACCTAATTAAACTGAACTGAATTAAATATAACTGAACCTAATCAAACTGAACTGAATATAACTGAACCTAATCAAACTGAACTGAATATAACTGAACCTAATCAAACTGAACTGAATATAACTGAACCTAATCAAACTGAACTGAATATAACTGAACCTAATCAAACTGAACTGAATTAAATATAACGGAACCTAATTAAACTGAACTGAATATAACTGAACCTAATCAAACTGAACTGAATATAACTGAACCTAATCAAACTGAACTGAATATAACTGAACCTAATTAAACTGAACTGAATATAACTGAACCTAATCAAACTGAACTGAATATAACTGAACCTAATCAAACTGAACTGAATATAACTGAACCTAATTAAACTGAACTGAATATAACTGAACCTAATCAAACTGAACTGAATATAACTGAACCTAATTAAACTGAACTGAATATAACTGAACCTAATCAAACTGAACTGAATTAAATATAACTGAACCTAATCAAACTGAACTGAATTAAATATAACTGAACCTAATCAAACTGAACTGAATATAACTGAACCTAATCAAACTGAACTGAATATAACTGAACCTAATCAAACTGAACTGAATATAACTGAACCTAATCAAACTGAACTGAATATAACTGAACCTAATTAAACTGAACTGAATATAACTGAACCTAATTAAACTGAACTGAATATAACTGAACCTAATCAAACTGAACTGAATATAACTGAACCTAATTAAACTGAACTGAATATAACTGAACCTAATCAAACTGAACTGAATTAAATATAACTGAACCTAATCAAACTGAACTGAATTAAATATAACTGAACCTAATCAAACTGAACTGAATATAACTGAACCTAATCAAACTGAACTGAATATAACTGAACCTAATTAAACTGAACTGAATATAACTGAACCTAATCAAACTGAACTGAATTAAATATAACTGAACCTAATCAAACTGAACTGTATCAAATATAACTGAACCTAATCAAACTGAACTGAATTAAATATAACTGAACCTAATCAAACTGAACTGAATTAAATACAACTGAACCTAATTAAACTGAACTGAATTAAATATAACTGAACCTAATCAAACGGAACTAAATATAACTGAACCTAATCAAACTGAACTGAATATAACTGAACCTAATCAAACGGAACTAAATATAACTGAACCTAATCAAACTCAACTGAATACAACTGAACCTAATCAAACTGAACTGAATTAAATATAACTGAACCTAATCAAACTGAACTGAATATAACTGAACCTGATCAAACTGAACTGAATTAAATATAACTGAACCTAATCAAACTGAACTGAATATAACTGAACCTAATCAAAATGAACTGAATATAACTGAACCTAATTAAACTGAAGTGAACTGAATTAAATATAACTGAACCTAATCAAACTGAACTGAATTAAATATAACTGAACCTAATCAAACTGAACTGAATTAAATATAACTGAACCTAATCAAACCGAACTGAATATAACTGAACCTAATCAAACTGAAGTGAACTGAATTAAATATAACTGAACCTAATTAAACTGAAGTGAACTGAATTAAATATAACTGAACCTAATCAAACTGAACTGAATATAACTGAACCTAATTAAACTGAAGTGAACTGAATTAAATATAACTGAACCTAATTAAACTGAAGTGAACTGAATTAAATATAACTGAACCTAATCAAACTGAACTGAATATAACTGAACCTAATCAAACTGAACTGAATTAAATATAACTGAACCTAATCAAACTGAACTGAATATAACTGAACCTAATCAAACGGAACTGAATATAACTGAACCTAATCAAACTGAACTGAAATAAATATAACTGAACCCAATCAAACTGAACTGAAATAAATATAACTGAACCTAATCAATCTGAACTGAATATAACTGAACCTAATCAAACTGAACTGAAATAAATATAACTGAACCTAATCAATCTGAACTGAATATAACTGAACCTAATCAAACTGAACTGAATATAACTGAACCTAATCAAACTGAACTGAAATAAATATAACTGAACCTAATCAATCTGAACTGAATATAACTGAACCTAATCAAACTGAACTGAATTAAATATAACTGAACCTAATCAAACTGAACTGAATTAAATATAACTGAACCTAATCAAACTGAACTGAATTAAATATAACTGAACCTAATCAAACTGAACTGAATTAAATATAACTGAACCTAATCAAACTGAACTGAATTAAATATAACTGAACCTAATTATACTGAACTGAATTAAATATAACTGAACCTAATCAAACTGAACTGAATTAAATATAACTGAACCTAATCAAACTGAACTGAATATAACTGAACCTAATTAAACTGAACTGAATTAAATATAACTGAACCTAATCAAACTGAACTGAATTAAATATAACTGAACCTAATCAAACTGAACTGAATTAAATATAACTGAACCTAATCAAACTGAACTGAATATAACTGAACCTAATCAAACTGAACTGAATATAACTGAACCTAATCAAACTGAACTGAAATAAATATAACTGAACCTAATCAATCTGAACTGAATATAACTGAACCTAATCAAACTGAACTGAATTAAATATAACTGAACCTAATCAAACTGAACTGAATTAAATATAACTGAACCTAATCAAACTGAACTGAATTAAATATAACTGAACCTAATTATACTGAACTGAATTAAATATAACTGAACCTAATCAAACTGAACTGAATTAAATATAACTGAACCTAATCAAACTGAACTGAATATAACTGAACCTAATTAAACTGAACTGAATTAAATATAACTGAACCTAATCAAACTGAACTGAATTAAATATAACTGAACCTAATCAAACTGAACTGAATTAAATATAACTGAACCTAATCAAACTGAACTGAATATAACTGAACCTAATTAAACTGAACTGAATTAAATATAACTGAACCTAATTAAACTGAACTGAATTAAATATAACTGAACCTAATCAAACTGAACTGAATTAAATATAACTGAACCTAATCAAACTGAACTGAATTAAATATAACTGAACCTAATCTAATTTAAACTAATTGAAACTAATTGAATCAATCAAACCCGGTTAAACTGAGTCAAATGTAACTGCTAATGTATGTAAACCACTCTAAACTGAGCTGAACCCACCACAACACAGAACTACAGCCGCTTCCTCTTTTTCATATATATTGTTCTTTCTTTCCTCCGAGGCCGGAATTACCTCTTAAAATTCCTGTCTGGTGTGCTATAGTGTTCCGTCTGGTCTCAGCGGTCTGTATCTCTCTGCATCAAGCCAAAGAGTTTTCTCTCTGCAGGCTCGCGGAGACAATCGCACCGGCGTCACAATAATCCGTTTCCTGTTAGATCAGATAAACGCAGGACAATCGCTCTTTCTCCCGGACGCTATCTCCTTAATACTTTTTACGAGGGAGCTGAGTTGATGGCTGTTGGAGGCCGGTCACCCGCAGACCACACTCGCCTCCGCCGTGCAGATAAGAGGAGCCAGGTAAAAGGAAGAACACGGAATAGGTGATTTTTATCATTTACATGTAAATTGGTTTACATGGAACGACACGGGCGTCATAAAAAAGATACAAAATATAATAAATAACGGGTCCAGAATCTTTCAGGAACATCTAGAAACATGTTTTCTTTGTAGTTTATATTTAAAATTATTGCTTAATTGAACTGTATATTGAATGAATAGTAGAAATGAATAATATGTATATATTAACAGAATATTTTTAATTAACATTCTTCTTCTCTACTATTGGTATTGCTGTTATTATATAATATTTATATTAATTATGATTACATTATAATATAGTAAATATATTGTTATATAACTGTTATGGGTTTCAATGTAAATAGTCCTTCAGAGTGGTTTAGTGTGAAACACGCCATCCTAGCAAAACGGTTAACGGTGGAGGTGAATGGAACCAGACGTCCACCTCTAAAAGCTCCCTCACAGAAAGTTATTACAGTAGATGTTTATATATACACTGTCTGATGTCTGAGACTCAGTTTTATAAATATTTCAGCCCTAAATTTCATCTGTGGTGGAGGAATACATGCAGGGTGTCTATGCAATTAGACTGTTCTGTAGAATTTCTGCATAAATATGATCTGAGAAGTTCTGAAAGTATATAAATAGAGCCAAATGAATCAAATTAGACACAAATATTATATTTAGTCATTAACTTATGGATAAAACTGATGCAGTATTGTATGTCTGTGAGGTTGAGAGTGTGTGAGGCTGTACTGTCAGCATCTGGTGCTCCTGAACATCAACCTGGACGAATTTTATCCCGTCACTACGAACAGAACAGCTTCAACTCTGGGATGTTGGTGGGTTTCTTCACTGATACTACCACCACCATGTTTCACAGATAGGATCAGGTTCTTATGCTGGAATGCAGTGTTTTCCTGTTTCTAGACATAAAACTCCTCATTAAAACCAAAAAGATCTAGTTTGATCTCCACAAAACATTGTTCTAGTAGTCTTCTGGCTTCTCTATGTGATCTTTACCAAACTCCAGACAGATAGCAGTGTTCTTTAAGGAGATCAGTGAGTTTCTCCTACCAATCACACCATTGTTCTTCAGAGTTCTCCTGATGAACCTTACCTTTAGCCACTGTGACTTTAATACCTAGTTCACACTATATGACTTTAGCCTGGTTTTTCAGTCGCCAACTGTTTTTTGTAGGTTGCCGAGAACTCGGCACTCGCTCAGCCGTATAGTGTGAACTGCTGAAAGACACTCGCCGAGCCGTCACAGAGTGGTCGCCAACTAATCACAGACACCCTGCAAACATCTAGCATGTTTAATATCTAGGCCAGTCAGCGATTTAGAGTCAATAGCAGCTTCTAGTTACAGCCAATGGGATCTAGGGTTAGGGTTAGGGTTAGGGTTCTACGTGGTATCGCTAGCTCTCACAAGAGTGTAGTTCTAACGAGAGTTTAGTTCTCGTGTTTTTGGACAACAACCAGATGAGTGGGCGGTCCCCCAGAGTGAAAATTGTTTGATTGGTGACCCAATCAGTCGCCGATCAGTCATGTAGTGTGAAAACCACAACAACTGAAAGACACGTAGTGTGAACAGCACCAAGACCTCCTGACCACCTAAGCATTAGCTGCTTAGAAGTTCTCCTGAGTTCCTTGGTGACCTCACAGACTGTTACCCTCCTTGCTCTTGGAGTGATCTTTGTTGGTGGACCATTCCTCCATTTGTCCACATTTGTCTGTGGAGTCCAAACTCTTTAGAGATAGTTGGTAACCCTGACCAGCCTGGTGGGTATCAACAGCTGGTGTTCTGAGGTTGCTCTGGATCTCTTGTGTTGGTGCTGGTACATGTCCTCAAACCCATGTTCTGAAGATAAGACTTTGATCTCAGATCTTTAAATAAAACAGCACTCACACTGATTCTCATTTCACCTTCAGATTAACTGATAATCTCAGAGCTTCACACACTTTTACCCTCACAGATATGAAGTAGATCATTTTCCTCAATAAATAAATAAACAGTCTAATATTTGTGTCTATTATTTGTATATTTGTGTCCTTTTGGGAACATCTGATCAAGTTTTCTGAGAAATACGGAAAATTCCAACAAATTTGTAAACTTCTGCCTGACACGCCGAGCAAAAGAACTTCCAACTACCATCAAACTCCACACTAAATAACGAAAAGCCCCACACAGATGGCAGACCACCCCCACCACCCCCACCCACATATTGACTTTCTGAGATTAGTCTGAGTGGCCGAGTGTCACTGAAGAGCAGCCATGTCTGATCCATCTAACCTAAGGATGATATTCCGGGCCATGGACTCTGCCACTAAGTACGTGATGAGAGAGCTATCAACATTCATTACCTCCAACATTTCCTCGAGGCAGATTGAGTAGCAACGCCCAGCAGATCAAAAGAGCTCTCTATTACGGAACTTAGCTGAATGGAAGGGTTTGCAGAAGCATCCTCGACACGAGCACTCCGCCACACGAGTCTTCTCACGCGGACACGCGCCAGTGGAGAACTGGAGCTGCGGCGGTGAGAGCCCTTCACAGCTGGAATGCTCTCGCATACGTGTTTCAGATACATGTTCCGTATGTGTCGCACATCAGCTCAGTGTCCAGTACGATGACGATACTGGAGATAAACATTAGAAGTGAATGGAAGTTAAAGTTTAATGGAAGTCTAAATACATTTGGAGCCTTCCTTTGAGTTCCACTGAAACAAACAGTGATACAGTAGACTATATAATAGAATGTGCAGCCCAAAGTATGTGGACACGCCTCCTAATTATTAGTGAGTGTTTCAGCCACCTGACGACACAGTGGTGTAGTGGTTAGTATGGTGGTGTAGTGGTTAGTATGGTGGTGTAGTGGTTAGTACGGTGGTGTAGTGGTTAGTATGGTGGTGTAGTGGTTAGTATGGTGGTGTAGTGGTTAGTACGGTGGTGTAGTGGTTAGTATGGTGGTGTAGTGGTTAGTATGGTGGTGTAGTGGTTAGTACAGTGGTGTAGTGGTTAGTATGGGGGTGTAGTGGTCAGTATGGTGGTGTAGTGGTTAGTATGGTGGTGTAGTGGTTAGTATGGGGGTGTGGTGGTTAGTATGATGGTGTAGTGGTTAGTATGGTGGTGTAGTGGTTAGTATGGTGGTGTGGTGGTTAGTATGGGGGTGTGGTGGTTAGTATGGTGGTGTAGTGGTTAGTATGGTGGTGTAGTGGTTAGTATGGTGGTGTAGTGGTCAGTATGGTGGTGTAGTGATTAGTATGGTGGTGTAGTGGTTAGTATGGTGGTGTAGTGGTTAGTATGGTGGTGTAGTGGTTAGTATGGTGGTGTAGTGGTCAGTATGGTGGTGTAGTGGTCAGTATGGTGGTGAAGTGGTCAGCACTGTCTCCTCACAGTAAGATGATCTGGGTTGGATTCCCGGTCCGGGTGGTTCTGTGTGGAGTGTGTATGTTCTCTCTGTGTTTGAGTGGGTTCCTCCGGGTACTCTGGTTTCCTCCCACAGTCCAAACACATGCATGTTAGGATCCTCACTCTAAACTGAACATAGGTGTGAGTCTGTAAGTGGAGCTCTTACATGGTCCGTGGAGCTGATACAGCGGACAGTGGGTGGAGATATAAGTGGGTGTATATCTGTAGTTCAGTTCCTCATGAATCATTGAGTTATGAGTATGAGCTGATAAATGTCCTTCTACAATCTGAGAAAGAGCTCCGTCACTCCTCACTCCTCTCCACATTAACCATAAACAGTAGAATGTGGACACCTGTCATTCATCAATCTGCCACTCGGGCTCTGATAATCTGGAAACGTGGCGTTTCATTCTTCACAGCACATGATGACCCTCAGGCCTCTCCGAGCGCCACCGCGAGACACCACTGGATAGATAAGGCAGAGACCTAGCCTGGTGGGTGCAGCTCAGTTCGAGAGGTTTTCAAGCATTCATAAGGTGTTGTATGCCATACATGACACTTTATAACATAAAAGTATATACTTTTATAATTTAATAACACATTATAACATCTATCCATAAGAACATTGGGTAGCACTTTCTATGAACGTTCTATACTTTCTATGAATCCTGTATGTATAACGCATTATTAATGCATTTTAAATGTTATATCACATACATAGCTACTTACAATACCCGTCATAAGCTTGAGAAATTAATCTTGTTTAAAATATTTTAAAAATGTGTCCCTCTACTTCAGCTGTGTGAGTATCACTGACTCTGGATCAGCTGTGTGAGTATCACTGACTCTGGATCAGCTGTGTAAGTATCACTGACTCTGGATCAGCTATGTGAGTATCACTGACTCTGGATCAGCTGTGTAAGTATCACTGACTCTGGATCAGCTATGTGAGTATCACTGACTCTGGATCAGCTATGTGAGTATCACTGACTCTGGATTAGCTGTGTGAGTATCACTGACTCTGGATAAGCTATGTGAGCATCACTGACTCTGGATCAGCTGTGTGAGTATCACTGACTCTGTATCAGCTGTGTAAGTATCACTGACTCTGGATCAGCTGTGTGAGTATCACTGACTCTGGATCAGCTATGTGATTATCACTGACTCTGGATCAGCTATGTGAGTATCACTGACTCTGGATCAGCTATGTGATTATCACTGACTCTGGATCAGCTGTGTGAGTATCACTGACTCTGGATCAGCTATGTGAGTATCATTGACTCTGGATCAGCTGTGTGAGTATCACTGACTCTGTATCAGCTGTGTAAGTATCACTGACTCTGTATCAGCTGTGTAAGTATCACTGACTCTGTATCAGCTGTGTGAGTATCACTGACTCTGTATCAGCTGTGTAAGTATCACTGACTCTGGATCAGCTATGTGAGTATCACTGACTCTGTATCAGCTGTGTGAGTATCACTGACTCTGTATCAGCTGTGTAAGTATCACTGACTCTGGATCAGTAGTATTTTGTTCTGGAGGAGTTTTAACACTCAGTCACCTATGACCTACTGCTTACACTACCACTCATATTCACACTCAGCTATCTAGAACCTGCTTACTGTACCACTCACATTCACACTCAATTATTTAGCACTTGCTTACACTATCACTCATAATCACACACAATTATCTAGAACCTGCTTACACTAGCACTCTATACTCTCAGTTATCTAGAACTAGCTTACACTATCACTCATTCACACTCAATTATCTAAAACCTGTTTTACACTACCACTTATATTCCCACTCAGTTATCTAGCACTTGCTTACACTACTACTCATATCACATTCAATTATCTAGAACCTGCTTACACTAGCACTCTATACACTCAGTTACCTAGAACCTGCTTAGACTACCACTTAAATTCATACTCAATTATCTAAAACCTGTTTACACTACCACTCTATACACTCAGTTATCTAGAACCAGCCTACAATAACACTTATATTCACACTCAATTATCTAGAACCTGCTTACACTACCACTCATATTCACACTCAGTTGTCTGCTCAGTTGTGCTTGTGCTGCATCATGGGATTGTCTTAGCGGCTGAGGAGCCGATCAATGCTTCCTTCCTGTTCAGCCGACTGGAGGACCCTCAGTAGAGAGAACAGGCTCAGTCTACGAGCTATGAGGTAGAACGCTATGTAGACCCTCAGTGGGCTTCGAGACAGACCCTCAGTGTCGGGTACATGCGGCCGCTCTCGGTGGATGTCGGTGATGAACGCTGGAAACTGTTCAGTCTGCAGATGAAAACACTGGAATCATAATTTGCCATTGTGGGCTCTTCTCTACAGCCTTCCTCCAATCAGAGACCAGCACGAGGCTGAAGTGTCCGCTCGCGCCGCATTTACACGCCGGGCCCTTCCTCAGAGATTCCCTTTGAAGTGTAGAACTGGGGCACTACCGCAGACCCGGCCCAGATGAGTGTGCATGTTTAATAGATTACGTAATGGGCTAACTCGGCGCTCTCCTACAGAAAGTTTTGTGAGCACGGAAATCCAGAGAGAGAGAGAGAGAGAGAGAGGGAGAGAAAAAGATAGAGGGAGAGAGAGCGAGAAAGAGAGAGAGATAGAGGGAGAGAGAGCGAGAGAGAGAGAGGGAGAGAGAGCGAGAGAGAGAGAGAGAGAGAGAGAGAGAGAGAGAGAGAGAGAGAGGAAGAGAGGGAGAGAGAGCGAGAAAGAGAGAGAGATAGAGGGAGAGAGAGAGAGAGAGAGAGGGAGAGAGAGAAAGAGAGAGAGAGATAGAGGGAGAGAGAGGGAGAGAGGGAGAGAGAGAAAGAGAGGGAGAGAGCGGGAGAGAGAGAGAGAGGGAGAGAGAGAGAGAGAGAGAGAGGGAGAGAGAGGGGGAGAGAGAGAGAGAGAGAGAGAGAGGGAGAGAGAGAGAGAGAGGGAGAGAGAGATGAAAGTGGGGTTCTGCTTCTAAGAGTAGGCGGTGCCTCCTTTCAAAGAGTGATTCTTCAGGAAGGTACATTTCATCAACACAAAAGAAGCTGACAGCTACAAAGACTAATCGCTGTGTTCACCTGGACGCGGCTGGTTTGATGGTAAGGAGCTCCACATGCGGGCTGAGCGATATGACAATATATATCATTACCAAGATAAATTATATCCCAACACAAAAGAACCTGCGTCTCTGAGTATCTCTTTAACAGCTCCAGCTCAGGAACGTAGGGAATATGATGGTCCTGCTCGGGAACCCTGGGGAACGGAACGCAGCATTCAGAATTCCAGATACGTTTCCTGAACTGCAGCGGTGGCATCTTATTAAAGCAGCAGTTGTTCATCAGGGCAGACTGCAGGGCTAGCAGCTTGATTATATACACCTGTTGATACTGAATAGAATAAAAGGCTTTCACTTATGATGAAATGGTGATGGTGGCACGGTGGTCTAGTGGTCAGTGGTGTACCCCTCCTTCGCCAGATGACTTCACTGTAGGGGCGTAAAGAGGAAGATAAGGAATGGATGGAGGTGAAGAACAAAGTGGAGGAGATGGAGATAAAGAACAGAGTGGAGGAGATGGAGGTGAAGAACAGAGTGGAGGAGGTGGAGGTTTCAGACCTCTTTCCACTCAAGAACTACCTTCTCCCCCAGATGTCCCTCCTACTTAAGAACTCCCTTCGCCTCCAGACCTCCTTCTGTTCAAGAACTATCTTCTCCTCCAGACGTACCTCTACTCAAGAACTTCCTTTCGCCTCCAGACCTCCTTTTGTTCAATAACTATCTTCTCCTCCAGACATCCCTCTACTCAAGAACTTCCTTCGCCTCCAGACCTCCTTCTACTCAAGAACTATCTTCTCCAACAGACGTCCTTCTCCTCAAGAACTACCTTCTCCTCTAGATGTCCTTCTACTCAAGAACTACCTTCTTCTCCAGACGTCCTTCTACTCAAGACCTATCTTCTGCTTCAGACATCCTTCTACTCAAGAACTACCTTCTCCTCCAAATGTCATTTAACTCAAGAACTACCTTCTCCTCCAGACGTCCTTCTGCTTAACTACCTTCTCCTCCTTACGTCCTTCTACTCAAGAACTATCTTCTCCAACAGACGTCCTTTTACTCAAAAACTATCTTCTTCTCCAGACGTTCTTCTACTCAAGACCTATCTTCTCCTACAGACGTCCTTTTACTCAAGAACTATCTTCTTCTCCAGATGTCCTTCTACTCAAGACCTATCTTCTCCAACAGACGTCCTTCTCCTCAAGAACTACCTTCTCCTCTAGATGTCCTTCTACTCAAGAACTACCTTCTTCTCCAGACGTCCTTCTACTCAAGACCTATCTTCTGCTTCAGACATCCTTCTACTCAAGAACTACCTTCTCCTCCAAATGTCATTTAACTCAAGAACTACCTTCTCCTCCAGACGTCCTTCTGCTTAACTACCTTCTCCTCCTTACGTCCTTCTACTCAAGAACTATCTTCTCCAACAGACGTCCTTTTACTCAAGAACTATCTTCTCCTACAGACGTCCTTTTACTCAAAAACTATCTTCTTCTCCAGACGTTCTTCTACTCAAGACCTATCTTCTCCTACAGACGTCCTTTTACTCAAGAACTATCTTCTTCTCCAGATGTCCTTCTACTCAAGACCTATCTTCTCCTACGGACGTCCTTTTACTCAAGAACTATCTTCTCCTACAGACGTCCTTCTACTTAAGAACTACCTTCTTCTCCAGATGCCCTTCTAGTCAAGAGCCAACTTCTCCTCTAGACGTCTTTCTACTCAAGAACTACCTTCTCCTCCAGATGTCCTTCTACTAAACAACCTCCTTCTACTCAAGAACTACCTTCTCCTCCAGATGTCCTTCTACTAAACAACCTTCTCCTCCAGACATCTTTCTACTCAAGAATTATCTTCTCCTCCAGATGCCCTTCTAGTCAAGAGGCAACTTCTCCTCCAAACATCCTTCAACTCGTGCAATCATGTCACATCATTTGCTATAAACCTGTTCATGATCCAGAGGTGTGTCTACATACTTTTGTCCATGTAGCGTACGTAATCACATTATTACACGTGTAATTAGCTACTTATGTGATGAAACAGATTTTTGAAGTTCACTCAGGTTGGATGGAAAGTTCTGCGTGCGCGGCGCTCAGATGAAAGAGGTTCTAAGAGTAGGCGGTGCTTCTGTTCAAAGCGTTGTTCTTCATGGAGGTACATTTCATCAACACAAAGAAGCTGCCAGCTACAAAGCCTGAATAACTGTGTTCCTCCGAACGCAGGGTTTGGTATTTTGACTTGCACCTGGTTCCAGGTCACGCAGTTCCACACCCTGTAATTTGCACGTCTATTGAGTTACAATGTGGGAATTGTCTCTGAGATCCGAGACGCTGGCGGGTTCGTACGGCGCTCGGCGCACAGCTGGGAAAAAGCTGAAAAGATGTGGTTTCGCTGACAGTTTGTCAGACTCCGAGCGTCTGGCTCTGTCTTCTCCATTGTGTTTACATCACAACGTTGCCTCCTACACCCGCGGAGCGTACATCCGTCACAAGCTACAAGCAACTGTACATCACTCCCGCTCCGTCGAACAACCCATTTAAACCTGACACTCCGAAACAATTAGAATTCCAGGTTGGTTATACGTGTCCATCAAAAGTTTGGTTCTAAATTAATATGTTTTCTTGATCAGATTTCAGAGACTTAGTATGATGAAGCCTCGTCTGGTTTATTTGTAACACAGCAGGAAATAGTTTGTGGTTTTCAGAATCAAATTTAACCTTTACAGAAGACGTCCAATAGAAGTTACTGCTAAATTTTACTATTCCAAATCATTTAGATCATTTTGAAGATCAATTTAGAACCAGAATTGTTTATTTGCCAAGTATGTCATACCTAGACGGAACTTGTCTTGGTGAGACACACATGTATGACACGCAACAAGAACAATATTACACTAAGAGAAACACACAAGACGATACAATAAATAGAATAAAGAATAAGAATAATAAGAGTAATAAGGAGTCAGGAAAGGTGCTGATGAAGTATATAAAAACTGTGATTATACATGTACGTATACTCTACACATAGTGAGTCTGAGTAGATATATATTATATTATAAGAGCTATAACATACAGGATCTGTACAGCTGTGCTAATAAGCATTCTGTTATAAAGGAGTTCCTGTAATACAGTGAGCTTCAGTTCAGGTATGAGTTTGAAGTACAGGGTGACCACTGTGGTTAATGAGAGTAGCAGCTCTGAGGAAAAAGCTGGTAGCGTGTCTGGTTGTGCTGGTCTTGATGGTCCTGAGTCTTCTGCCAGAGGGAAGTGTCTGGAAGATGGTGATGTCCAGGATAAGAGGTGGGGTCAGCTGTAATATTGCCAGCATGTTTCCTCACCCTGCTGGTGTAGATGTCCTGCTGGTGTAGATGTCCTCTGATGTAGATGTCCTGCTGGTGGAGAAGTCCTGCTGGTGGAGATGTCCTGCTGGTGGAGAAGTCCTGCTGGTGGAGATGTCCTGCTGGTGGAGATGTCCTGAAGTGCGGGCAGATTGCATCCAATGATCTGCTCTGCTGTCCTGACTGTGTGCTGGAGTTAGGCTCGTTCTTTTGAGGTGGAGGAACCAAACTAGATGGTTATGGAAGATGTGAGGATGGACTCTATGATCGCTGTGTAGAGCTCAGTCATCAGAGTTTGTGGCAGGTTGAATCTTCAGCTGTCTCAGGAAGAAGAATATTATTTATTTTAATAATAAAGACAAAAATGGAGAAAATAATAACAGAAAGATTCTTTTTTAATCATTTATGTAGTTTAGATGATCATCTCCAAGATCTTCACTCGTTTACATTCAGAAATGTTCTTCTTAAGTTGCTGCATTATTTGGCAGCTAAGCCTCTCTAGGTGACCCCTCCCCCTCTTCAAAGACTCCACCTCTCTGGATGACTCCTCCCCCTCTTTAAAGACTCCACCTCTCTGGATGACTCCTCCCCCTCTTTACTTCTGAAAGACTTCACCTCTCTGGGTAACTCCTCCCCCTCTTTACTTCTGAAAGACTCCACCTCTCTGAGGGACCCCTCCCCCTCTTTACTTCTGATACACTCGCCTCTCTTGGTGACTCCTCCCCCTCTTTAAAGACTCCGCCCCTCTGGATGTCACCTTTCCCCTTCCTTACTTCGAAAAGACTCCAACTCTCTTGGTGACTCCTCCCCCTCTTTACTTCTGATACACTCGCCTCTCTTGGTGACTCCTCCCCCTCTTTAAAGACTCCGCCCCTCTGGATGTCACCTTTCCCCTTCCTTACTTCGAAAAGACTCCAACTCTCTTGGTGACTCCTCCCCCTCTTTACTTCTGAAAGACTCCTTCTCTCTGGATGACTCCTCCCCCTCTTTACTTTAGAAAGACTCCACCTCTCTGGATGACTCCTCCCCCTCTTTACTTCTGAAAGACTCCTCCTCTCTGGATGACCCCTCCCCCTCTTTACTTCTGAAAGACTCCACCTCTCTGGGTGACTCCTCCGCACCTTTACTTCTGAAAGACTCCACCTCTCTGGATGACTCCTCCCCCTCTTTAAAGACTCCACCTCTCTGGATGACTCCTCCCCCTCTTTACTTCTGAAAGACTCCACCTCTCTGAGCGTCATGTTGCTCACCCGTTGCTAAGGAACCTAATTAGCTGGGAGAAGTTTGAGGGGATGATTTAGAGGACACATGATGCAGAAGGAGTTTCATGACTGCTTCCTGGACTCTTCTGAAAGACTCCGCCCCTCTGGATGACTCCTCCCCCTTTTTACTTCTGAAAGACTCCGTCCCATTGGATGACTCTTCCCCCTCTTTACTTCTAAAAGAGTCCAGCTCTCTTGGTGACTCCTCCCCTTCTTTACTCCTGGAAGCTCCACCTCTCTGGATGACTCCTCCCCCTCTTTACTCCTGAAAGCTTCACCTCTCTGGATGACTCCTCCCCCTCTTTACTCCTGAAAGCTTCACCTCTCTGGATGACTCCTCCCCCTGTTTACTTCTGAAAGATCAGTCTCTCTGGTTGACTCCTCCTCCTCTTTACTCCTGAAAGCTTAACCTCTCTGGATGACTCCTCCCCCTGTTTACTTCTGAAAGATCAGTCTCTCTGGTTGACTCCTCCTCCTCTTTACTCCTGAAAGCTTCACCTCTCTGGATGACTCCTCCCCCTGTTTACTTCTGAAAGATCAGTCTCTCTGGTTGACTCCTCCTCCTCTTCACTCCTGAAAGCTTCACCTCTCTGGATGACTCCTCCCCCTCTTTACTTCTGATATACTCACCTCTCTTGGTGGCTTCTCCTGCTCTTTTTAAGACTCCGCCCCTCTGGATGTCACCTTTCCCCTTCCTTACTTCGAAAAGACTCCAACTCTCTTGGTGACTCCTCCCCCTCTTTACTTCTGAAAGACTCCTCCTCTCTGGATGACTCCTCCCCCTCTTTTCTTCCGAAAGACTCCACCTCTCTGGGTGTCATGTTGCTTACCTGTTGCTAAGGAACCTAATTAGCTGGGAGAAGTTTGAGGGGATGTTAGAGGACGTATGATGCAGGAGGAGTTTCACGACTGCTTCCTGGACTCTTCTCACCACTCCACACCTCTACGAGTAATACTGTGTGAGCTGCTAATAGCTACTCAGGTTCAGTCTATAGTTCTCTTTGACACGAAGCAGCTTTTGAGGAATTGGGGGAGAGATTGGAGGAAAACGGTGGGAGGGGGTTCTATGAGTGGTCTCGTTGGCCCCTGACAGTTATGAATGGATCTGCAGCGAAGCGTCTGAGTGTGCGGGTCAGGCGGGGGGGTGGTGGTGAAGGCAGCTGTCACTCCGCTGCTGGACTGATGGATTGCCCTGTAGATTGTCCAGGGCCTTTGAGTGAAGACCTGGGAGATCCAATCTGCTGTTTATCGGTTTAGCAGGGCAAAGACTCTGGATGACCTCCCCGACACCTGCCGCACGACTGCTGCCATCAATAATTCTCTCCGAGACTTTAGACGCCAAAGTTTACAACCAAAGTGTACGCATCATAGCTCCTACAGGACTGTCCTGAGATTACAGGAGAACTGACCTCTTCATTTAACCTATAGTCCAGTGAAACACCCACTAATACACACACACACTAGTGAACATGTTAATATACACACTAGAGGGAAGTGAAACACCTACATACACACACACACACACACACACATTAGTAAACATGTATACATACACACTAGGGGGCAGTGAAACACCCACATACACACACACACACAATAGTGAACATACAGACTAGAGAGCAGTGAAGAAAGCACATACACACCCACTAGTGAATGCATATTAGTGAGCAGTGAAACACCCACATACACACCCACTAGCGAACAAACATTAGGGGGCAGTGAAACATCCAAATACACTAACACACTAGTGAACACATTAGGGAGCAGTGAAACACCTGCATACTCACACACATTAGTGAACATGTGAACAGACACACTGGAGGGAAGTGAAACACCCACATATATACACACACACTAGTGAACATGTGAACATACACACTAGAGGGAAGTGAACAACCCATATATACACTCACACACTAGTGAACACGTGAACATACACACTAGAGGGAAGTGAAACACCCAAATATACTAACACACTAGTGAACACACACACTAGTGGGCAGTGGAACAGCTACATATACGCACACAATAGTGAACACACACACTAGTGGGCAGTGGAACAGCTACATATACGCACACAATAGTGAACACATTAGGGAGCAGTGAAACACCCACATACACAAACACAGTAGTGAATACACACACTAGGGGGCAGTGGAACACCTACATATACACACACATTAGTTAACACACACTACTGAACACACACACTAGGGGGCAGTGACGCAACCACATACACACTCACTAGTGAACACACATTAAGGGGCAGTGAAACACCCATATACACACACAGTACTGAACACACACCCAGCGGTATTGCTCCATCCTGTCCATATCTGTAAAACACCCAAAGATAATTCTGAACGGAAAAGCCTGAAGTTCAATCACAGGACAGCAGCGTCCTTTGGGCAGCTTCTGTCAATGGTGTCCTGTGGGCGGCGTCCTGTGTCCACTGATGAAGAACTAGAGGAACACAAACTGTGCAGCAGCAGATGAGCTACTGTCTCTGACTTTACATCTACAAGGTGGACCAGCAAGTAGTAGGAGTGTCTAATAGAGAGGACAGTGAGTGGACACAGTGTTTAAACACTCCAGCAGCAGCACTGCTTTATCTGATCCACTCACACCAGCACCACCTCCCTAATAGTAGCTTCTCTGTGGTGGTCCTGTGGGGGTCCTGATCATTAAAGAACAGAGTAATAAGGTATACAGAGAATCAGATGAACTACAGTCTGTAAGTGGAGCTCCTGTATGGTCAGTGGAGCTGCTGTATGGTCAATGGAGCTGCTGTATGGTCAGTGGAGCTGCTGTATAGTCAGTGGAGCTGGTTTTTGAACAGTGGCTTTGAGCTATAATGTAAACAACGTGGCAGAAGTGTCATACGGTGACTTGGCGTTGGCCTGTGCAGCAGTCAGAGTCTGCGAGAGCTTAAGCAGGACCAGTGGAATGTGAGCTCTTTCTCATGGATGAGGTGGTTTTAACATCATTAGAGAGAAGATGAAACGCGGCAAGTGTTCACAAGCCAGTAGAGCTGCGGATCGAGTGGACAGCTTTCACCGCCGGGGTCACTTCGGTTCTGCCGCGCGCTCCGTTGAAGTCTCTGTTGAGCTTATCTTTGCTGGATCATGATCGGAATATAATTGGATTAACTCAAGTGTCAAGTGGTGTTCACAAGCAAGCGCGCACGTATAAAGGCTGCACTCGAAGCCGGCGATCAGCGCGCCCACTTTGAAGTCCTTGAACTGTCAGTCAGCGGCTCCATGATGGCTTTGTCGAGCCCGTTATTCCCTTTAAGCTGAACGATCCTCCTCAACACAGAGCTAGGAACGCCGAACCTGCTCAGACCAGACGGGGAAACCAAGCCGTCCTGAATGGGGGTGATGTCACAAAAGCCGGCACATTCGTTTACAGTCTGGAGCAGTTTAGTCATGGAGCGATGCCGAGCAGCCAATCAGAACGGAGATCATTTACATACACCAATCAACCATGACATTTAACTCACCTCCTCATCTCTACACTCACTGTCCACTGTAGGAGCTCCAATTACAGACTGGAGTTCATCTGATTCTCTGTATACTTTATTACTCTGTTCTTTAATGATCAGGACCCCCACAGGACCCCCACAGAGCAGATACTATTAGGGAGGTGGATCATTCTCAGCACTGCAGTGACACGGACGTGGTGGGGTGTCCATTCTTCTCAGGAGACTCACTTTCAGACTCACCTCCTGGTGGTGATGTTTACAGTGGCAGTGATGGTGTTTACAGTGGTGGTGATGATGGTGTTTACAGTGGTGGTGGTGATAGTGTTTACAGTGGTGGTGATGGTGTTTACAGTGGTGGTGATGGTGTTTACAGTGGCAGTGATGGTGTTTACAGTGGTGGTGATGATGGTGTTTACAGTGGTGGTGGTGATGGTGTTTACAGTGGTGGTGATGATGGTTTTTACAGTGGTGGTGATGGTGTTTACAGTGGTGGTGGTGATGGTGTTTACAGTGGCAGTGATGGTGTTTACAGTGGTGGTGGTGGTGATGGTGTTTACAGTGGCAGTGATGGTGTTTACAGTGGTGGTGGTGATGGTGTTTACAGTGGTGGTGATGATGTTTACAGTGGTGGTGATGATTTTTACAGTGGTGGTGGTGATGGTGTTTACAGTGGCAGTGATGGTTTGTACATTGGTGGTGGTGATGGTGTTTACAGTGGTGATGATAGTGTTTACAGTGGTAGTGAAGGTGTTTACAGTGGTGGTGATGGTGTTTACAGTGGTGGTGATGGTGTTTACAGTGGTGGTGGTGATGGTGTGTACAGTGGTGGTGATGGTGTTTACAGTGGTGGTGATGATGGTGTTTACAGTGGTGGTGGTGATTAAAGTGGTGGTGATGATGGTTTTTACAGTGGTGGTGATGGTGTTTACAGTGGCAGTGATGGTGTTTACAGTGGTGGTGGTGGTGATGGTGTTTACAGTGGCAGTGATGGTGTTTACAGTGGTGGTGGTGATGGTGTTTACAGTGGTGGTGATGATGTTTACAGTGGTGGTGATGATTTTTACAGTGGTGGTGGTGATGGTGTTTACAGTGGCAGTGATGGTTTGTACATTGGTGGTGGTGATGGTGTTTACAGTGGTGGTGATAGTGTTTACAGTGGTAGTGAAGGTGTTTACAGTGGTGGTGATGGTGTTTACAGTGGTGGTGGTGATGGTGTTTACAGTGGTGGTGGTGATGGTGTGTACAGTGGTGGTGATGGTGTTTACAGTGGTGGTGGTGATGGTGTTTACAGTGGTGGTGGTGATGGTGTTTACAGTGGTTGTGATGTTGTTTACAGTGGTGGTGATGATGTTTACAGTGGTAGTGAAGGTGTTTACAGTGGTGGTGGTGGTGATGTTGTTTACAGTGGTGGTGATGATGTTTACAGTGGTAGTGAAGGTGTTTACAGTGGTGGTGGTGATGGTGTTTACAGTGGTGGTGATGGTGTTTACAGTGGTGATGGTGATGATGTTTACAGTGGTAGTGAAGGTGTTTACAGTGGTGGTGATGATGTTTACAGTGGTGGTGGTGATGGTGTTTACAGTGGTGGTGGTCATGGTGTGTACAGTGGTGGTGATGGTGTTTACAGTGGTGGTGGTGATGGTGTTTACAGTGGTGGTGGTGATGGTGTTTACAGTGGTAGTGAAGGTGTTTACAGTGGTGGTGATGGTGTTTACAGTGGTGGTGGTGATGGTGTTTACAGTGGTGGTGGTGGTGATGGTGTGTACAGTGGTGGTGATGGTGTTTACAGTGGTGGTGGTGATGGTGTTTACATTGGTGGTGGTGATGGTGTTTACAGTGGTGGTGATAGTGTTTACAGTGGTAGTGAAGGTGTTTACAGTGGTGGTGATGGTGTTTACAGTGGTGGTGGTGATGGTGTTTACAGTGGTGATGGTGTGTACAGTGGTGGTGATGGTGTTTACAGTGGTGGTGGTGATGGTGTTTACAGTGGTGGTGGTGATGGTGTTTACAGTGGTTGTGATGTTGTTTACAGTGGTGGTGATGATGTTTACAGTGGTAGTGAAGGTGTTTACAGTGGTGGTGGTGGTGATGTTGTTTACAGTGGTGGTGATGATGTTTACAGTGGTAGTGAAGGTGTTTACAGTTGTGGTGGTGATGGTGTTTACAGTGGTGGTGATGGTGTTTACAGTGGTGATGGTGATGATGTTTACAGTGGTAGTGAAGGTGTTTACAGTGGTGGTGATGATGTTTACAGTGGTGGTGGTAATGGTGTTTACAGTGGTGGTGGTCATGGTGTGTACAGTGGTGGTGATGGTGTTTACAGTGGTGGTGGTGATGGTGTTTACAGTGGTGGTGGTGATGGTGTTTACAGTGGTAGTGAAGGTGTTTACAGTGGTGGTGATGTTGTTTACAGTGGTGGTGGTGATGGTGTTTACAGTGGTGGTGGTGATGGTGTTTACAGTGGTGGTGGTGATGGTGTTTACAGTGGTAGTGAAGGTGTTTACAGTGGTGGTGATGTTGTTTACAGTGGTGGTGGTGATGGTGTTTACAGTGGTGGTGGTGATGGTGTGTACAGTGGTGGTGATGGTGTTTACAGTGGTGGTGGTGATGGTGTTTACAGTGGTGGTGGTGATGGTGTTTACAGTGGTGGTGATAGTGTTTACAGTGGTAGTGAAGGTGTTTACAGTGGTGGTGGTGGTGTTTACAGTGGTGGTGGTGATGGTGTTTACAGTGGTGGTGGTGATGGTGTTTACAGTGGTGGTGGTGATGGTGTTTACAATGGTTGTGATGTAATCTGAAAGATGCTGACCTCTGCACTGGACAAAATATAAGCAATTCTCATGAAAAGTATTACATTTACCAGTGTGATTATTGTATGATTTCAAACAAATTATGAGTAAATTTATTTATGTTTCTTAAAAAAACATAGCTTGTTTTTATCGGTTTGCCAGATAGAACCTTATATTTCCAAGCAAAAGTTCTTATGATGAGGAGGTTCTATCTGTGTTTGATCTGTTTGATAGGACTTTGATGTACATTCAGAGTATATTTAGAGTGTCTGTCCTTTTCATTGTTCTACATATCTGCTCGGCTATTTGGGTTGGCAGTTATGCTTGGATGGGTTGACACGACTGGGGGGATCATGAACAGACAATGAAGAAGCCTGAAGACAACAACACCCACAGTCTATTTGTCATGGTTGACGGGCTTACAGACCCCCAAAAACTGATAGCCTGGGACCCTTACATAGTCAAATAATGACACCATGTTGTCTCTGAGACCACATAGAAAACAGTTCCAAGTATTAGCATACCTAACCTAGCCTGATTAAGAAGCTGGTGAACACTTGCCTTCTGACCTTCAGCACTGGGATAGGCTACAGCGCCCCCCACAACCTGGGGGGATAAGCAGTTTAGATGATAAATGAATAGGAAGTCAACTGCAGCCTCATTTAAAGATGAACATCAGACGTGTTAATGACATTTTTTAGCGCAACCTTCACATACATTTATATTTACTGAATAAATGCTTTCTATGGCACCTCTATGTCATCCTCATGTTGTCTCGCATAACTGCCTGACTTTAAAAAACTGTTTTATTTTTATAGCAACTTGCAGCAGAAGTCTTACTTTTCCAAGACAGCATATTAATCTAGCATTACAGTGATCAACTCTGACCATTACTGTGATCAAGTCTGACCATTACTGTGATCAACTCTGACCATTACTGTGATCAACTCTGACCATTCCAGTCATCAACTCTGAGCATTACTGTGATCAACTCTGACCATTACAGTGATCAACTCTGACTATAACAGTGATCAACTCTGACCATTACAGTGATCAACTGTGACCATTAAAGTGATCAACTCTGACTATAACAGTGATCAACTCTGAGTATTACAGTGATCAACTCTGACCATTACAGAGATCAACTCTGACTATAACAGTGATCAACTCTGACCATTACAGTGATCAACTCTGACCATCACAGTGATCAGCTCTGACCATTACAGTGATCAACTCTGACCATTACAGTGATCAACTGTGACCATTACAGTGATCAACTGTGACCATTACAGTGATTAACTCTGAGTATTACAGTGATCAACTCTGACCATTACAGTGATCAACTCTGACCATTACGGTAATCAACTCTGACCATTACAGTGATCAACTCAGACCATCACAGTCATCAATTCTGACCATTACAGTCATCAACTCTGACCACTACAGTGTTCAACTCTGACCATTACAGTGATCAACTCTGAGTATTACAGTGATCAACTCTGAGTATTACAGTGATCAACACTGACTATAACAGTGATCAACTCTGAGTATTACAGTGATCAGCTCTGACCATTACATTGATCAACTCTGACCATTACAGTGATCAACTCTGACTATAACAGTGATCAACTCTGAGTATTACAGTGATCAACTCTGACCATTCCAGTCATCAACTCTGAGCATTACTGTGATCAACTGTGACCATTAAAGTGATCAACTCTGACTATAACAGTGATCAACTCTGACTATAACAGTGATCAACTCTGACCATTACAGTGATCAACTCTGACCATCACAGTGATCAACTCTGACCATTACAGTGATCAACTCTGACTATAACAGTGATCAACTCTGACCATTACAGTGATCAACTGTGACCATTACAGTGATCAACTCTGAGTATTACAGTGATCAACTCTGACCATTACAGTGATCAACTCTGACCATTACGGTAATCAACTCTGAACATTACAGTGATTAACTCAGACCATCACAGTCATCAATTCTGACCATTACAGTTATCAACTCTGACCACTACAGTGTTCAACTCTGACCATTACAGTGATCAACTCTGAGTATTACAGTGATCAACTCTGAGTATTACAGTGATCAACTCTGACCATTACAGAGATCAACTCTGACTATAACAGTGATCAACTCTGACCATTACAGTAATCAACTCTGACCATCACAGTGATCAACTCTGACCATTACAGTGATCAACTCTGACTATAACAGTGATCAACTCTGACCATTACAGTGATCAACTGTGACCATTACAGTGATCAACTCTGAGTATTACAGTGATCAACTCTGACCATTACAGTGATCAACTCTGACCATTACGGTAATCAACTCTGACCATTACAGTGATCAACTCAGACCATCACAGTCATCAATTCTGACCATTACAGTTATCAACTCTGACCACTACAGTGTTCAACTCTGACCATTACAGTGATCAACTCTGAGTATTACAGTGATCAACTCTGAGTATTACAGTGATCAACTCTGACCATTACAGTGATCAACACTGACTATAACAGTGATCAACTCTGACTATTACAGTGATCAGCTCTGACCATTACAGTGATCAACTCTGACCATTACAGTAATCAACTCTGACCATTACAGTGATCAACTCTGATCATTACAGTGATCAACTCTGACTATAACAGTGATCAACTCTGACTATAACAGTGATCAACTCTGACCATTACAGTGATCAACTCTGACTATTACAGTGATCAACTCTGACTATTACAGTGATCAACTCTGACCATTACAGTAATCAACTCTGACCATTACAGTGATCAACTCAGACCATCACAGTTATCAATTCTGACCATTACAGTTATCAACTCTGACCATTACAGTAATCAACTCTGACCATTACAGTGATCAACTCAGACCATCACAGTCATCAATTCTGACCATTACAGTTATCAATTCTGACCATTACATTGTTCAACTCTGACCATTACAGTGATCAACTCTGAGTATTACAGTGATCAACTCTGAGTATTACAGTGATCAACTCTGACCATTACAGTGATCAACACTGACTATAACAGTGATCAACTCTGACTATTACAGTGATCAACTCTGAACATTACAGTAATCAACTCTGACCATTACAGTGATCAACTCTGACTATAACAGTGATCAACTCTGAGTATTACAGTGATCAACTCTGACTATTACAGTGATCAACTCTGACCATTACAGTGATCAACTCTGACCATTACAGTGATCAACTCTGACCATTACAGTGTTCAACTCTGACCATTACAGTGATCAACTCTGACCATTACAGTAATCACCTCTGCTACAACATAACACATGAACTAGTTTCACTCTGAGGTAGAAGAGCTGAACTGTAGTGAATGTTTCTTAGATGATAAGAAGCTACTTCGGTGACTGTGTTTACATGAAACAGAGATCAGAGTCTAAGATCACACTCAAGTCAAGTCAATTTTATTTATATAGCGCTTTTTACAACGATGTTGTCTCAAAGCAGCTTTACAGAGTTTTGAAAACAGTTATAACATATATCCCCCAGTGAACAAGCCAGAGGCAACACTCAAGTTATGTACTTCAGGTTTGATATTAGTAGCTAAAGTCTCGTAAATCTGTCTGCTGAGTCCTAATTATCGGAAATTAATAATAAATTAATTATAGGAAAGTAAAAGTATAATTACGTGCCATCAGAACCTCTATGAACATTCTGTCATGTTTCTTAATGACATCACCTGGAGAGAACACGTACAGAGAGAACAACAAAGGCCCTAATACTGACCCTTGTGGTACACCACAAGAAATACAAAATGTTCTTGATTAATGATATCTGATTGAAACCAAGAACTGAATAATAAATAACAACAATAATAATAATAATAATAATAATAATAAGTAGAAGAAGATACTTTTGTATATCTTTATTTACTAGCCTGTCTAATTTTAAACACAGCCTGCGTCTCCGGGCCTGTTTTGCAGCCGTCCTCCTGTCTCCGTCTGGCTGGAGCGTCTGTCTGGGCTGCTGTGTTTACTGCAAACTGGTCTGCAGGTCATTCTCTCTGCATCATTTATGCTGCTCCAGGGTCTCCTCTGCTCTCCGGCAGCCTGTTAAACTGCAGAGAAATGAGATCATTGAGTGTTTTCGGGGCCCGTCCTGTGCTCACAGCGAGCGTGTGCATGTATTTAGTCCTCAGTGGGGACCGCATCCTCCGAGGTTGATGTAAACATAAAAACGTTTAGTGGCTGTGGAGACGGTCTGCTCTCCGCGAACGCATCGGACACAAACACTGAAGCAGAAGAAGTAGAAGTGCTAAACATTTCAGGACCACCAGCTATTTCACCAGGACCACCGGCCATTTTACAGCTGTGTGTTGGAAGGACGCACTGATTCAGAAACAGTGAACATGTCCTTATCCGTGTTGGGATTGTTAAAGTGATCCATTAGAAATTCCTAATTACTTCTCTCAGTAGACTCTTCTCCTCTCTTCTCTCTCCCAGTAGACCTTTCAGCACTTTGTTTACAATGAAACAGCCAATCACAGCACACGTCACTTAAAAGAGCTGTCACTATCGCTTCCTTTGGACGAGACAGTCAATTATGTAAATTGGATTTATGAACAACAGATGCCAAAAAACTAGTGAGTACAAACAGGCTGCTATCAGACCGCCAGCCCAAATCCGATTACCAGCATATCAAGACTGCGTCCAGGTTGATTTTGGAGAGTCTGGGCAGCAAAACACCACAAGATTTATTTTGAAACTGAATCCAAAACCAGATTTTAAGGTAGTGAGAAAATCCTGATCAGATTATTACTGACGTTCCTCAGTCTGGATAATCAGATCACTCACTACACAACCAACTGTGACAATGTTAAACACGGAGTGACCGAAGTGCAGTAAAACACCCACGTACACACACACTAGTGAACACATACACTAGGGGCAATGAAACACCCACATACACACACACACTAGTGAACACACACACACACACACACTTAGGGGCAATGAAACACCCACATACGCACACACTAGTCAACACACACACACTTAGGGGCAATGAAACACCCACATACACACACACTAGTGAACACACACACACACTTAGGGGCAATGAAACACCCACATACACACACACTAGTGAACACATACACACTTAGGGGCAATGAAACATCCAAATACAAACACTCTAGTGAACACATACACAAGGGGAACCCCCCCCACCCTACACACAGACTAGTAAACACACACTTGGGAGCAATGAAACACCCACATACACACACACACTAGTGAACACACACACTTAGGGGCAACAAAACACCCACATACGCACACATTAGTAAACACACACACTAGGGGGCACTGAAACACCCACCTACGCACACACTAGTGAACACACACACTTAGGGGCAATAAAACACCCACGTACGCACAGACTAGTCAACACACACACACTTAGGGGCAATGAAACACCCACAGACACACACACTAGTGAACACATACACAAGGGGAACCCCCCCCCCTTACACACACACTAGTAAACACACACTTGGGAGCAATGAAACACCCACACACGCACACACACTAGTGAACACACACACACTTGGGAGCAATGAAACCCCCACATACACACACACTAGTAAACACACACTAGGGGGCAGTGAAACACCCACATACATACACTAATAAACACACACACACACTAGGGGGCAGTGAAACACCCACATACACACACTAATAAACACACACACACACACTAGGGGGCAGTGAAACACCCACATACACACACTAATAAACACACACACAAACACACACTAGGGAGCAGTGAAACACCAACATACACACACTAGTAAACACACACACTAGGGAGCAGTAAAACACCAACATACACACACTAGTAAACACAAACAGACACACACACTAGGGAACAGTGAAACACCAACATACACACACTAGTAAACACACACACACTAGGGAGCAGTAAAACACCAACATACACACACTAGTAAACACAAACAGACACACACACTAGGGAACAGTGAAACAGCAATCAACACACAGTAGAGAACAAAACACTGCCAATGTAAATTAATGTAAAGGTTTTATTCCAATTAATTTTGAAATGTTTCTATTGGTCAGTTCATCACAAAACTATATCACAGGATATAAAGAGCAGCGGTCGTGTTCAAATGAAATAGAACAGCTTTGATACGACTGTAGCTTTTCAAACCTACTTGTGTCTTCCAAGAGATCCACATACAGCCTGTAGAATAAGAACAGAATCACTGTGTTTAGTTCTAACAGTATGTTGGAGTGAAACTCCGAAACGGAAACACTGAAACGTCTGTCCCGCTCCGAGCAAACCAGCTCCTTCTTTGTTTAATTTCCGAGTCGGATTATTTACAGCACCGCAGCTTTTCCATACACTCATCCAGAAGCGTGTGAAGCTCTTATATGTGAGAGTAGGTGCGCTTGTTTTCCACATCCTCTCAAGTCAGCTTGCAAACAAACAAACAGCACAAACACTCCAGCAGGAACAGGAATATTGCTTTCAGCAGTTCTGCCGTGTTTTGTGTGTGAATAATCCGCTCCGTGCGCTGGCTGTTCAGAGCTGGAGGCTCGGGGTGAAGCAGCTGCAGGCTCACAGGCCCACCTCAAAGCCAAATAATTAAATATATATGGGTGAAATAAACAGTCTCGTCAGTGATTTAAGCCCCAGGTTTCCAAAAGTTGCTTACAGCGGGAATCTCACACAGACCCTTCGGAACTGTGGGACAGTCCAGCTGATGCCAAACTGGAGTGTGTGTGTATGTGTGTGTGTGAGGGAGCTGGAGTGTGTGTTTGCAGGCAGAGTGTGTGTATGTGTATGTGTGTGTGGAGAGAAAGGGCTGAAGAAAAGTTTTGTTCATGTCTGTTGTAAACAAAGTCAGGCTCAAAAAGTAACACAACACTCCTAATATCAACAACGGCATCAGCAAACAAATCAATATCCACATCACCAACATCAACGCAAACATCACCAATACTAACATAAACACCAACATCAGTACCAACACCAACATTAAACATACACAACATGAACACCAACACCAAAAGCATCAATACCAACTTCAACATCACCATTATCAACAGCAACATCATTACCAACTTCAACACTAACATCAACACCATCTCCAACACTAATACCAACATCAGCACTAACATCAACACAGTAATCATCAACATCAACATTAATACCAACATCAACACTAACATCATCACCAACTTCAACATTAATACCATCATCAACACTAACATCAACACCAACTTCAACACTAATACCAACATCAGCACTAACATCAACACCATCTCCAACATTAATACCAACATCAGCACTAACATCAACACAGTAATCATCAACATCAACATTAATACCAACATCAACACTAACATCATCACCAACTTCAACATTAATACCAACATCAACACTAGCATCATCACCAACTTCAACATTAATACCAACATCAACACTAACATCAACACTAACATCACCAACTTCAACACTAATACCATCAACACTAACATCATCACCAACTTCAACATTAATACCAACATCAACACTAACATCAACACTAACATCACCAACTTCAACATTAATACCAACATCAACACTAACATCATCACCAACTTCAACATTAATACCAACATCAACACTAACATCAACACCATCTCCAACACTAATACCAACATCAGCACTAACATCAACACCATCTCCAACACTAATACCAACATCAGCACTAACATCAACACAATCATCACCAACTTCAACATTAATACCAACATCAACACTAACATCAACACCATCTCCAACACTAATACCAACATCAGCACTAACATCAACACTAACATCACCAACTTCAACACTAATACCAACATCAGCACTAACATCAACACCATCTCCAACATTAATACCAACATCAGCACTAACATCATCACCAACTTCAACACTAATACCAACATCAGCACTAACATCAACACAATCATCACCAACTTCAACATTAATACCAACATCAACACTAACATCAACACCATCTCCAACACTAATACCAACATCAGCACTAACATCAACACAGTAATCATCAACATTAATACCAACATCAACACTAACATCATCACCAACTTCAACACTAATACCAACATCAACACTAACATCAACACTAACATCACCAACTTCAACATTAATACCAACATCAACACTAACATCACCAACTTCAACATTAATACCAACATCAGCACTAACATCAACACAGTAATCATCAACATCAACATTAATACCAACATCAACACTAACATCATCACCAACTTCAACATTAATACCATCATCAACACTAACATCAACACCAACTTCAACACTAATACCAACATCAGCACTAACATCAACACCATCTCCAACACTAATACCAACATCAGCACTAACATCAACACAATCATCACCAACTTCAACATTAATACCAACATCAACACTAACATCAACACCATCTCCAACACTAATACCAACATCAGCACTAACATCAACACAGTAATCATCAACATCAACATTAATACCAACATCAACACTAACATCATCACCAACTTCAACACTAATACCAACATCAACACTAACATCAACACTAACATCACCAACTTCAACATTAATACCAACATCAACACTAACATCAACACTAACATCACCAACTTCAACATTAATACCAACATCAGCACTAACATCAACACAGTAATCATCAACATCAACATTAATACCAACATCAACACTAACATCATCACCAACTTCAACATTAATACCATCATCAACACTAACATCAACACCAACTTCAACACTAATACCAACATCAGCACTAACATCAACACCATCTCCAACATTAATACCAACATCAGCACTAACATCAACACAGTAATCATCAACATCAACATTAATGCCAACATCAACACTAACATCATCACCAACTTCAACATTAATACCAACATCAACACTAACATCAACACCATCTCCAACACTAATACCAACATCAGCACTAACATCAACACTAACATCACCAACTTCAACACTAATACCAACATCAGCACTAACATCAACACCATCTCCAACATTAATACCAACATCAGCACTAACATCATCACCATCTCCAACACTAATACCAACATCAGCACTAACATCAACACAATCATCACCAACTTCAACATTAATACCAACATCAACACTAACATCATCACCAACTTCAACATTAATACCAACATCAACACTAACATCAACACCATCTCCAACACTAATACCAACATCAGCACTAACATCAACACTAACATCACCAACTTCAACACTAATACCAACATCAGCACTAACATCAACACCATCTCCAACATTAATACCAACATCAGCACTAACATCATCACCATCTCCAACACTAATACCAACATCAGCACTAACATCAACACAATCATCACCAACTTCAACATTAATACCAACATCAACACTAACATCAACACCATCTCCAACACTAATACCAACATCAGCACTAACATCAACACAGTAATCATCAACATCAACATTAATACCAACATCAACACTAACATCATCACCAACTTCAACACTAATACCAACATCAACACTAACATCAACACTAACATCACCAACTTCAACATTAATACCAACATCAGCACTAACATCAACACTAACATCACCAACTTCAACACTAATACCAACATCAGCACTAACATCAACACCATCTCCAACACTAACATCAACACAATCATCACCAACTTCAACATTAATACCAACATCAACACTAACATCATCACCAACTTCAACACTAATACCAACATCAACACTAACATCAACACCATCTCCAACACTAATACCAACATCAACACTAACATCAACACCATCTCCAACACTAATACCAACGTCATCACCAACTTTAACACCAGCATCATCACCAACTTCAACACTAATACCAACATCAACACTAACATCAACACTAACATCACCAACTTCAACATTAATACCAACATCAACACTAACATCAACACTAACATCACCAACTTCAACATTAATACCAACATCAGCACTAACATCAACACAGTAATCATCAACATCAACATTAATACCAACATCAACACTAACATCATCACCAACTTCAACATTAATACCATCATCAACACTAACATCAACACCAACTTCAACACTAATACCAACATCAGCACTAACATCAACACCATCTCCAACATTAATACCAACATCAGCACTAACATCAACACAGTAATCATCAACATCAACATTAATGCCAACATCAACACTAACATCATCACCAACTTCAACATTAATACCAACATCAACACTAACATCAACACCAACTTCAACACTAATACCAACATCAGCACTAACATCAACACCATCTCCAACATTAATACCAACATCAGCACTAACATCAACACAGTAATCATCAACATCAACATTAATGCCAACATCAACACTAACATCATCACCAACTTCAACATTAATACCAACATCAACACTAACATCAACACCATCTCCAACACTAATACCAACATCAGCACTAACATCAACACTAACATCACCAACTTCAACACTAATACCAACATCAGCACTAACATCAACACCATCTCCAACATTAATACCAACATCAGCACTAACATCATCACCATCTCCAACACTAATACCAACATCAGCACTAACATCAACACAATCATCACCAACTTCAACATTAATACCAACATCAACACTAACATCATCACCAACTTCAACATTAATACCAACATCAACACTAACATCAACACCATCTCCAACACTAATACCAACATCAGCACTAACATCAACACTAACATCACCAACTTCAACACTAATACCAACATCAGCACTAACATCAACACCATCTCCAACATTAATACCAACATCAGCACTAACATCATCACCATCTCCAACACTAATACCAACATCAGCACTAACATCAACACAATCATCACCAACTTCAACATTAATACCAACATCAACACTAACATCAACACCATCTCCAACACTAATACCAACATCAGCACTAACATCAACACAGTAATCATCAACATCAACATTAATACCAACATCAACACTAACATCATCACCAACTTCAACACTAATACCAACATCAACACTAACATCAACACTAACATCACCAACTTCAACATTAATACCAACATCAGCACTAACATCAACACTAACATCACCAACTTCAACACTAATACCAACATCAGCACTAACATCAACACCATCTCCAACACTAACATCAACACAATCATCACCAACTTCAACATTAATACCAACATCAACACTAACATCATCACCAACTTCAACACTAATACCAACATCAACACTAACATCAACACCATCTCCAACACTAATACCAACATCAACACTAACATCAACACCATCTCCAACACTAATACCAACGTCATCACCAACTTTAACACCAACATCATCACCAACATCAACACTTATACCAACATCATCACCAACTTTAACACCAACATCATCACCAACTTCAACACTAACATCATCAACTTTTGGTGATGGTTCTATTGGTCACAATAGAACATGTACTGTTAATTACTGAACGATCAGTTCTCCAGGATGAGGAGGTTTTCATACAAGGACTGGTTACAGTGTGTAGCAGCTCCAGGCAGAGTTCAGCGTGTGTTTAGATGTTTATCAGGATGGAGCTGAGTCTTTGTTCCTGCAGACGCGGTGACTGAGCCGCAGCGCTGAGTGAAGTTTCAGCAGAAGCTGGAGAAGCTGAGAGCCTCACAAAGAGCTCCAGTGCTGCTGCTGTAGCGCAGCCCGGGATACGGTTCAGAAGGCCAAGTTTCTGTACCAACTTTTGTTGTGAAAGTTGGGCTGTTGTTTGTTTGTTTGTTTATTTATTTATTTACATGCTTATTTGTCACCATATTTTTTTCTTTTCCTGTTTATTATTGTTTTAATGTATACTTCTTTCCATCTGCTCGTATCTCTGAACAGCGCGTTCACGGAACTTCTCACAAACTTGTACCAGAAGTTATGAAGCTTCTCAGCACCAAAATTTTGGAGACGGCTGCCCAGGTATGTTCTTATCTGTACTATATTATTAGTAATAATATTAGTGAATAAGTGTGAAGAGATCAGAACTATAGAATAGTCGGTATGGAATTATTCCTGGAGCAGAATTAAACATCTGGTTGTGTTTAAAGAATGTTTAGAGGGTCTTTTAGAAATGAGCTCATTTGCTCTGATGCAGGTTTACATACTTTGAACATTCTGACCAGCAGCTTCATGAGGAGCCACATGAGCTGCTTCTCTAACAGGACTGAAGAAGATAGTGTAGATGCTGAGATCTTGTTCTGATAAACAGGTTTGGGGTTTTATAGCTCTTATCAAAATGTACATTCTCATTGGTGGTTAGTACGGTGGTGTAGTGGTTAGTATGGTGGTGTAGTGGTTAGTACGGTGGTGTAGTGGTTAGTATGGTGGTGTAGTGGTTAGTACGGTGGTGTAGTGGTTAGTATGGTGGTGTAGTGGTTAGTACGGTGGTGTAGTGGTTAGTATGATGGTGTAGTGGTTAGTATGGTGGTGTAGTGGTCAGTATGGTGGTGTAGTGGTCGGTCAGTATGGTGGTGTAGTAGTTAGGACGGTGGTGTAGTGGTTAGTATGATGGTGTAGTGGTTAGTATGGTGGTGTAGTGGTTAGTATGATGGTGTAGTGGTTAGTATGGTGGTGTAGTGGTCAGTATGGTGGTGTAGTGGTCGGTCAGTATGGTGGTGTAGTAGTTAGGACGGTGGTGTAGTGGTTAGTATGATGGTGTAGTGGTTAGTATGGTGGTGTAGTGGCTAGTAGGGTAGTGTAGTGGTTTAGTATGGTGGTGTAGTGGTTAATACGGTGGTGTAGTGGTCAGTACGGTGGTGTAGTGGTTAGGACGGTGGTGTAGTGGTTAGTATGATGGTGTAGTGGTTAGTATGGTGGTGTAGTGGCTAGTAGGGTGGTGTAGTGGTTAGTACGGTGGTGTAGTGGTTAGTATGGTGGTGTAGTGGTTAATACGGTGGTGTAGTGGTCAGTACGGTGGTGTAGTGGTTAGTACGGTGGTGTAGTGGTTAGTATGGTGGTGTAGTGGTCAGTATGGTGGTGTAGTGGTCGGTCAGTATGGTGGTGTAGTAGTTAGGACGGTGGTGTAGTGGTTAGTATGATGGTGTAGTGGTTAGTATGGTGGTGTAGTGGTCAGTACGGTGGTGTAGTGGTTAGTACGGTGGTGTAGTGGTTAGTACGGTGGTGCAGTGGTCAGTATGGTGGTGTAGTGGTCAGTATGGTGGTGTAGTGGTTAGTAGGGTAGTGTAGTGGTTAGTATGGTGGTGTAGTGGTTAATACGGTGGTGTAGTGGTCAGTACGGTGGTGTAGTGGTTAGTACGGTGGTGTAGTGGTTAGTACGGTGGTGCAGTGGTCAGTATGGTGGTGTAGTGGTTAGTAGGGTAGTGTAGTGGTTAGTATGGTGGTGTAGTGGTTAATACGGTGGTGTAGTGGTCAGTACGGTGGTGTAGTGGTTAGTACGGTTGTGTAGTGGTTAGTACGGTGGTGCAGTGGTCAGTATGGTGGTGTAGTGGTCAGTATGGTGGTGTAGTGGTTAGTATGGTGGTGTAGTGGTTAGTACGGTGGTGTAGTGGTCAGTATGGTGGTGTAGTGGTTAGTATGGTGGTGTAGTGGTCAGTATGGTGGTGTAGTGGTTAGTATGGTGGTGTAGTGGTTAGTATGGTGGTGTAGTGGTCAGTATGGTGGTGTAGTGGTTAGGACGGTGGTGTAGTGGTTAGTATGGTGGTGTAGTGGTTAGTATGGTGGTGTAGTGGTTAGTACGGTGGTGTAGTGGTTAGTATGATGGTGTAGTGGTTAGTATGGTGGGTGTAGTGGTCAGTATGGTGGTGTAGTGGTCGGTCAGTATGGTGGTGTAGTAGTTAGGACGGTGGTGTAGTGGTTGGTATGATGGTGTAGTGGTTAGTATGGTGGTGTAGTGGTTAGTATGATGGTGTAGTGGTTAGTATGGTGGTGTAGTGGTCAGTATGGTGGTGTAGTGGTCGGTCAGTATGGTGGTGTAGTAGTTAGGACGGTGGTGTAGTGGTTAGTATGATGGTGTAGTGGTTAGTATGGTGGTGTAGTGGCTAGTAGGGTAGTGTAGTGGTTAGTATGGTGGTGTAGTGGTTAATACGGTGGTGTAGTGGTCAGTACGGTGGTGTAGTGGTTAGGACGGTGGTGTAGTGGTTAGTATGATGGTGTAGTGGTTAGTATGGTGGTGTAGTGGCTAGTAGGGTAGTGTAGTGGTTAGTATGGTGGTGTAGTGGTTAATACGGTGGTGTAGTGGTCAGTACGGTGGTGTAGTGGTTAGTACGGTGGTGTAGTGGTTAGTATGGTGGTGTAGTGGTCAGTATGGTGGTGTAGTGGTTAATACGGTGGTGTAGTGGTCAGTACGGTGGTGTAGTGGTTAGTACGGTGGTGTAGTGGTTAGTACGGTGGTGTAGTGGTTAGTAGGGTAGTGTAGTGGTTAGTATGGTGGTGTAGTGGTTAATACGGTGGTGTAGTGGTCAGTACGGTGGTGTAGTGGTTAGTACGGTGGTGTAGTGGTTAGTACGGTGGTGCAGTGGTCAGTATGGTGGTGTAGTGGTCAGTATGGTGGTGTAGTGGTTAGTAGGGTAGTGTAGTGGTTAGTATGGTGGTGTAGTGGTTAATACGGTGGTGTAGTGGTCAGTACGGTGGTGTAGTGGTTAGTACGGTGGTGTAGTGGTTAGTACGGTGGTGTAGTGGTTAGTAGGGTAGTGTAGTGGTTAGTATGGTGGTGTAGTGGTTAATACGGTGGTGTAGTGGTCAGTACGGTGGTGTAGTGGTTAGTACGGTGGTGTAGTGGTTAGTACGGTGGTGCAGTGGTCAGTATGGTGGTGTAGTGGTCAGTATGGTGGTGTAGTGGTTAGTATGGTGGTGTAGTGGTTAGTACGGTGGTGTAGTGGTCAGTATGGTGGTGTAGTGGTTAGTACGGTGGTGTAGTGGTTAGTATGGTGGTGTAGTGGTCAGTATGGTGGTGTAGTGGTCGGTCAGTATGGTGGTGTAGTAGTTAGGACGGTGGTGTAGTGGTTAGTATGATGGTGTAGTGGTTAGTATGGTGGTGTAGTGGTCAGTACGGTGGTGTAGTGGTTAGTACGGTGGTGTAGTGGTTAGTACGGTGGTGCAGTGGTCAGTATGGTGGTGTAGTGGTCAGTATGGTGGTGTAGTGGTTAGTAGGGTAGTGTAGTGGTTAGTATGGTGGTGTAGTGGTTAATACGGTGGTGTAGTGGTCAGTACGGTAGTGTAGTGGTTAGTACGGTGGTGTAGTGGTTAGTACGGTGGTGTAGTGGTTAGTAGGGTAGTGTAGTGGTTAGTATGGTGGTGTAGTGGTTAATACGGTGGTGTAGTGGTCAGTACGGTGGTGTAGTGGTTAGTACGGTGGTGTAGTGGTTAGTACGGTGGTGCAGTGGTCAGTATGGTGGTGTAGTGGTCAGTATGGTGGTGTAGTGGTTAGTATGGTGGTGTAGTGGTTAGTACGGTGGTGTAGTGGTCAGTATGGTGGTGTAGTGGTTAGTACGATGGTGTAGTGGTCAGTATGGTGGTGTAGTGGTTAGTATGGTGGTGTAGTGGTTAGTATGGTGGTGTAGTGGTCAGTATGGTGGTGTAGTGGTTAGGACGGTGGTGTAGTGGTTAGTATGATGGTGTAGTGGTTAGTATGGTGGTGTAGAGGCTAGTAGGGTAGTGTAGTGGTTAGTATGGTGGTGTAGTGGTTAATACGGTGGTGTAGTGGTCAGTACGGTGGTGTAGTGGTTAGTACGGTGGTGTAGTGGTTAGTATGGTGGTGTAGTGGTCAGTATGGTGGTGTAGTGGTCGGTCAGTATGGTGGTGTAGTAGTTAGGACGGTGGTGTAGTGGTTAGTATGATGGTGTAGTGGTTAGTATGGTGGTGTAGTGGCTAGTAGGGTAGTGTAGTGGTTAGTATGGTGGTGTAGTGGTTAATACGGTGGTGTAGTGGTCAGTACGGTGGTGTAGTGGTTAGTACGGTGGTGTAGTGGTTAGTACGGTGGTGCAGTGGTCAGTATGGTGGTGTAGTGGTCAGTATGGTGGTGTAGTGGTTAGTATGGTGGTGTAGTGGTTAGTACGGTGGTGTAGTGGTCAGTATGGTGGTGTAGTGGTTAGTACGGTGGTGCAGTGGTCAGTATGGTGGTGTAGTGGTCAGTATGGTGGTGTAGTGGTTAGTAGGGTAGTGTAGTGGTTAGTATGGTGGTGTAGTGGTTAATACGGTGGTGTAGTGGTCAGTACGGTGGTGTAGTGGTTAGTACGGTGGTGTAGTGGTTAGTACGGTGGTGTAGTGGTTAGTAGGGTAGTGTAGTGGTTAGTATGGTGGTGTAGTGGTTAATACGGTGGTGTAGTGGTCAGTACGGTGGTGTAGTGGTTAGTACGGTGGTGTAGTGGTTAGTACGGTGGTGCAGTGGTCAGTATGGTGGTGTAGTGGTCAGTATGGTGGTGTAGTGGTTAGTATGGTGGTGTAGTGGTTAGTACGGTGGTGTAGTGGTCAGTATGGTGGTGTAGTGGTTAGTACGGTGGTGTAGTGGTTAGTATGGTGGTGTAGTGGTCAGTATGGTGGTGTAGTGGTCGGTCAGTATGGTGGTGTAGTAGTTAGGACGGTGGTGTAGTGGTTAGTATGATGGTGTAGTGGTTAGTATGGTGGTGTAGTGGTCAGTACGGTGGTGTAGTGGTTAGTACGGTGGTGTAGTGGTTAGTACGGTGGTGCAGTGGTCAGTATGGTGGTGTAGTGGTCAGTATGGTGGTGTAGTGGTTAGTAGGGTAGTGTAGTGGTTAGTATGGTGGTGTAGTGGTTAATACGGTGGTGTAGTGGTCAGTACGGTAGTGTAGTGGTTAGTACGGTGGTGTAGTGGTTAGTACGGTGGTGTAGTGGTTAGTAGGGTAGTGTAGTGGTTAGTATGGTGGTGTAGTGGTTAATACGGTGGTGTAGTGGTCAGTACGGTGGTGTAGTGGTTAGTACGGTGGTGTAGTGGTTAGTACGGTGGTGCAGTGGTCAGTATGGTGGTGTAGTGGTCAGTATGGTGGTGTAGTGGTTAGTATGGTGGTGTAGTGGTTAGTACGGTGGTGTAGTGGTCAGTATGGTGGTGTAGTGGTTAGTACGATGGTGTAGTGGTCAGTATGGTGGTGTAGTGGTTAGTATGGTGGTGTAGTGGTTAGTATGGTGGTGTAGTGGTCAGTATGGTGGTGTAGTGGTTAGGACGGTGGTGTAGTGGTTAGTATGATGGTGTAGTGGTTAGTATGGTGGTGTAGAGGCTAGTAGGGTAGTGTAGTGGTTAGTATGGTGGTGTAGTGGTTAATACGGTGGTGTAGTGGTCAGTACGGTGGTGTAGTGGTTAGTACGGTGGTGTAGTGGTTAGTATGGTGGTGTAGTGGTCAGTATGGTGGTGTAGTGGTCGGTCAGTATGGTGGTGTAGTAGTTAGGACGGTGGTGTAGTGGTTAGTATGATGGTGTAGTGGTTAGTATGGTGGTGTAGTGGCTAGTAGGGTAGTGTAGTGGTTAGTATGGTGGTGTAGTGGTTAATACGGTGGTGTAGTGGTCAGTACGGTGGTGTAGTGGTTAGTACGGTGGTGTAGTGGTTAGTACGGTGGTGCAGTGGTCAGTATGGTGGTGTAGTGGTCAGTATGGTGGTGTAGTGGTTAGTATGGTGGTGTAGTGGTTAGTACGGTGGTGTAGTGGTCAGTATGGTGGTGTAGTGGTTAGTACGGTGGTGTAGTGGTCAGTATGGTGGTGTAGTGGTTAGTATGGTGGTGTAGTGGTTAGTACGGTGGTGTAGTGGTCAGTATGGTGGTGTAGTGGTTAGTATGGTGGTGTAGTGGTTAGTACGGTGGTGTAGTGGTCAGTATGGTGGTGTAGTGGTTAGTATGGTGGTGTAGTGGTTAGTATGGTGGTGTAGTTGTCAGTATGGTGGTGTAGTGGTTAGTACGGTGGTGTAGTGGTCAGTAAGAAAGAGGAGAGCATCAAGCTCCACCTTCAGGTCTGAGAACATCCACAGGAGTTTTTGTCCATCCTTCCACTGGGAGAACACACCTCAACACTATCAATGGTCTAAAAAGATGTGTGGCCGTTTAAGAATCTCCTCACTCTGAGAAAAGATAGAGCTGTCCACTTTATTAGAAACACCTACCTTGTACTTCCACTCTCTGACCACTTTATTAAAAACTTTTATTTATTAAATAAATAAATATAAATAAATAATAAAATATATTTTATTTAGTGCCGGTGTCGTCTGCGTAGGAAATTGTTCTGGTTTTAGAGGCTCCATGCAAAAACCTTCATTACATCACGAATCCTCTAAAAGTGTGTGGGGAACGTTGGGTTCCTCTGTGTCTGAGCTTTCTGCTCCTCGGCTTTACAGCGTCTTGTAAAACACATGCTGTAAATGTCTGTTGAGGCTCATAAGCAGATAAACTGACAGACTGAGTGATGTTCTACAGCTACCTGTAAACACCTGCGTCAGCTGGACTGACCGTCTTAACCTACTATTACTGTAAGGTCCAGAACAGTGGAGATCCTCGTTTCCTTTTCCTAAAACTTACAACGTTTCTAATAAAGTGGCCAGTTAGTGGAAGCACAAGGTGGCTGTTTCTAATCAAGTGGCCAGTGAGTGGAAGTACAAGGTGGCTGTTTCAAATAAAGTGGCCAGTTAATGGAAACACAAGGTGGCTGTTTCTAATAAAGTGGCCAGCTAGTGGAAGCACAAGGTCACTGTTTCTAATAAAGTGGCCAGAGAGTGGAGGTACAAGGTGGCTGTTTCTAATACAGTGGCCAGCTAGTGGAAGCACATAGTGGTTGTTTCTATTAAAGTGGCCAGCTAGTGGAAGCGCAAGGTGGTTGTTTCTATTAAAGTGGCCAGATAGTGGAAGTACAAGGTGGCTGTTTCAAATAAAGTGGCCAGTTAATGGAAACACAAGGTGGCTGTTTCTAATAAAGTGGCCAGCTAGTGGAAGCACAAGGTCACTGTTTCTAATAAAGTGGCCAGCTAGTTGAAGCACAAGGTGGCTGTTTCTAATAAAGTGGCCAGTTAATGGAAACACAAGGTGGCTGTTTCTAATACAGTGGCCAGCTAGTGGAAGCACATAGTGGCTGTTTCTATTAAAGTGGCCAGATAGTGGAAGCGCAAGGTGGCTGTTTCTAATAAAGTGGCCAGTTAATGGAAACACAAGGTGGCTGTTTCTAATAAAGTGGCCAGCTAGTGGAAGCACAAGGTCACTGTTTCTAATAAAGTGGCCAGCTAGTTGAAGCACAAGGTGGGTGTTTCTAATAAAGTGACCAGCTAGTAAAAGTACAAGGTGGCTGTTTCTAATAAAGTGGCCAGCTTGTGGAAGCACATAGTGGCTGTTTCTATTAAAGTGGCCAGATAGTGGAAGCGCAAGGTGGCTGTTTCTAATAAAGTGGCCAGCTAGTTGAAGCACAAGGTGGCTGTTTCTAATAAAGTGACCAGCTAGTGGAAGCGCAAGGTGGCTGTTTCTAATAAAGTGGCCAGCTAGTGGAAGCACAAGGTGGGTGTTTCTAATAACGTGACCAGGTAGTGAAAGTACAAGGTGGCTGTTTCTAATAAAGTGGCCAGCTAGTGGAAGCACAAGGTCACTGTTTCTAATAAAGTGGCCAGCTAGTTGAAGCACAAGGTGGCTGTTTCTAATAAAGTGGCCAGTGAGTGGAAGTACAAGGTGGCTGTTTCAAATAAAGTGGCCAGTTAATGGAAACACAAGGTGGCTGTTTCTAATACAGTGGCCAGCTAGTGGAAGCACATAGTGGCTGTTTCTATTAAAGTGGCCAGATAGTGGAAGCGCAAGGTGGCTGTTTCTAATAAAGTGGCCAGCTAGTTGAAGCACAAGGTGGGTGTTTCTAATAAAGTGACCAGCTAGTGAAAGTACAAGGTGGCTGTTTCTAATAAAGTGGCCAGCTAGTGAAAGTACAAGGTGATAAAAGCTGGTCATTGGTTTTAATTCTAAAAGAGACATCAGCCCTGTGATTGGTCAGGGGAATGATTACATCAGCGTTACCCAAGATTAAGCCAGAGAGAAACACTGTGGTATATATCGGTCAGTTATTAGACCTTCATTCATGAGACACACTGTGTACGCGTCTACTGAGACCCAGAGCAACGAGACGAACTTAATTAGATAGAAGACTCCGATTCAGATTCCAAGGGGCTTCTCAAGGTTGGGGGCTTCGTTAGATGGTCTCTGGAAATCCTGGAAATCTGTTCAAAGTGAGTTTATTTGATGTGTTTTGGTTACAGTGTGCTGCAGCGTGCTTTGATTAGATAATAGTCTGGGGCGTATTATTTATTATTATTATTATTAATGATCTAATTTCACTGTGGCTTTTGTTCCGTCCCGGAAAAACCAGCGTCCAGCCCGTGTCCTGGTAAACCCGCTGTGACCGCCAGTGCTCACCGTGTGTACCAAAGCCCTCCCAGTGGCACCTGAGCGGAGTCGTGGGGCCTTTCGGCTCTCTCGTCCAAGACAAAGCAAAGTCTCCGTAAGCCCATTTGATCTGACTCTGAAGTGGAGACTTAGATGAATCGGGCTTTACTTTGAAGTGGCTAATTCCCCCGGCCGCTCCGGCGATGGATTTCGAGCGGCGCTCCTACTCCGAGCCCTCATCAGAGACTTTTTTGGGCTTGTTTGGCAAATTGGAAACGAGTTGCCCCCTTTGTTCATTAAAAAAGTCGGGACTTCAAAGATTGATCCGCCGCTGCTGCCTCCGCGCTGTTATGCTCCGCTGACGTTCCTCTATAGCAGATAATGCCCAATTCCCTCGCTCCCGCTCTCACTCCTTCATCCCGCAGCCCAAACTCACTGCACCACCACCACCATCCGCGAGGTGATCACTTCGCCTTTCGGGCATTGCTGGGAGGGATCGGGGGCAGAGGTGGGCATTAGACAGCATTGGTCACCAGTCGCAGCCCTGGGCCCTCCTCATGCTCCCAGTAGAGAGAGGGGGAGAGACCAGGAGTGGCGGATTGGGAGAGAGAGAGAGAGAGAGAGAGAAGTGAGACAGACATGGAGAAGGACAGAGTGAGAGAAGAGAGAGATGAGAAACGGAGGAGATGAGAGGCCGAGAGAGAGTGAGAAAGAAGATAGAGAGGGAAAGAAATAAGAGATTTGAGAGACTGAGACGTAGAAGAGTGAGAGATAGAGAGAGAGAAGTGAGACAGACATGGAGAAGGACAGAGTGAGAGAAGAGAGAGTTGAGAGATGGAGGAGATGAGAGGCAGAGAGAGAGTGAGAAAGAAGATAGAGAGGGAAAGAAATAAGAGATGTGAGAGACTGAGACGTAGAAGAGTGAGAGATGGAGAGAGAGAGAGAGAGAGAAGTGAGACAGACATGGAGAAGGACAGAGTGAGAGAAGAGAGAGTTGAGAGATGGAGGAGATGAGAGGCAGAGAGAGAGTGAGAAAGAAGATAGAAAGGGAAAGAAATAAGAGACGTGAGAGACTGAGACATAGAAGAGCGAGAGGTGAGAGAGAGAGAGAGAGAAATAGCGAGTGAGGGGTGGAGAGGGAGAGATCAGATCGAAAGAGAGAGAGTGAGAGATGAGTGATCTCAAGAGAGAGGCTGTGAGATATGAGAGCGCATAAGATACAGAGAGAGAGATGAGAGTTGTGTGAGAGAGATGGAGAGAGAGAGAGATGGAGAGAGAGAGAGAGAGAGATGGAGAGAGAGAGAGAGAGAGAGAGAGAGATGGAGATGAGAGAGAGAGATAGAGAGATGGAGATGAGAGAGATGGAGCGGAGAGAGTGAGAGATGGAGATGAGAGAGAGATGGAGATGAGAGAGAGAGATAGAGAGATGGAGATGAGAGAGATGGAGCGGAGAGAGAGAGAGAGAGAGATGGAGATGAGAGAGATGGAGCGGAGAGAGAGAGAGATGGAGATGAGAGAGAGATGGAGATGAGAGAGAGAGATTGAGCAGAGAGAGAGATGGAGAGAGAGAGAGAGATGAAGAGAGAGAGAGAGAAATTAAGAGAGAGAGAGAGAGAGAGAGAGAGAGAGATGGAGATGTGTGAGAGAGATGGAGAGAGAGAGATGGAGAGGAGAGAGAGAGAGAGATGGAGAGGAGAGAGAGAGATGGGGATGAGAGAGAGATGGAGAGAGAGAGAGATAGAGAGATGGAGAGGAGAGAGAGAGATGGAGGAAGAGAGAGAGAGATGGAGAGAGAGAGGGAGAGAGACAGATGGGGATGAGAGAGAGAGATGGAGAGATAGAGAGAGAGAGACAGAGAGAGATGGAGAGAGATGAGGAGAGAGAGAGATGAGGAGAGAGAGAGAGAGAGAGATGGAGATGTGTGAGAGAGATGGAGAGAGAGAGATGGAGAGGAGAGAGAGAGAGAGAGATAGAGAGAGATGGAGAGGAGAGAGAGAGATGGGGATGAGAGAGAGATGGAGAGAGAGAGATAGAGAGAGATGGAGAGGAGAGAGAGAGATGGAGGAAGAGAGAGAGAGATGGAGAGAGAGAGGGAGAGAGACAGATGGGGATGAGAGAGAGAGAGATGGAGAGATAGAGAGAGAGAGACAGAGAGAGATGGAGAGAGATGAGGAGAGAGAGAGATGAGGAGAGAGAGAGAGAGAGATGGAGAAAGATGAGGAGAGAGAGAGAGATGGAGATGAGAGAGAGAGAGAGAGATGGGGATGAGAGAGAGAGAGAGATGGAGAGAGAGAGAGATAGAGAGAGATGGAGAGGAGAGAGAGAGATGGGGATGAGAGAGAGATGGAGATAGAGAGAGATGGAGATAGAGAGAGATGGAGAGGAGAGAGAGAGATGAAGAGAGAGAGAGAGAGAGATGGAGGAAGAGAGAGAGAGATGGAGAGTGAGAGGGAGAGAGACAGATGGGGATGAGAGAGAGAGATGGAGAGAGAGAAAGAGATGGAGAGAGATGAGGAGAGAGGGAGATAGAGAGAGATGAGGAGAGAGAGAGAGAGATGAGGAGAGAGAGAGAGATAGAGAGAGAGATGAGGAGAGAGTGAGAGAGAGAGAGAGATGAGGAGAGAGAGATGAGGAGAGAGAGAGAGATAGAGAGAGAGATGAGGAGAGAGAGAGAGATAGAGAGAGAGATGAGGAGAGAGAGAGAGAGATGGAGAGAGATGAGGAGAGAGGGAGATAGAGAGAGAGAGAGAGATGAGGAGAGAGAGAGATAGAGAGAGAGATGAGGAGAGAGAGATAGAGAGAGAGATGAGGAGAGAGTGAGAGAGAGAGAGATGAGGAGAGAGAGAGAGATAGAGAGAGAGATGAGGAGAGAGAGAGAGAGAGAGATGGAGAGAGATGAGGAGAGAGGGAGATAGAGAGAGAGAGAGAGAGATGAGGAGAGAGAGAGAGAGATGAGGAGAGAGGGAGATAGAGAGAGAGAGATGAGGAGAGAGAGAGATGAGGAGAGAGAGAGAGAGATGAGGAGAGAGAGAGATAGAGAGAGAGATGAGGAGAGAGAGAGATAGAGAGAGAGATGAGGAGAGAGAGAGATAGAGAGAGAGATGAGGAGAGAGAGATAGAGAGAGAGATGAGGAGAGAGAGAGAGAGATGAGGATAGAGAGAGATAGAGAGAGAGAGATGAGGAGAGATAGATAGAGAGATGAGGAGAGAGAGAGAGAGAGAGATGAGGAGAGAGAGAGATAGAGAGAGAGATGAGGAGAGGGAGAGAGAGAGATGAGGAGAGATAGAGAGAGAGAGATGAGGAGAGATAGAGAGAGAGATGAGGAGAGAGAGAGATAGAGAGAGAGATGAGGAGAGATAGAGAGAGAGATGAAGAGAGAGAGAGATAGAGAGAGAGAGATGAGGAGAGAGAGAGAGAGATGAGGAGAGATAGAGAGAGAGAGATGAGGAGAGATAGAGAGAGAGATGAGGAGAGATAGAGAGAGAGAGATGAGGAGAGAGAGAGAGAGATGAGGAGAGATAGAGAGAGAGAGATGAGGAGAGATAGAGAGAGAGAGATGAGGAGAGGGAGAGAGAGAGATGAGGAGAGAGAGAGATAGAGAGAGAGATGAGGAGAGATAGATAGAGAGATGAGGAGAGAGAGAGATGAGGAGAGGGAGAGAGAGAGATGAGGAGAGAGAGAGATAGAGAGAGAGATGAGGAGAGATAGAGAGAGAGATGAGGAGAGAGAGAGAGAGAGAGAGATGAGGAGAGATAGAGAGAGAGATGAGGAGAGATAGAGAGAGAGAGATGAGGAGAGGGAGAGAGAGAGATGAGGAGAGAGAGAGATAGAGAGAGAGATGAGGAGAGATAGAGAGAGAGATGAGGAGAGAGAGAGATGAGGAGAGGGAGAGAGAGAGATGAGGAGAGAGAGAGATAGAGAGAGAGATGAGGAGAGATAGAGAGAGAGATGAGGAGAGAGAGAGCCCTGCAGGCTGATGATGTAATTGGAGGAGGCTCTCTCGTGGCGTTCCTGTCTCCAGCTGATCCGCCTGCTGACTTTAAATGCATGGAATAAACAGACGCTATCAAAGTGTTCCACAATCAATTACTCCACCGGGATTACCCTTACTCTCTCTCTCTCTCTCTCTCTCACTCACTCTCACTCTCACTCTTACTCTCTCACACAGACACACACCACTATACTCACTTTTATCAGCCTGACAGGCTCTGAACAAAATCAGGCTGTAAATATGAATCATTTCTGTAAGACTGATGTTCAGCGTGAACTCAGAGTCCAGCTTTCAGAGCCTCTGTCTCGTAATTCCACTCACTGGCCACTTTAGTAGAAACACCTACCTTGTACTTCCACTAACTGGCCACTTTATTAGAAACACCTACCTTGTACTTCCACTAACTGGCCACTTTATTAGAAACACCTACCTTAAACTTCCACTAACTGGCCACTTTATTAGAAACACCTACCTTGTACTTCCACTAATTGGCCACTTTATTAGAAACACCTACCTCATACTTCCACTAGCTGGCCATTTTATTAGAAACACCTACCTTGTATGTCCACTAATTGGCCACTTTATTAGAAACATCAATGTTGTGTGTCCACTCACTGGCCACTTTATTAGAAACACCTACCTTGTACTTCCACTAACTGGCCACTTTATTAGAAACACCTACCTTGTACTTCCACTAACTGGCCACTTTATTGGAAACACACCTTATACTTCCACTAACTGGCCACTTTTTTGGAAACATCTACCTTGTCCTTCCACTAACTGGCCACTTTATTGGAAACCCCTACTTCATACTTCCACTAACTGGCCATTTTATTGGAAACACCCACCTTGTCACTCTACTGACAGATATTTGATTATTAATCAGTATCAGGGTGGATTTGCAGTCTGCTGATTAGATCAAATATTGTTTTTTCTGGAGACGTACTTTCGTGCCAAGAACGATTTAAAAGCCTTTCATTTTCACGAGTCTGAAGTGTATATACACCCGAGACTGATCTTCACCGACACTCCCAAACTAACAAACCGAGTTTTCTGAATTTGGTTTAAACGTGTTAAACGTTTTGGAGCTTAGAGGACTGCGGGACCTGCGGGAGGAAACGAGGTAACGGCTCGTTAGAAACTGAGATCTGAAGTGAAGCGTTAACCCACCGATCCCTCAGTCCAGTTGAGGAGAGGTCAGGAACGGACGAGAGGGACGCCGTGAATGTTTTAAGGAGGCAGATGTGACAGAGTGGGGAGTGTGAGAGAGGACGTGTCTGTCAGGCCCAGATGATGGAATTAGCATTAAAGCACCGCAGAGGGTCCGGCAGCAGGGGCCCTTCCTAATGGAAACCCTTCAAGGTGGCTCTGCGGCTGCCCACTGCCTGCCACCCTTCACTGAACAGCAGATACGGTATGTGTTGACAGGCTATTAGGACCCCGGGGTGGAAGGGTGGGCAGGGGGACTCAGAGAGGCGGAGAGGGAGGAGGACGAGGTTCAGGGGATACGTTAACCATCCAAGCCTCAAAAATGAAGAAGCCTGAAAGTGTATTTACAATAAAAACTACACACTTTCAATAGTACAGCCTACAAATACAGTTTAAACACTTACATTCTTCCGGACTTAGGGCCTCGTTCTTGTTCCAGCATGAATAAAACAAGTAATTGTACCTGCTGACCTGTTCAGGCGTGTGGACGTGTGGGAGGTAAGGTCATATGAAGCTCAGAGCACCTTGGGCAGCACCATGGCAGCAGTGAGAGACTCAAAATATGGATAAAGTTGGCTGAAAGTCAGCTGAATGTTGTATCTTTTTTTATTTAACTTATAGCTTGTATTGATCTAATTAGACAAAAGGCTCCGAGCGCAGGAATGTCCTGGCTTTGTTAGTCCCTGGCAGGGGGGGGCTTTTATGACAGGCAATCTTAGGCTCGACAACCAGTCCCTGCAATGTTGTCTTTAGACCCCCTAGGCTCGAGAACCACTCCACCCAGGAGATAACAACTTGCCCAGAGACAGCCCGGAGCTGAGGGAGGTTTCGACATGGCCAGGAGGAGCCCATTTGGCCTGAAGGCAATGGAGGGACGGACCTATAAAGAGACTATACAGATTAGACCAGGCAGACCAGCTTCTAACCAGCTTCTGATCAGCTTCAGAGTAAAGACGGGTCCGCAATTCCAAATTAAACGAGCTAAAAACTTTGAACTGGTCTCCCTCGTCATGCTGACGGCAAAAAGACGAAGTTACAACAGTTGCTTGTATCCTTCTGTGCTGGGCTGTGGAGCTGGTTAGCTGGGGACTGGCCCAGTGCTGGTACCTGCCGTTGGGTAGAGCTGTGTAGCTACTGATGTCCTGTCTGCCACCCTGGCTGTTCAGTAGTTCTGGTCAGTCTTCACTGCTGACGTGTTCAATAAAGATCACACAGATTTGCCCACTTTTTAGTCTACAGTGGTGTCAGAAGTGGGATCGCCCCCAAGCAGACAGCAGTGAAACATCAAACCGGGCAGAGAGGACAGATCCGCTCACCGGCAAGACTGGCGTTTTGTGACTGGGACGGCGGACACGCGCAGCAGTCTCACTGGCATGGTGGGTGGTGTAGAAAGCGGTTGAGGATGTTGAGCTGCTGTGGTATCCCCAGTAGTTGCTAGAGAGTGTCCAGGCAGTTGCTAATTAAAAACACAGATTTCCCCACTTCTCATTCTACAGTGGTGTCAGAAGTGGGGTCGCCCCCTTGATGCGAAGCATGGATAAAGTTGGGACTGTAAGATGTGTACAGATGTTGCTTGTATCCTTCTGTGCTGGGCTGTGGAGCTGGTTAGCTGGGGACTGGCCCAGTGCTGGTACCTGCTGTTGGGTAGAGCTGTGTAACTACTGATGTCCTGTCTGCCACCCTGGCTGTTCAGTAGTTCTGGTCAGTCTTCACTGCTGACGTGTTCAATAAAGATCACACAGATTTCCCCACTTCTTATTCTACAGTGGTGTCAGAAGTGGGATGCCCCCCCCCCCTACCTAGCAGAGAGCGGGAAAACATCAAACCAGGCAGCGAGGACAGAGGTTGAGGCTCAACATCAAGACTGGTGTGTTGAGACTGGGATGGCGGACAAACGCAGCTGTCTCACTGGTGTGGTGGGCATTGTAGAAAGTGGCTGAGGATGTTGAGCTGCTATGGTATTCCCAGTGGTTGCTAGAGAGTGTCCAGGCAGTTGCTAACTAAAAACATAGATTTCTTATTCTACAGTGGTGTCAGAAGTGGGAGGATGTTGAGCTGCTATGGTATTCCCAGTGGTCTTTAGTCCAGGCAGTTGCTATGGCTTTCAAGTTGGTGGCAGGGATGTTGCTTGTTTTAGCCTTTGTGATATCCCAAGTGGTTGTTGCTAGGTGTTTGCTATGGTATCCCAGCTGGTTGCTAGGGTGTTGCTAGGCAGTTGCTATGGTATCCCAAGGGATTGCTAGGGTGTTGCTAGCTAGGCAGCTGTTGTGATATCCTAGGTGGTTGCTAGAGTGTGTCTAGGTGGTTGCTATGGTATCCCAGGTGGTTGCTAGGGTGTTGCTAGGCAGTTGCTGCGGTATCCAAAATGGTTGCTAGTGTTGCAAGACAGCTGTTGTGGCATCCCAGGTTGAAGCTAGAGTGTAGCAAAGTCATTGCTATGGTATTCCAAGTGGCTGTTAGGGTGTTGCAAAGTGGTTTCCATGTCATACTAAGTGGTTGCTGGAGTGTTGCTAAGCGGTTGCTATGGTACCCCAGTTGGTTGCCAGGGAGTTGTTAGGCAACTGCTGTGATATCCCAGAAGGCTGCTAGGGTATAGCTAGGGGTGATTTTGATAGTATCCCATGTGGCTCCTTATGAATTTGCTCGGCAGTTGCAATTGCATTGCCAGGTGGATGCTAGGTGGTTGCTATGATTTCCCACATAATTAATATGGTGTTGCTAACTCATTTGTATCATTATGATAATTCTAAGAAAACTACATTGCGATCTTTTTAAAACAAGGGTTGTACATTGCTTTATTGCTTTGTATAATAATGGCAATAATACTACTACTAATAATAATAATAATAATAATAATAATAATAATAAGTACTGATGGTGCCTGTTGCCTTCTGAATGAGTTAAAAACTCTCGGCATCTAGTGAACGTGAAGCTGAATGAATCTCCTGGCTACCCGAACACACCGCTGTCTCCGTGTCTGCCCTGCTCGCATCACTGGAAGGAAATTAACTCCCTTGACTTAATTTGGATGCTGTTAATTTAAGGACGTGACGTGCCGGGCTGGGATGAAGGGATCATTTCCCGCGTCATGGCGATGTATTTAATATCAGGCTCCCAATCAGACAGAAGGATTAAGATGTCAAAGACGGTATTAGACATGCAAATTTATCTGGCTTGTATGCAAATAAGCGGTGACGGAGGCTCAGCTTCACACGCCGGGACGAGCAGCCGCTTGCTCAGAGTAGAGACGTCATACTCAAACTCAGGAGTATCAACGAGTCTGTTTACATCAGTAACTAACCTCACTAACACTCAATCAAATCCTCACAACAATGTTCAACATCAGTACCTGACCTCACTAACGCTCAATCAAATCCTCACAGCAATGATCAACATCAGTAACTAACCTCACTAACACTCAATCAAATCCTCACAACAATGTTCAACATCAGTACCTGACCTCACTAACGCTCAATCAAATCCTCACAGCAATGATCAACATCAGTAACTAACCTCACTAACACTCAATCAAATCCTCACAACAATGTTCAACATCAGTACCTGACCTCACTAACGCTCAATCAAATCCTCACAGCAATGATCAACATCAGTAACTAACCTCACTATCACTCAATCAAATCCTCACAACAATGATCAACATCAGTAACTAACCTCACTAATAATCAAATCCTCACAGCAATGTTCAACATCAGTACTTGACCTCACTAACACTCAATCAAATCCTCACAGCAATGTTCAACATCAGTAACTAACCTCACTAATAATCAGATCCTCACAGCAATGTTCAACATCAGTAACTGACCTCACTAACACTCAATCAAATCCTCACAGCAATGTTCAACATCAGTACCTGACCTCACTAACACTCAATCAATCCTCACAGCAATGTTCAACATCAGTACCTGACCTCACTAACACTCAATCAAATCCTCACAACAATGTTCAACATCAGTAACTAACCTCACTAATAATCAGATTCTCACAGCAATGTTCAACATCAGTAACTGACCTCACTAACACTCAATCAAATCCTCACAGCAATGATCAACATCAGTACCTGACCTCACTAACACTCAATCAAATCCTCACAGCAATGTTCAACATCAGTACCTGACCTCACTAACACTCAATCAAAGCCTCACAGCAATGTTCAACATCAGTACCTGACCTCACTAACACTCAATCAAATCCTCACAGCAATGTTCAACATCAGTACCTGACCTCACTAACACTCAATCAAAGCCTCACAGCAATGTTCAACATCAGTACCTGACCTCACTTACACTCAATCAAATCCTCACAGCAATGTTCAACATCAGTACCTGACCTCACTAACACTCAATCAAAGCCTCACAGCAATGTTCAACATCAGTACCTGACCTCTTTAACACTCAATCAAATCCTCACAGCAATGTTAAACATCAGTACCTGACCTCACTAACACTCAATCCCCTTAACCATTTCACAATCTATATAAACCACTTCAGGCTAAAATCTTAGGTTAAAATCTCCACTCAGTCCATACGAACCCCTGGTGATCCACCTCAACATGAGACGCTCCCAGAACGCCCGAGCAACAGATCCTCTGTTCATTACCGAATCAGGGACCACCATATCTCGCCATTGGTTCCATTGGTTCCTACGTCATGTCCTCTCTCTCAGTGGTTATCTCGGACCACACAATCCAACTCCTCGGACGTTGGTCTTCCCAGGCCTATCACACTTACATCTGCTCCCAAGCCCATGACCTCAGGCTAGCGCACGAGAAACTTGCTTCCATCTAGGTTGGGGTTTTGGGACCTGGCTTCAACCCCAGCAGCCGAAGCCACCCAGAACTCCAGCCCCAAGTTCCCCAGAGTTCCCCTTCCTTGCCTTACCTTAAGTGGTCTGCACTTCGCAAAAAATGAATGGGACTCTATGGGGAAAAAAGAGGGATGGAAAAAAACGACCAACAGACGAGTGCAGGTCAAACCAACACTGCAGTCGTGGTCAGGGGTCCGCCCTAAGTCAGTGTATGTGAAACGGTGTCTGTGGGTCAAGCAGAAGTTCAGTAGACTTGTGCGCAATTTTCCATCTTATTCATTCCCTATGGGACAAAAATCTGTTGTTATCTGGAATCTGTGCATCCGATCAAAAAGCTGTACACAAGTCCGATTCACACAATCAGACTGGCTGAGAATTATAAACTGTAGGACAACAAAAGTGATGCAGTTGGCTTAGCAATACAAAATCCTTGAAGGCTTTTCACTTACAGCTCATTGAAACAAGTGATAAATTATATGGCAAGTGCAGATCCTGACCTCTCTACTTGTACCACACCTGTGTTTGTTGGTAGAACCGGAGAAAATTGGGATTTGAATTTGCTGAACAGTTACTGCCGTGCAGAGTAAAGAGCCTTGTTCTGCAAATCCTCTACATTTGAGCAGGTTTTTGATGTCAAAACGAACAAAAACATGAAAAAATCAAATGTAGTCCAATCAAAGCCGTACACTATTACGCAACGATGTAGTTATACTTAAATAGTGCAGCCAAACGACAGTAATAACTCCAAACTTACAGGGATTAACAACATCCCCCGTGGTCTTTTCTTTCTGCCCCAAATGGGATTATTCTCAACTCGTCTCTTAATAGGCTTTAGAAAAAGTTTGACTGCGCTACATGCTCGCGCAGGACAAAGTACACACTATAATAGAGAAGAAATAACCTGCAATCAGCTTTCTTTACACCTGCACTTCAAATAACAAGCCCCCGGAGTGCCACAGACCATAACAATAAAAAGCTGGTATTACCGGCCATCATAGATAAGGACCAAATAGACGGCAGTGGAGTACGAGTGCGACTCCGGCTCATTCTTCTACTCTTCTGCTCTGGTCAAGCCCTCGCCGTCATGCAGGAAGCTTCTATCTCTGAGGTGCCATGTTTGCAGCATGAAGGAACCTCCAAACATCTGTTACGGCATCTTTCAACCCACTTACAACCCAGCTGCAACAGGCGTAAACACCCTAACGTTGTGAATCTGGTTTCAGCTGACAATGCATCACATGATAGTGATGTAATTGATCATGATGGAGATGGTTTATTAGGTGTTTGGTCTACTGCTCATAACTACAAACATAGCCAGGCCTTTATACCGATCAGCCATAACAATAAAACCTCCTTGTACCTCCACTCACTGTCCACTGTATCAGCTCTACTGATCATATGGGAGCTACACTTACAGACTGTAGTTCATCTGATTCTCAAGACCCCCACAGGCCACCACAGAGCAGCTACTATTAGGGAGGTGGGTCATTCTCAGCACTGCAGTGACACTGGTGTAAGTGGATCCCATCACCTTCATGGCCACAGGTGTATAAACCCAGCACCTAGTCATACAGACTGCTTCTACACACATTAGTAAAGAATGGGTCTCTCAGGAGCTCAGTGAACTCCAGCGTGGTACCGTGATAGGACGCCACCTGTGCAACAAGTCCAGTGGTGAAGTTTCCTCACTACTAAATATTCCACAGTGGAGTGTCGACAGGAACTCAGACACCAAGTGGTAGAACACGTACAATGACAGAGCGGGTCAGCGGAGGCTGAGGAGCATAGTGCACAGAGGTCACCAACTTTCTACAGAGTCAATCACTACAGACCTCCAAACTTCATGTGGTCTTCAGATCAGCTCAAGAACAGAGCTTAGAGAGCTTCATGGAATGGGTCTCCATGGCCAAGCAGCTGCATCCAAGCCTTACATCATTAAACCCAATGCAGAGCATGTGGAAGAACTTGACTGGCCTGCACAGAGTCCTGACCTCAACCTGATAGAACACCTTTGGGATGAATTAGAGTGCAGACTATGAGCCAGACCTTCTCGTCCAATGTCAGTGTCTGACCTCACAACCAATGGTCTTCTGGGAGAATGTTCAAGCATTCCCATAAGCGCACTCCTAAACCGTGTGGAGAGCCTTCCCAGAAGAGCTGAAGCTGTTATAGCTGCAAAGGTTGGGCCGACATTGTATTAAACCCTATGGTTTAAGAATGGAATGTCACTCAAGTTCATATGCGTGTGAAGACAGACGAGCCAACGTGAGTTTCAATCATTACCAATATGCTGTGACCATTAGCAACGTACCCTGGTGTAACTACCGGTAACTACAATACCAGAAGTTTTATTGTTGCATGTGTTGTTCATGTGTAACTACATAGTTTTGGGATGGAATACTATATACTAGAATTTATATACTAGCAAAACAAGATTTGAACAGATATATAAGCTGTGTAAACCAACAGGTGAGTTTCGTTGGTATTAATGGGGCACCTGCGCTACATTAGCCTCGTAGCTACAGTCCTACAACTAAAGAAGCTGCGTTTGGGATGCAGGGAAACAGGGATGCAGTAACAGAAGCTTTGCACTGGCGTCCTGCCTCCAGCACAGTTACGCTACAGTTACAAGATATTCTTACGGCAGCTGCAATGTTTTGCCCTCCTGTTGCCATGACGATGCCCTTTGTGCCCTCCTCCGCATGCCACTCATCCTACACCAGGCCCTGGAATCCGGTGTCGGCCTCTGACATTACCCTGCCCAGCGGGTCACACATACACACTTTCACAATCACACTCGTTTTTATAGCATGTCAGGACGTGTGTGTGCCATATCAGAGCAAAACGCATCTCTAGAATATTAAAATGAACTTTACTGTACAGAAAAGTAACAATTCCAAGTATATATTATAATATATCTAATATAGTAATATACATTTACACTCCCAGTCAAAAGTTTGGAAACGGGATCCATATGTGTATAGTAATGAAGGTGTTTAGATCTGAATGTGCTGAGAGACGAGTGTTATAAGTGAAGTTGGAGCCCATGTACACATATATTACTAAAACAAACATTTGACTGTATTTAAATGTAAAAATGAGAATATATATTTTTATAAGAGCTATAAAACCCCCAAACCTGTTTATCAGAACAAGATCTCAGCATCTACACTATCTTCTTCAGTCCTGTTAGAGAAGCAGCTCATGTGGCTCCTCATGAAGCTGCTGGTCAGAATGTTCAAAGTATGTAAACCTGCATCAGAGCAAATGAGCTCATTTCTAAAAGACCCTCTAAACATTCTTTAAACTCAACCAGATGTTTAATTCTGCTCCAGGAATAATTTCATACCTCTTATTCTATAGTTCTGATCTCTTCACTATATTTCACTAGTATTATTACTATTAATATAGTACTAATAAGAAGAATCTGGAGTGGTGTGTGCAAAACTTTGACTATATATATACATGAAAAATTTGCCAAATCCTCTCTGCCAATGCCAAACAGCTTATTCTAACATTGGCTTGTTTCGTTGACTGGATGACTGAAGGATGACATAAGACTATGGTACCTAGGGGCTGACAGTGTGAAGAAACGATCTTCTTGGGGCGCCTATTTTTTCTGAACAAATAATGCTGCAAATTGGTTTTGTGGAACACCAACTTGAAGTTGCCCTAACGCAGGGGCCCTATCCAGATCAGTCAAACCTACTGACCACTGTAGCAGGGCCCATGCTCACAGGAGCTGCCAATCAGGTGCCAATCAGGTTCAGCACCTAGGGGTACCAGAAGCTCAAAACAAGTATCAATAGTAACAGCAAAATAAGCTGTTTGGCAATGGCGGTGAAGATTTGGCAATTTTTCCTGGGCGCAACTCACAAACTCAGCTCTACAGCTCATCCCACAAATGCATGCTCCCTACGAATGTGGCTCCATTTAAAAGAGAAATGAACAGCTTTCCAACTGTATAAGATTTACTGCCAAGAAACATCGTTACAACAAAGAAATAATCTACCAAACACACATTTCCTTACTTTATAAACTGTTAATTTGGCCACTCCTTACATTTCCACTATCTCTCTGATGGATTTCTTCTTTGTTTAATGATGGCCTGTTTGACTTCCATTGAGAGCTCCTTAGACCGCATGTTGTGGGTTCACAGCAACAGTCTCCAAATACAAATACCACACCTTCTACATGCTTAATTGATAATAGATTAATAAGAGAAAACCCAATGAAATAGCTTTTGGGATAGTTGTCCAATTACTTTTGGTCCCTTGACAAAGATGCAGCTTCGTATTAAAGAGCTGTCATTCCTAAACCCTTCCTCCAATTAGAATGTGAAAACCATTGAATTAAAGCTGAGAGTCTGCATTTCAAGCCCACACTAATGAATATTTCTGTATCTTACATATGGTTTATGCCAAGACTTCTGTTGCTGTCCAATTATTTCTGGACCTAACTGTATATATATATATATATATATATATATATATATATATATATATATATATATATATATATATATATTGCCTCTGTCTACATCACTTGAACACGCCAATGGCTGTTTATATATATATATATATATATATATATATATATATATATATATATATATATATATATATATATATATATATATGCTAACGATGTGTGCCTTGTGTGGTATATGTATTTAAATAAAGACATTTTTGTATGAAAAAAGGTACTAAAAAATGCACATACACACACACTCACACACACACTTACACACACACACTCACACACACACTTACACACAAACACTTACACACACACACACACACTTACACACAAACACTTACACTCTCCTCGGGGACACAGAGTGACTGTGAGCGATCCGGACAGTTCAACGGGCCGGTCGCTGTTTATGCGCTGCCCTGATGCTGAATAATGGATTCACAGTCGGAGAAATGAGCAGCAGTGTCCTCGCGCTCTAGAACCATGATAAGAACATACTCGCCTCCCTCTCTCCGTCTAACCGGGCAATCCAGAGTGACTCCGCTGCCCATTTCCATTTGTTTACAGTGCGGTTTATAGTACGCAGTATTTTCTTGGAGAGCCCGTCGACTCCTCCACGTTCAGCTCAGCTCCATTCCCGTTTATTTATAGCTGGAGCTAATTTGCATCACTGCCTCTATATGCAAGCCCCGTTCCAAAAATGCTGGGACGCAGTGCGAAATGTAAATAAATGTAAATAAAAACAGAATCTGCAAATCTCACAGACCCACATTTTATTTACAGTAGAAGATAGAGCACATATCGGCTGCTAAAAGTGAGACATTTTACCATTTAATGGAAATTAATAACTCATTTAGAACTTTATGGCAGCAGTACAACTCCAGAAATGCTGAGACAGGAGCAGTTGTCAGGCTGGACAAGTAAGAGGTTCTAAATGTTATACTGGATATAAAAAGGACATTCTACAGGGGCAGTAAAGATGGTCAGAGGTTCACCCATCTGTGAAAAACTGCATCCAAAAATGTTCCTCAATATGAAATAGCAAAGACTTAAGATGCCCCATCATCTACAGTACATAATATCAGCATAAAAGCTCAGAGAATCTGGAGAAATGCCCGTGCGCAAGGGACAAGGCCGACAGTTGATATAGGACGCTCTTGATTTTCAGGCCCTCAGATGGCACTGCTTTAAAAACCAGGCATTATTATGTACTGGGAATCACTGGATGGGCTCAAGAGCAATCATTGTACAGGGTGGGCCATTTATATGGATACACCTTAATAAAATGGGAATGGTTGGTGATATTAACTTGGAAGTTATTATTATTAACAATTCCTATTTTATTAAGGTGTATCCATATAAATGGCCCACCCTGTATATAAAATATACAGTGGTAAGAAAAAGTATGTGAATCTGTAAGCACTTCCTTCCAGCGCCTGCAGTGGTCGCAGTCTCCAGAATACTAGGTACCTCTGGACACACACACCCTCCTGCACACGCTCAGTTATTCAATCATCACACACACGTTGTGACGTTGGTGTGGCCCCCGGACACTGTGTTTGGGCTAGCTCTCTGAAGCTCCCCGGCTCCCCCCGGTCCTTAAGTGACTTTTAAAGTTAGCGAATATAAACTGCGTTCTTAAGCCCCCCCTGGGAACAGAGGGAGTGGTGTAACCCCCCACAGGGATCCTCTCCTGGAGAGCTCCAGAGCGACGCAAGGACTAACCTCTGTTTGTTTGAACTGTTCAGATAGGGCCTAGTTCCTGGTTTTCTCTCCAGCACTCAGGGAGCTACCCTGTCTTACACTGCTCAGACGGGAGAATCACTCTTGGGGTCTTTGAGGCTCTGTGGCTACCAACAGCGGCTACCTCGACACCTACCAACTCACCACTGAAATCACCTTCCCCAGGCAGCCTCGGACTCCAGCTCACCTGGTCTCCCGGGACTCTCCCCTCTGTGGGCCCAGCTCTGAGCTTTGTGTTCACATTTCATACCCTGGTTTGAGTTAATAAAGCCTTGCATATGGATCGTAATGTCATGTCAAAGTCTGATTCATTACAGAATCCTTTGAAATTACCTGTTTTTCTGCATTAATTGGTCATAAAATGTGATCTGATCTACATCTAAGTCCCAAGTATAGATAAACTCATTGTGCTTCACCTAATACCACACAAATACTTATAAACAATATTTCATGTCTGTACTGGATGCATCCATTAAACATTTACAGGACACCTGAATCTGTGCAAAAAGTGAGAGTGAACTGAAACTGAACTGATGGCAATGCTGTTACATCTGGAGAATGCAGTGGTGTCAGAAGTGGGGCAGCACCCCCTGGTGAGATCTTCTGAAACCAGTGCTATGTGCTGTGAAAAGACCACAGGGCTCAAACTCTGTTAGGTCACCAGGACTGTGCTGTGTTCAATAAAAGAGCATTTGCTTCAAGTACTCAATATCCCGTTTCATTATCATAGTCATAATATAATCATATGTGTGTCTTTGATTGGTTAATTAAAGCAGTGATAGATGTGTTTCAGCTGGTAACTGATGCAGCAAGTAGCTTATCATTCCTTAGTCTAACATGGTCAGGTCATTGTCCTGCATCAAGCAAACTGGTGGTCAGGAAAAAATATTTAATGAGCTCAAACGCCTGGTGAAGGTAAAACTCGACAGTAGAACTAACGACTATGTTTAATAGTGAAAGTAAGAGCATTGCCACACGACCAGAACACACAGGACTGGGACAAAACAGCTATGTGGACACATGTTAGTGAGACCAGTCAGCTCCAGCTTGCTGGGGAATGTAAAGACAGGAGGTCATGTGGTCTGATGAGTCCAGACTGAAACTATTCCAGTGTGATGGAAGCATCAGGATAAGAAAGGAAGCACATAAAGTGATGCTCCCATCCTGCATAGTGTCCACTGTACGAGCCTCTGGAGGCAGTGTTATGATCTGGGGGGCTTCAGTTGGCCAGGTCAAGACTCAGTAAAGTTACGTGGTAGTAAAATGATGTCAGCTGACCAGTTAAATGAATTGAATGACCAGGTTATCCCAGCAGTGGATTTTTTTCTTCCTTGCTCATAATCCAGGACGATTCAGATCATGAATCAAGAATCGTCTTTATATATGAACTGCCCACCACAAGGTCCTGACTGTAACCCCAATGGGAGTCTTTGTGATGTGATGTGATGGATGGTTCGATACAATATATGCAGAATGCATGGATGGAAATGTGTGCTGTCACATTGCCCTGCATTTAATACAGACGACTAGGCTTCCTGGTATCTAACCTCTTATATTCTCGGAATCACTGCCCTCCTCCTAGTTCACACTCCTGCGATTGGTTCTTTCTTCAGCGCTGGCTCATTGGAAGTGTCAGTGGTGTAAAATGTAAGGAGATGTGTGTGGACGGAGGCAGTAAGTGGAGATTAAATATAGCTCGGCTCTGCCTGACCCAGTGTTTCACAGCTGAGCTCGCTGTGCTTCCTTTGAAAGACTTCGAATAACACCTTCACTTCTCTCCAGCGCTGCGGCGGCCGCTCTTCTGCCCCCCCCAACCACCTGCTTCAACCACTCCAGCGTAAACTATTAGAAATGGTCTGTAAAGAAAAAAATGGCTGTAACAGCACATGTACACCATCTCTCTCTCGCTCTCTCTCTCTCTCGCCCTGAACGAAGTCTAAGGGTCACTTCACAAGCGGCCAGCAGTTATCTGCACTGCGTTGCCCTCAGAGTCCAGAAAAAGCACACGGCTCTGCGCGCTCTCGGCTGCAGTTTGCTGGTTATTGCTTGTAAAATGTGCTTTATTGTTGAAGAGACTGGACTGTGGTTACCTTTCTCTGGTCAGCGGCATTCATGGCTGTCAAAAACTCTCGAGAGGAAAGTGATATAAAGCTGTACGAAGCTTCATACGTCTCTGCAGGTCACGTCACTGAAAGTCACTTAACCTGCAGGTAATATCGTGATTCTGCTAAACTATACATATTTGATATATACATATATATGAGTATTCACTCACCCAACCAGATCACTGAATTCAGGTGTATAAAACCAGCACCTAGTCCTGCAGACTGCTTCTACACACATTAGTAAAGAATGGGTCTCTCAGGAGCTCAGTGAACTCCAGTGTGGTACCGTGATAGGACACCACCTGTGAAACAAGTCCAGTAATGAAGTTTCCTCACTACTAAATATTCCACAGTGGACTGTCAGTGGTGTTAGAACAAAGTGGAAGTGATTGGGAACGACAGCAACTCAGACACCAAGTGGTAGAACACGTACAATGACAGAGCGGGTCAGCGGATGCTGAGGAGCATAGTGCACAGAGGTCACCAACTTTCTACAGAGTCAATCACTACAGACCTCCAAACTTCATGTGGCCTTCAGATCAGCTCAAGAACAGAGCGTAGAGAGCTTCATGGAATGGGTCTCCATGGCCGAGCAGCTGCATCCAAGCCTTACATCACCAAGAACATTGCAGAGCGACAGATGCAGTGGAGTAAAGCACACTGTGTGGAAGAACTTGTTTGATCCTGACCTCAACCTGGTAGAACACCTTTGGGATGAATTAAAGCAGAGACTGCGAGCCAGACCTTCTCGACCTTACAAATGGTCTTCTGGAAGAACGCTCAAACATTCCCATAAACACACTCTTAAATCATGTGGTTAGTTTATCTGATCAATAAGTATGTTCACCAGTAAGTACAGCAGATCTGATTAGATAAATCAGATGTAAATAGTCAGACATGCAATACAAAGTAACATGAATATGTTATTGTGAGAGAAGTAGATCAGATCATCAGCTCCAGTTTGAAGAACAAAGTTAGGTTCCAGATTTCTCCTGGACGCCCCAGACATTGTATGAATGTGTTCAGTTCCTTCAGCAGCAAATCTTGATTTAGCTTAATGAAGTACTGAGCAGTCAAAGCAGGTATTAGATGAGAACTGATAATAATACTGGTTTGTTTAGGAGAAGCTTAGAAAGGGTTAAATAAACACACTGATGTATGGAAAAGCACTACTTACTCTATTAATACTGATTAATATTTAAATAATGAAGTGTTTACTGAGTAAATTAAAGCTTCCTGTCTGGAATGAATAGCTTTTTAAATATAATAATGTCCCCAAGTGACTAAAACTTGCTCAGTACTGTACAACACATTCTCCATCAATCTATAGAACCAATTCACCACAAATGGTTCTAATAGAACTCTGGTTCTTAACAGAACCATCCCTTTATTAAAGAACCACATTGAAGAATCAGCTTGTTTAGGAACGAGCAGCTGAACAAAAGCATTAAAATGATGTCCTGGTGCTGATGATGGTAAAATATGAAGATAGTATGTTTTCTCTGGGGGACTATTTTGCCTCACAGCATCCTGCATGTATCCCTCCACCAGGAATGGATTTTAGAAAGCATCTCAGAACTATCATAAAACCAGACAGTGTACATTTCATGTAATGACTTGTAGTGAGGGAGCTTTTAGAGTCAGACGTCTGATTCCATCAGCCACCATTGTCAACATTTCTTTGTACTAGGATTTTTCAGGACAGTGTTTCTCAACCCTGGTCCTGGACGCCCATTGTCCAGCACTTTTAAGTGTTTCCCCAGCCACCAACTACCCTGATCCAATGAATTAGCTCATTAACAGTCCATTATTGAGCTAAAGCGGCTGTTAAAGTAGGGCAGTGGGCGTCCAGGCCAAGATTGACAAACACGGCTTTGGGTACCCAGGGGCTGCAGTAGCTCAAGAACTCCTGGTCTAAAATATCCAATTCAAATAGGAAAAACAATGTCTGGTGAGATGAGAACTGCTCCGGAGTATGGGCTTAGGGGCGGGACGATGAAACAGTTCTTAATTTATTTCATCTATTTGGTCATTCGAGGACTGCTCTTTCATCTGATTGCTAATATCTTTGAGCCAACTGGGGTCTGAAGGCTCCAATGGTGATCCAAGGCCCTGGGCCAGTTGGCCTCGCTGACCTAGTCAATGAGGCACCCCTGAGGTGATGTGGATGTGGACTAGGAATTCTTTTTGATGTCCCGTGCGAGGCTGGAAGCAACACGATGATGGGTCCGTTTGAACTGACGTGGCTTCAGGAACGGACTGTCTCGAAATGGACTGGACTGAGCTGAACTCCTTTGAAGCTGGGATCTTCCTGGGAGGCCGCGGAATGCTATTGAGCGGGAACTCGAATGTGTCACGGCAGCATAAACAGCGTAGCCGGAGGGCACACGAGAGAATAAAGGCCTTCAAAAAAATACTCCAACCAGCTGGTGTCTCAGCAGGTGCTCATGTATATTAAAGCCTAAGCGCCGCGCACCTGAGACGCAGCGTTTATGGAAAAGGATTCCTCTTCTATTCCCTCGGAGTCCCGCGCAGGCACCGGCCTCGGAAGGGACGTCTTCTGTAAACAGCGAGTCGCCGTGATTTAGCTTAATTCACCGCCAGTTCATTGCGGTGTTTCATCAAGCGCCGCCAGAGGAGCCCGAGGAGGAGCACAAAAGGACTGCGGCTCAAACGCCAATTTTCCTGCCACTCTAATTACAGCTATTGATGAAAGGCTGAAAGCACTTACGTGTAATTATGATTCTTTTGGACGCAACAGCTGTCGTCTCGAAAAGGCCAGAATACTGGAAACGGCTCTAGAGGAATCCTTAGAGAAGACGAGCACCACCACGCTGATTAATATCATCATGCTATTGTGGTTCATTGACACAAAAACCTGCATACGTTATCACTGTGCTCCTTTTAATCCCGTTATCAGGAGGACGGCTGGAGCGCAATCCAAAATAGTAGAGAAGGAATAGGCATATACTCTACCGCTCAAAAGTTTGGGATCACAGTGGAATGTTCTTGTTTTAATGGAGTATCTTCTTCCTTAACACAACAATGGACTGACGGGTCTCTAAAGAAAGTTGTTTCTTTCTGGTCATTGTGAGTCGGTCAGCAAGCCATCAACTGCTGATCTTCAGATACTAAACTAACCTAGAATGTTGTTCCCTTTTATACTCACTTATTAGTAGAATGTTTTTTCAGCTGTGATCACAATTGAGCAAGAGTGTCCTAACAACCAATTAGTCCAATAACATCCTTAACTTGGATTGGTGGCCGTACCAGGAGATTTAGACAGAGGACTGAGAATTGCTGATAATAGAACTATATGTAAAATAAGGCTCTATACAAAAATAGACTTTAATACAAACATTGTCAGTGGACACCAGCACAACACACACTTTCAAATAGTTACTTCAGGTTTAACTAATAAAGTATTTTTACATTCATCATCTAAACTGGGTCACAGGGGGTATGTACCAGTGACATATACCACAGAGCAGACACACTGATGTACACACTTACACATGGGGATGGTGTAGCATCTCAGTTCACCTGACTGAATGTAACTGAATGTGACCCAGGGAGAACATGCAGACTCCATACAGAAGGAAACTGATTGCCTGGCTAGGGACTCGAACCCAGACTTGTTTTGCTGTGAGGTGCTGCACCACCTAGTTTATGTTTGCTACTATTACTGTTACATTTTCAATGAAGAGAAGACTTTTTAAGGTAGGACATGTTTTGTCCCTTATCTCAAGATGTTTGGAATTATCAATGATGTATATAGAATGAACATTGATATATATGATATACGATATATATATATATATATGCAATTGTTCATGTTTCTTCCATATATATCAGTGATCATTCTATATATATATATTAATGTTCCTTCCATATATATCAACGTTCCTTCCATATATATCAATGTTCCTTCCATATATATCAGTGTTCCTTCCATATATATCAGTGTTCATTCAATATTTATCAATGTTTTTTCCATATATATATCAACGTCCCTTCCATATATATCAATGTTACTTCCATATATATCAATGTTACTTCCATATATATCAATGTTCCTTCAATATATATCAGTGTTCATTCAATATTAATCAATGTTTTTTTCCATATACATATCAATGTTCCTTCCATATATATCATCGTTCCTTCCATATATATCAATGGTCATTCCATATATATCAGTGTTCCTTCCATATATATCAGTGTTCATTCAATATTTATCAATGTTCTTTCCATATATATCAACGTTCCTTCCATATATATCAATGTTCCTTCCATATATATCAATGTTCCTTCCATATATATCAATGTTCCTTCAATATATATCAGTGTTCATTCAATATTTATCAATGTTTTTTCCATATATATATCAATGTTCCTTCCATATATATCAGTGTTCATTCAATATTTATCAATGTTTTTTTCCATATATATATATATCAATGTTCCTTCCATATATATCAGTGTTCATTCAATATTTATCAATGTTTTTTCCATATATATATATATCAACGTTCCTTCCATATATATCAATGTTCCTTCAATATATATCAGTGTTCCTTCAATATATATCAGTGTTCCTTCAATATTTATCAATGTTTTTTCCATATATATATATATCAACGTTCCTTCCATATATATCAATGTTCCTTCAATATATATCAGTGTTCCTTCAATATATATCAGTGTTCCTTCAATATTAATCAATGTTTTTTCCATATATATATCAATGTTCCTTCCATATATATCAATGTTCCTTCCATATATATCAGTGTTCATTCAATATTTATCAATGTTTCTTCCATATATATCAATGTTTCTTCTGTATATATCAATGGTCATTCCATATATATCAACGTTCCTTCCATATATATCAATGTTCCTTCCATATATATCAATGTTTCTTCTGTATATATCAATGGTCATTCCATATATATCAGTGTTTATAGATAGTAGTGTTTTATAGTGTATAGAGTTCTCTCATGGTTTACTTTGAGTCCTGGTTGTAACAGCATGTTTAACTTGCCTGGTTAGCTCTATAATATGGTGCTATATTACAGCCGCCAAGTTAAAACAATACTTATTCAACTCACTAACCAAAACACTTACGCTGAAATTCACTTTTATGGTTTAACACATTCGATGTAGTTGTGTTCTTGTCCACTAGGGGCAGTCATGGCGCTGTAACATTTAACAATTTAACATAGAGGAAGAGTTTGGAAGCAGTTTGGAGGGAAGCTGTTCTAAATGGAGGACTAACCTGGTTTTAGGCTGAATGTGAGTGTTTGTATTTCTGTGTCTTTCTTTATTTTGTTATGGTTTAAACTGCATACTCATACTTTGTTTGGTGGATAGTGCTTATGTTTATGAATCCATTTTCTCTATTATGTTTATATTCGCTTGGATTCAGGCCTGTTGCTTTGGATGGGCCTCACACGGTTGTGCAGGCCCAGTTAGATTAGACCAAATCTGGTTGCCATAAACAGTGTATATATACTGCATTATTTATTTTTACATTTATTGGCAAAAATGCTAAGTTTTTCTTTTAAAAGGATTATATATATATATATATATATATATATATGTCGGCTAGAAGTGAACAAATACAAGAGCTACCAACTCTAACTTTTCCTCTCACTCAGTAAGTTCATGTTATTTTTAAACCTTTTATGTTCAGTTCCAGTGAAATAAAAGAAACAACACCCAGTAAGTGTAATAATAATAATAATAACAATAATAATAATAATAATTGGACACATGAGTATCAGGCACAGCAGTGCACCGCTTTTTACATGTTTTATGGTGTTGTGAAAACTTATAAAGATTATATCACCATCTTACTGAGGTTTCAGAAAATTAATTAATTTTTTTTTTTTATTTGGTTCAGCCCTGAATAATTTGACCGGAGTGATGGGTTAGTCTTAATAGGCAAAGACTAAAACATTAGAAGTTTGGCCCACACTAGTGTTATGGTACGCAGATGGATTTAACTAAGAAACTGGAAGCAAGAGAGGCTTCCACCAATTAGGGAGTGGAAAGATTAGATGGCATGAGTGACCACGTTTGAAAGAATGTCTTATAAAAAGAAAATATGGAAGACAGGATGTATGCATGAGTAAGTTGGGAAAGTAATAAGCCTTTTTGGTGGGCTTCTGATGTAGAAATCACTGATAGGGAGAAATATGTTCTTGTGTTGTACACGTACATACAATATATGGATCTGGTTTGTTTTGTTTAAATTGTGTATTTATTTGATTTAATAACATAGTTTTCTCCAGAATGTATGTCCAACACAGTGTATGTGCTAATAACAAGCTGTTTCTGTATGTGTTGATGACAGCTTGACATTTCTATTTATGTTGTTCTATTTAAGGATCTATTATGTAGTGTGCATTCTGTCATAAGTGTTAATAAAAAGCTTAGTTCAGCGTGAGCTCAGACAGAAACACAATCACACACACATCAACAAGCCATAAATATGTTGATCATTTCTAACCTACATGTACATTAACATGCAATAAATTCCCCAAAACGTAGGAAGCAGGTGGGACTACATTGTCAATGATGTGCAGGAGGCAGGAGTGGAGCATCTTACTCAGCCTTAACACTCACTGTAAATAAAAGATTATAGCTACTACATAAAGTTTAGACCCTGTACAGGTTATTAAATGAAATAAGCTTCATATAAACCTAGAAGAATATCTGTCACACCAGTAAGTCCTCACTGCTTTACTAACCACACGGTAAGATCTACAGGTCCTCAGCAGGATCTTGCCATCTCATTCGAGAACTCTTTAATTGTTATGTCTGAAGATGCAAGAAACCTTGGGGTGATTCTGGATGACCAGTTATCGTTCTCAGCCCATATTATGAACCTGACTTGGTCATGCAGATACATTCTCTACAATATCAGACGCATCCGACCCTTCCTCTCTCAGGAGGCCTCCCTGGTGCTCATCCAGTCTCTTGTCATTTCAAGTCTTGACTACTGCAACTCGCTCCTGGCTGGTCTTCCTCTGCAGACCATCAGGCCCTTACAACTGATCCAGAATGCAGCAGCACGGCTCGTCTTCAATCTTCCCAAGTTCACTCATGTCACTCCACTGCTGCGCTCCCTTCACTGGCTTCCTGTAGCTGCTCACATTCAGTTTTAAGTTCTGACGCCTACAAAGCTAAAAATGGACCAGCTCCTCCTGACTTTATGGCAATGGTCAAAAGTTGCACCTCGAGCCCAACGATATTGAAAATCGGCGTCAATGTTTGCATGCCTGGCTGATCCAGCTGAGAGGCATTTGAAGGTGGGGGGGCAATCTTTCAAAACTTAACAAAACTAATTGATTTGTGTTTGTAATGTAGTGCAAGGTCTTAGGCACTTAAACTGTTATGCTTATAATGTTATATTAAGGAGGACAACACTTTGCTCTTCCCCGGAAGGTGGGAGCTCAGGACCCTCCCTGGTAATTTCCGCCTATGGGGACTACCGTTATTGATTCACCTTCCCGTCAAGCAGCTATTAAGCGCTTAATTTATCAGGAGATACTTCTGTGTAGCTGTCACTGAGAGGAGATAGCAACATCAAACCGATGCAGGGGGTCTCTGACTTTCACACAGTTCAACTTACACAGATAGTAAGTTCTACACTTACAGACTGTAGTTCATCTGATTCTCTGTATACTTTATTACTCTGTTCTTTAATGATCAGGACCCCCACAGGACCACCACAGAGCAGATACTATTAGGGAGGTGGGTCATTCTCAGCAATGCAGTGACACTGACATGGTGCTGGTGTGAGTGGATCAGACACAGCAGTGCTGCTACTCACTGTCCACTCTATTAGACACTCCTACTACTTGCTGGTCCACCTTGTAGATGTAAAGTCACACAGGACACTGCTGTCTGGATAGTTTTGGTTGGTGGACAATGATTCTCAGTCCAGCAGTGACTCTGAGAAGGTGTTTAAACACTCTGATCCACTCACACTAGCACAACACACTAACTAACACACCACCACCACCATGTCAGAGTCACTGCAGTGCTCTGAATGACCCACCTCCCTAATAGTATCTGCTCTGTGGTGGTCCTGTGGGGGTCCTGACCATTGAAGAGCAGTCTGTAAATGGTCAGTGGAGCTGATAAGCTGGACAGTGTGTGTAGATACAAGCAGGTGGTTTAAATATTTGATTAGCAGTCCCTCATGTTTTCATTTGTCTTCTTTTTTTCTTTGATTTGACGAGACACTTTCTTTCTAGGATTAAACTGCAGCATATGTTTCCCACAGTTCTCTCCGTCCTCTCCTCCTCTGACACGGCGTCCTCCACGGGACCGTCCCGTTCAAGGAGCGAGCATAAAGACGCTGCCAATCTATAAGCGCAGAGTGTTTTAGCTTTAGAGGAGCGCTCGGCCTGCAGAGACCGAGCGAGAGATGTGACTGATGTGAAGAATATCACTTCCACACTCCTCCACTTTACTAATGCCCACCAGAGTGGGGTGATTGATTTCCATCTTAATCAGACCGGGCAAACAACGGCCTCCAATACACAGAGCAGAGCGAGAAGAGAGGGAAGAGAGAGGGAGAAGAAAAGGTGGACAGAATTTGAATGGAAGTAGGCGAGACAGCGTGAGGGGGATGTGTGGAAGGCGCTGATGTAATTCGTCTCTGCCTGTCAGTCTAGTTTGTATTATTATATATGATTTCTTAATGTAATATTTAGATATGTATAACATAACATGCTACAGCTGAGTCCATACATATTTGGATGACAACAGAGTGACTGTGGTTTTAACTGTCCAGCTCAGTGTGAGGGAGTTGGAATTATTATTCTAGCTGTCCAATTACTTAAGTTAAAGTGTAGCTTTTAATCCATTTGGGACCCATAGAGATCACCAGATGGTGGGCTTCTCCTAAGGTGATGCTCTGTCAGGCCTTTACTGCAGCGGTCTTCGGTTATTGCTTGCTCTCGGTTGAAGTACGTGCTGGATTGGACTTTAGGTGACCTTTCAAAGTCTGCTTCCCAGGCGGTTGATAGGGCTGCCCACCATTCCGGGCAAGTGGGCATACTGTGATAGTGTGTGTGTGTGGGTATTTCACTGACCCTAGTGTTTGTGTGTGTGTGTGTGTGATTGTGTGTGTGTGTGTATATATGTTGGTGTTTTACTGCCCCCTAGTGTGTGTGGGTTCACTAGATTGTGTGTATGTATATGGGTGTTTTACTGCCCCCTAGTGTGTGTGGGTTCACTAGATTGTGTGTGTGTGTATGTGGGTGTTTCACTGCCCCCAAGTGTGTGGGTGTTCACTAGTTTGTTTGTGTTGGGGTTTCACTGCCTCCTAGTGTGTGTGTGTGTGTGTGTGTTCACTAGTGTATGTGAGTGTTTCACTGCCCCTTAGTGTGTGTGTGTTCACTAGTGTATGTGTGTATGTGGATGTTTCACTGCCCCCTAGTGTGTGTGTTCACTTGTGTATGTGGGTGTTTCACTGCCCCCTAGTGTGTGTGTTCACTAATGTGTGTGTGTTCACTAGTGTGTGTGTGGGTGTTTCACTGCCCCCTATTGTCTGTGTTCGCTACTGTGTGTATATGGGTGTTTCACTGCCCCCTAGTGTGTGTGTTCCCTAGTGTGTGTATATGGGTGTTTCACTGCCCCCTAGTGTGTGTTCACTAGTGTGTGTATGTATATGTCGGTGTGTCATTGCAGTCTAGTCTGTGTGTGTATATGTGGGTGTGTCAATGTCCCCTAGTGTGTTCACTAATGTGTGTATGTATATGTTGGTGTGTCATTGCAGTCTAGTCTGTGTGTGTATATGTGGGTGTGTCACTGACCCCTAGTGTGTTCACTAATGTGTGTATGTATATGTTGGTGTGTCATTGCAGTCTAGTATGTGTGTGTATATGTGGGTGTGTCACTGACCCCTAGTGTGTTCACTAATGTGTGTATTTATATGTCTGTGTGTCATTGCAGTCTAGTATGTGTGTGTATATGTGGGTGTGTCACTGACCCCTAGTGTGTTCACTAATGTGTGTATGTATATGTCAGTGTGTCATTGCAACCTAGCATGTGTGTTCATTTTTATATGCCCCTCCTGTCCTCCTCCTTCCTTCCTACTGCTCCTCTGCTACCCTGGAAGAACAAGGAGAAACCAAGGAGAGCAGAGCAGGAGGAGTGGGGAGAATTGGACAGCTGAATTTTTTAAAATCCTCATTAAATCTGATGAACTGAGCCAATCACAGCTGGGGGGCAGTCGTGGGCTGGAGCTTAGCTTGATCAAGTCACCTAACCCACAACTGCTGTCCATACTGTGGATAGGGTACCGTGGATAGGGCTGCCCTTCATTGTGTTCACTAGTGTGTATGTGCGTGGGGCGGAGGGGGGGGTCTTGGTGACTCTAAAGCTTCTACATTGGTGCCCAATCAGGCTGTAGGGTTGCTGAATGGGTATGGAAATGTGGTGGCCCCAGGATTTTCCTCTAAATATTAAACCAACTTCAGATCTGCTTCTTCATGGAATTATTTGTTGTTCCCATCCATCAGCTGGTTATCTAATCAATAATTCATTCAGTTAATTCATGTGTGCTGGTGATCGAATTTAATAAGCCTAAGTGATGGCTGGAGGCATCCAGAGAAGTCTGGAATCAAACCTGGTTCTGGTAATCAGCACAGAGCATCAAACGAGACTGTGTTTGTTTTATTTATTGTTAGAGGCAAAATCACACTCGCACACTCCAGATCAATGGCTGCACACTATTACCTTAAGACTTTTGCACAGTATTGTCTCTGTCAATTATACTAGACTCTATGGGTGTGTCCCAAACCCTAGTGAGTGTGTAAGTAGGCTGTCTAGGTAGTGAGTGTGTAAGTAGGCTGTCTAGGTAGTGAGTGTGTAAGTAGGCTGTCTAGGTAGTGAGTGTGTAAGTAGCAGCGTTCTCTCCTCATCTCTCCTCATAAAACAGATTACTGAGACGCTCTAGTTAGAGAGAGACTGCGTCACGGCTTGTTCCCCCCACTGCAGCACGCCACTGGTGGTTTAGCTGGTTGCTAAGATACCGGCCGGCATCCAAAACAATAGCCCGAGGCTTAAAAATCTGCTAGCATAAATGCTAATGTCTGGAGTATAAAGTGTAAATGGTGAAGGACTCGTTACAGAGTTGATAATAAAATACTGTTTTGTGTGATTATATGACCAGAAACACATTAAAACTCCAGAGAATCAAAATAATCACATTTTAAAACCACTTCACTGCTCCTAGATTAGCCTGCAGTGCATCATGGGATTGTCTTAGCGGCTGAGGAAGCGTTCGATGCTTCTTTAAAATCAGGTGTAAATAAGGTTTCTCAGTAAACAGCATGTTTAAGGTATGTAAGTATTGGGACAGTCTACATGTCGGGAGTGCATAATATCATGTTAAATGCTGCCTATGTAAGAGATCACTAGGTTTTGAGACACACCCTATATATACACTACCACTCAAAAGTTTAGGATCACTTTAGAATTTCATTTCATGCAATTTTCATGCAATTCACAAACAATATTGTCCATTTCACAACTAATGTAAGTGTATCAGATGATTTTTAAAGAATAAAAATGTTTGTATTAAAGTCTATTTTTGTATAGAGGCTTACTTTACATATAGTCTATTATCAGTAATTCTCAGTCCTCTGTCTAAATCTCCTGGTACGACCACCAATCCAAGTTAAGGATGTTATTGGACTAATTGGTTGTTAGGACACTCTTGATCAATTGTGATCACAGCTGAAAAACATTCTACTAATAAGTGAGTATAAAAGGGAACAACATGGCTTGCTGACCGACTCACAATGACCAGAAAGAAACAACTTTCTTTAGAGACCCGTCAGTCCATTGTTGTGTTAAGGAAGAAGATACTCCATTAAAAACAAGAACATTTCACTGTAATCCCAAACTTTTGAGCGGTAGTGTGTGTGTGTATATATATATATATATATATATATATATATATATATATATATATATATATATATATATATATATATATATTAGATTTCATCAAGTGATCTAGATCTAGCAATCATTTATAACAATGAACACTGTATTTTGTGTTTATATACATTACATTTGTAGGTGCAGAGCTTACATTTACATTTACAGTATTTAGCAAACGCTCTTATCCAGAGAGAATTACGGAACTGCTTTGTTTTGGTTGGTCTCTCTAGCCAGTACAAACAGGTTTAAGTCCAAACTACACTTGAGCTCAAATCCATGGGCCAGCGCTGATACCTGGAGAGAAGAGAATAACATACAGGGTTACATACAGTTCAAATGCAGTACCTACTAATACCCAGCCAGTGTTCTTACCGAGAAGTGCAGCTGCATAAATGCAATATAATTAATTTCACCCATACAGCAGATCAATGCTTATATAAGTGCTTTATACAGAGGTGGTCTTCAGGTAGAGCTGGGCGATATGGGAAAAAATCTTATCACGATTTTTCATATTAGTATATATATATATATATATATCACAATATAAATCAAATCACTATCAAGATGTCAAAATTCTAACATTTTGTTAAATTGTTTTTTATCCTCTGATTACACAACATTGTGTTAAGCAGGCTGTTGCTGGCCCTTTAAGCTCGGGCTGAGCTTATAGCGGTGAGTCGACTCTCTGTCTGCTCTAATGGGGAGTTGGTGGTTTAGTAAATTATTATTTAGAAAATAAAGTTTCCTACTCGGGATCTTTGGATATAAAGTCAACTTTGTCTCAGCGTTCTCACTCAAACTCCTACAATAAACATATTTATCTTTATCCATTACCAAATTACCCCAATTAGCATAACGTGCGACAATGTGTAGCACAGATGACCGCACCAACTGAAAGTATGGATTTATCTGGAGCACCAGCTGCAGCTACTAACAATCACTCACGTTCATCTAACGTTGTGGGAGTGTTTCACACAGAAACACAACAGTGTGGTGCTCTGTCAGCTCTGTACAGTGGAGATGATCACAAGAGTACAACTGCTCTACACGAGACCTTGAAGATCAAACACCCCGTAGAGCTTCATCAACACAGCAGCAGGACAGCACCTGTTTACCTGTTTATCTAATCTTATAGATTATTTATAGATTATTAACACGTGTATCATGTTTCTTTCAGTAGTAGTTTAACGTTTTCTGTTATTTTCTCTTATTTTGTTCTCTCTGCTCAACTTTGACACCTGTAGCAACCAAAATACTAGCACCTGAGCTGCTGCTACGTCTACACTCTGTGCTGTGAGCTTCAACCAAACATGAAATGGTTGGAACTCTAGTTCAGCCACCTGATTCATTTGGGGCGGTGCTCGTTCTCTCATTCTCATTGGCTGTTTGTGTTGTCTCTCTAAACATGGACGGAACTTCATTCTATCGGCTTTCTATCGACTACGTCTTATAGTTCTATCAAGGAAACGTTATTTTGTGATAATTGTCGTTATCGTTTTATCGCCCAGCACTATCTTCAGTCTGAGATTGAAGACTGTGAGAGAGTCTGCTGTTCGACCAGTCAATGGAAGTTCCACAGCTTCACAGTTTAGAAGCAGAGAAGCTGAAAGAGTGTCTCCAGGTTCTCTGTATGTTTATAGACGAGTACAGGAGTTTAAAGTGTGTTCTAAAAGATAAAGATACACTTCAGCTCTTTTAAAACAGGACTGATCTGAGATCTGTTTAGTGTTTGTTAGGATCCCAGCTGCTGCGTTCTGGACCAGTTGGATTGTTTTCTTAAGAACTCCAGTAAGAGACCATTACAGAGACCAACTCTGACCATTACAGTGTTCAACTGTAACCATTACAATTATCAACTCTGACCACTACAGTGATCAGCTCTGACCATTACAGTGATCAACTCTGACCATTACAGTGTTCAACTCTGACCACTACAGTGATCAACTCTGACCACTACAGTGATCAACTCTGATCATTACAGTGTTCAACTCTGACCACTACAGTGTTCAACTCTGACCATTACAGGGATCAACTCTGACCATTACAGTGTTCAACTCTGACCACTACAGTGATCAGCTCTGACCATTACAGTGATCAACTCTGACCATTACAGTGTTCAACTCTGACCACTACAGTGTTCAACTCTGACCATTACAGTGATCAACTCTGACCATTACAGTGATCAACTCTGACCACTACAGTGTTCAACTCTGACCATTACAGTGATCAACTCTGACCATTACAGTGTTCAACTCTGACCACTACAGTGATCAACTCTGACCACTACAGTGATCAACTCTGACCATTACAGTGATCAACTCTGACCATTACAGTGATCAGCTCTGACCATTACAGTGATCAACTCTGACCATTACAGTGTTCAACTCTGACCACTACAGTGTTCAACTCTGACCATTACAGTGATCAACTCTGACCACTACAGTGATCAACTCTGAGCACTACAGTGATCAACTCTGACCATTACAGTGTTCAACTGTAACCATTCCAATTATCAACTCTGACCACTACAGTGATCAGCTCTGACCATTACAGTGATCAGCTCTGACCATTACAGTGATCAGCTCTGACCATTACAGTGATCAGCTCTGACCATTACAGTGTTCAACTCTGACCATTACAGTGTTCAACTCTGACCATTACAGTGATCAACTCTGACCATTACAGTGATCAACTGTAACCATTACAATTATCAACTCTGACCATTACAGTGTTTAATTCTGACCACTACAATGATCAACTGTGCTGTAACAAACACATTTACCAGCGTCTCTGCTTTGCTCTGATAAAGGAATGTGTTGTAGTCTGTAGATATGGTGAGAATAACAGGAGTAGTATTGATTTGATTATTCTCTCTTTTCTGTAATCCACACTTTTCTATTTGCAGCATCCCATTTCTGGATTAAACAGGATTTCTATGTAAAGCAGATGGAGAGCAAGGAGAAAAGCTCTCAATGAAATTCAGCTCTGCTTCGGGTCAAACATTCGGGTCCAGCATCTCTCAGACTGGACGACACACAGGAGCCGCATTAAAACCTGCAGCTCTGAATTCAAACCTACAGCGTTAAGTTAAAGCGTCAGGATTCGCCTTGCTGTGTTCTGTGTTTAGTTGGATTGTTTTCTGAGAAACTCGAGTAAGAGACCACAACAGTGATCGACTCTGGCTGGATTTATTTAGCAATACAAATTGATGCCGACCGCTTTCATTGGTGTATTATTTCCTTCGTTCAACAGCGATCAACTCTGACCATTAGAGCGATCAACTCTGACCATTAAAGCGATCAACTCTGACCATTAGAGCGATCAACTCTGACCATTACAGTGATCAACTCTGACCATTAGAGCGATCAACTCTGACCATTAAAGCGATCAACTCTGACCATTAGAGCGATCAACTCTGACCATTAGTGATCAACTCTGACCATTAGCGCGATCAACTCTGACCATTAGCGCGATCAACTCTGACCATTAGAGCAATCAACTCTGACCATTAGAGCGATCAACTCTGACCATTACAGAGATCAACTCTGACCATTAGAGCGATCAACTCTGACCATTAAAGCGATCAACTCTGACCATTAGAGCGATCAACTCTGACCATTACAGTGATCAACTCTGACCATTAGCGCGATCAACTCTGACCATTAGCGCGATCAACTCTGACCATTAGAGTGATCAACTCTGACCATTAGAGTGATCAACTCTGACCATTAGAGCGATCAACTCTGACCATTACAGTGATCAACTCTGACCATTAGCGCGATCAACTCTGACCATTACAGTGATCAACTCTGACCATTAGCGCGATCAACTCTGACCATTAGTGATCAACTCTGACCATTACAGCGATCAACTCTGACCATTACAGCGATCAACTCTGACCATTAGCGTGATCAACTCTGACCATTACAGTGATCAACTCTGACCATTACAGTGATCAACTCTGACCATTAGCGAGATCAACTCTGACCATTACAGTGATCAACTCTGACCATTACAGTGATCAACTCTGACCATTAGAGCGATCAACTCTGACCATTACAATTATCAACTCTGACCATTACAGTGATCAACTCTGACCATTAGCGCGATCAACTCTGACCATTACAGCGATCAACTCTAACCATTACAGTGATCAACTCTGACCATTAGCGCGATCAACTCTGACCATTACAGCGATCAACTCTAAGCATTACAGTGATCAACTTTGCATAACACACACAAACTAGTTTCACTCTGAGATAGAAGAGCTAAACCGTAGTGAACGTTTCTCAGATGATAAGTGACTAAGTTTACATGTGGGATCAAACAGAGATCAGAGTCTAAGATCACAGTCAGGTTACGTACTACAGGTTTGATATTATCAGCTACAGAACTGAATGTGTCAGAGTTTAAGTACAGAGAATCAGTTTTTCAGTTATTCACTTTTCAACTCCTTTCCAACTAATCCACAGACATACTGACCTACAGTCCTCTATTTGTTGTTTAATCATCCCTCGTTCCTCCCATAGAATCCCATTCATTTTCAGATACACCCAAACATTATGGTTTCATTAAACATAGTCATCAAGCTGCATATACTCAATCAGGGCAGACCCCCAAGCTCTAATCCAGATATACCCACCTGCACTCATCTGTTTGTCGTTTATTCATCCATCGTTCCTCCCATAGGGTCCCATTCATTTTCAGACACACCCAAACCCACTTGCACTTGTCTATTTGTCATTTATTCATCCATCGTTCCTCCCATAGAATCCCATTCATTTTCAGATGCACCCAAACATTTTGGTTTCATTAAACCTACAGCCATCAAACTGCCAGTACTCAAACAGGGTCAATCCCCAAATACACTGACCCACACTCCTCTACTTGTTGTTTATTCATCCCTCGCTCCTCACCCTGCTTAAACTACGCAGCCATCCTGCGTTTCCTTTAAGAAATGCACTTTTCTAGTTTTTAGTGTTTCTGTCCGAGAGAGCAGACTGACGCCCCAACAGCTACTGAACGTCCATGTTTTCATACTGGGTGGGCTTTGGACCCCACAAAGAGAGGAATACACAAGAATGTTGTTGCCCTGAGTGTTCATCACTGTTGATCAGCATCACTGCGAGGATAAAAAGTTGTGATTGCTCAAATAAAGAATGGATGAGTAATAAAGTTCGGGAATTACACCAGAACCCTCAGCTGTGATCTCCTCGGCCGAGAAATCACGTTTAGTCATTCCGCGTGTGACGCGTTGGGTTATTCATGTCCGAAAAATAAACAACAACAAGGAAAGAAAAGGTAGCGCGGGTCAATTTAGCGCATTTCCCAGCAAATAGAAGAGAACAAAGACAAGACACCTCCAAGCTCAACGCGCGCATGCAGACTTGTAATTAATCTCTCTGGCTGGATTTATTTAGCAATACAAATTGATGCCGACCGCTTTCGTTGGTGTATTATTTCTTTCGTTTATTCGGGAGACTGGTTCGTTTGGAGAAATATCGTTTTAACTTTGACGAATGGAACAAAAACAATCATTTATTCTAATTATCAGAATCAGAAATACTTTATTGATCCCAGGGGGAAATTGCAGTTTTTACAGTAGCAGAAGAATATACACTCTAATAATAATTTACAACATAAAAGAAATTTGTAGTATGTACACATATATAAGTCATATATTACAATAGAAGAATAAAATGTAAAGTGACTGTGTCTATAATATTAAGTACAGATATACTGTATACAGCAGTAAGAGTTTAGAAGTAAGGAGTTATTGCACATTTGAGTTCTTACATACATAATTAAATTATTGTTCTACTGGTATCACTGTACGTGTGAAAGGTGTCGTACGTTAAGGGAGGAGTTATAAAGTCTGATAGCCACTGGTAGGAATGACCTCCTACCAGTAGCAAAAACAAGGCTGTTCTTATACAGTGGCCCCAGAAAGTGGCCAGTCTAACTGGGCACAATGGGTCAGTGGGATTTATGGGTGGATCAATAACTCTAACATGTAATAATACGTTAAGAATGGTTAATTTGTGTTATAAGCATGTAACAACTGCATTAGTTACCACTGTTTTCATATGAAGCAACTATAACTGAGTTACTGCATTAATAATGATTAAAGTGTTCATATTAACACATTCTATGAACCCGGTATCCATAATGCTTTTTAAATGCATTTCCATTACCTCATAATAACAGCTGTGAGGGTATATCATCGCTGTCTGAACAAAAACATGTTTTGCTCGGCTCTGGACCACTTGAACTGTTTTCTAGGAATTCCAGTAAGAGACGGCTACAGTGATCAGCTCTGACCATTACAGTGATCAAGTCTGACCTTTACAGTGACCAACTCTGACCATTACAGTGATCAAGTCTGACCTTTACAGTGACCAACTCTGACCATTACAGTGATCAAGTCTGACCATTACAGTGACCAACTCTGACCATTACAGTGATCAAGTCTGACCATTACAGTGATCAAGTCTGACCATTACAGTGATCAAGTCTGACCATTACAGTGATCAAGTCTGACCATTACAGTGACCAACTCTGACCATTACAGTGATCAAGTCTGACCATTACAGCGATCAACTCTGACCATTACAGCGATCAACTCTGACCATTACAGTAAACAAATCTGACCGTTACAGTGATCAACTCTAACCATCACAGTGATCAAGACTGACCTTGACAGTGATCAACTCTCACCATTACAGTGATCAAGACTGACCTTTACAGTGATCAAGTCTGACCATTACATTGACCAACTCTGACCATTACATTGACCAACTCTGACCATTACAGTGATCAAGTCTGACCTTTACAGTGACCAACTCTGACCATTACAGTGATCAAGTCTGACCTTTACAGTGATCAAGTCTGACCATTACAGTGGCCAACTCTGACCATTACAGTGATCAAGTCTGACCATTACAGTGATAAAGTCTGACCATTACAGTGATCAACTCTGACCATTACAGTGACCAAGTCTGACCTTTACAGTGATCAAGTCTGACCATTACAGCGATCAAGTCTGACCATTACAGTGATCAAGACTGACCTTTACAGTGACCAACTCTAACCATTACAGTGATCAAGACTGACCTTTACAGTGATCAAGTCTGACCATTACAGCGATCAAGTCTGACCATTACAGCGATCAACTCTGACCATTACAGTAAACAAATCTGACCATTACAGTGATCAACTCTGACTATTACAGTGATCAACTCTGACTATTACAGTGATCAAGACTGACCTTTACAGTGATCAACTCTGACCATTACAGCGATCAACTCTGACTATTACAGTGATCAACTCTGACCATTACAGTGATCAACTCTGACTATTACAGTGATCAACTCTCACCATTACAGTGATCAAGACTGACCTTAACAGGGATCAACTTTGCTGTAACAAGCACAGTTTCTGCGTCGCTCTGAGACAGAAAAGCTAAATTTATTATATGCTCAGATAATAAGAATCTAGTTTAGTGCCTAAAAATTCTATGATGTGTGGACCAATAGAAATGCTCCAAAACAATTTTGGTTCCATTGACTCCTATAGAAAGTGTTTGTTCTCTCCTGCAAAGTTTGTCCATTTTGGAGATTCTTCTTTTCATTAGACAGTGGTGATAAAATTGGTCTTAAATAGTAATAATTATATGCAAAATATATGACTTCATAAAATCAGGCTCTATGATGCATTATAATATACATATATATATATATATATATGTTATTTTTAAAAAAACCACTCTATATATAAAGGTATTATTATTTATTAAGTATTACAAAATATGCTTCTGTAGAATGTTTCTTAATTTGAGCTTTTGAGTTTTGATGGGTCTGTAGAGGAAACAACAGCTGCTGTTTACATTGTATGCAAATTTCATGATTAATGGACCAATAGAAATGCTCCAACATAACTTGAGCATTTATAATATTGATTTACATTAAAAGGTAATACAGTTGTCCTCTCATTTTGGAGATGCTTGTTTTTCATCGGGCAGCTACAATATTCATATTCTCAGTATTCTAATGATTGGTTATCATAATGCATTATGAAGCCTAACATTATAAAGTCATATATTGTTGCTTTATAAAGTGGTATGCATTTATTATATACACTTATTATATCCAATCAATTATAGAGTTTTATGCCAGGAATTAAGGTATTATGTTAGGTAGTATTGTGCTAATTATTAGGGTATTATGCTATACAATGCCTTATAGATGCATTTATGTATATGAATACAGGATTCATAGGAAGTGTTATGTTTAATAAACAAATAAAACCTACATTAGTTACTGTTTGTAGTACATTCTGGTTTTAAAAGCAGTTCTAAGTAAAAGCTTTAGGTAATTTTAATCACTTTTGTTTACTGATATAATATTTTCTTCTGTATTTTTAAGTGCCGACCGTGTGTCCCTCAGTTCCATTTCAGTCATTAGCTGCTCGTGCTTCTTTGTGTCGTCGTGTTGAGTCAGTTCAGCTCCTGTTTCGCTGCTTTGTTGCTGATATGTCTCACTTTGGGGAGCAAAAGGGAATTAAAAGCTAAGAATAGAGTCGAACACACTTCAGTTCCAATGCTGAGAGACTCTGGATGTTCTGAGCTCCGCTGGACTTTTCAGACTCATTACTTCTGTATGTAAATCAGTGCAGTGTAATATATTCCTCTATATAGAAATGCTTTCATTAACAAACTCATTGTACAAAGAATAACAATGTTCTCCAAAGTAGTAACTTTATAGGACAGGCCAAAAACTAACTTTACTTTGAATAGGAGTCAATAGAACCAGAATTGTTTTCTTATTTCCAAGCCATTTTGGAGCATTTCTATTGGTCCATTCATCATGAAACTTTCACAAGGTATAAAGAACAGCTGTCATGGTCAATTATGGAGGAACACATCAAAGCATAAAGTCATTGTTCAAAGAATTGGACCATGACAGCTCAAAAATCACAATGAATGGACCAATAGAAATGCTCCAAAAGAGAATAGAAATAATTCTGGTTCAACTGACTTGCAATGAAAGCGAAGACCGTTTTTGGCCTCTTCTGAAAAGTTGGAGATGCTAGTGAATAACTTCATAGTCAGCCTCCATAAGGCATGTCCTCATTCAGGTCCCCAAAACACACTGACCTGCGCTCCTCTACTTGTTGTTTATTCATCCCTCGTTCCAGCCATCCTTTTCTAGTCATGTTATTATTATCTTTCTTTTAAATGTCTTGTAAGTAAACCTATAAGATTCCATAAACCTTCTAAATGAACTACACCAGCAGGTTCCGAGGTAAAAACCGCCCACCTGTCCCGCCCAATACTGTTAAAGGACTGACCACCAGGGCCCCCCCCCCTTGACTGCATCGCTGTATCATCCACCTGATGAAGCACCTGTGCAGCTTCTAAAGCTTTTACCTTCAGACTCAGCTTTAGTTTAATAAACTGTAAATACTGTTCCACCAGAGGAGGAGGGGTCTCTGCTTGTGAGTCTGGTTCCTCCCAACGTTTCTTCCTCCAGTTCTGAGAGAGTTGTTCTCGGCACTGTTGCTTCTGGCTCGCTCACAGTGGAGAAAGTGTTATGACTTCATGTTTTCATGATTAAACTCCTGTAAAGCTGCTTTGTGACAACATCGTAAAAAGTGCTACACAAATAAACTTGACTTGAGTTCACTGATAACTACACACTGACCAGTTCCAGTAAATCAATACCCATGTCCATTATCCTCAGTCCTAGTTTTCCAATATGACTTCTCAGACTCTAGGAACTCTAGAAAAATCTCTCAATTTTTTTCAGTCGTGCTATTAATAAATCTATAAATAAATTCTTTAATAAACAGATTTCCTAGCTTGGGGTTCACGACCCTCCACAGACGTACCCGTTTCTTTTTAGGGGCGACGGTGAAAAGCTCATGATATCGCTCTGAATTTCTTCGAATCGACCGCTTAATTAGAATATTAATTAGCAGTTATTCCACACTCTGCTGCAATTAAGGCTCATTAGCGTCATTTACATTTGCATTAGTAGATAAAAGCTGTAAATTAGAGGCGAGAGTCGCGGAGCGCTCGTCTCGGCTCGCGCCAGCCTTATCTCGTGTTCCGGGGTCGAGACGTGACTTCTTCTTCTCTTGTTTATCTCCTCCCATCGTCCTCGGTGGGCTGGAAGCGAGTCTCAGGGGACGCAGTGCTTAAAGAGACAGATATGTAGGAAAGTTTCAAACCACATCTAGATAAACACCTATTAGCGCTGATTAGGAGTTGAAGGTTTAGCCAAAAAGCACCTTTTCTTTATCTCAGCCGAAACTCTTTTATTATAAGAGCCTTAAAACTAATGTGTCTTACCTGGATACATATTTTAAAGTAGGAATGCTGGGAATCTGGGCTTAGACCAGCTCTGCTCTCTCACACTGTGAACCTGGATAAGTTGATTGTACTTAAAGAGTTTGAGTGATTGCCTTAAAATATTGAAGTAATGCAAACTAGAGAAAATCAAATGGTTTGAGTAAAATCAACTTAAATATCAAATAGACTATTAATAATTTGAACTGAATACAATGAAATCTAAATTGTTTTTACTTAAAATATTTTGTAAAATCAACCCTACTGACCATTTAATTCAACTCAACATTGAGTTTCCTGTAGTCAAAATTAAGTTAACTTAAAACTAGTCTCCATAAAAAGCTGAACACAAACAGCAGTTAAATTTAGTTTGATTTTATTTAAAATTACATCACTGGGATCATCCAGGATGATCCTGACCCTTGAAGGGTTCAGTAGTGACGATGACTGGTTTTGATTGGTCTAGTTAGAAAACTGTTTATCTTACAATAATTCTTAAATACAGTTTAAACACATTGAAATTATAAAAACACAGTAAATTACATTTTCTAACTTTAGATAAACATCAACTGCAGAACAACAGTTTTACACCACTTGAACACAGAAAACAACTTACCAAGTTCCAGAATGAGAAAAAGAGAGGGAAGATGGCGGCTTGGTTAATTGTAGTCCTGTAGTTCTTCAAGAAAAGAAAACAATGGAGAAAATGTCCACTGTAGAGAAATCCCAGCACTACAGAGTTTCTGTCCGAGGTAAAGAAGTTAAACTCAGAAAACACCAAATCTCACAGTGAAAATAGAAAAATACTTCAAAACCTTTACAAGCTCCACTAAACAACTCAAACTAGTCTAGATTGAACTGACCAATGAGAATCTGGCAAGGTGCTACAGGGGCGTGGTCCAAGCTAAAAGCTGATGTTTTAAGTTTGTTCTACTTAAAAGTATTAGCGTTATTCTTTCAAAATAGTAGAACATACTAAAACATTTATAAACTGGGAACACCAGCTAACTGGGAGCTTGATCATAGACCAGCTTGAATGTGAACTTAAACCTAGCAGCAGCCACTAGAGCGTAACCGGCTATACTGTCAAAAGTTTGGGCACGCCTCCCCAGGTTCTTCTTATCTGTACTATATTAATAGTAATAATATTAGTGAATAAGTGTGAAGAGATCAGAACTATAGAATAGTCGGTATGGAATTATTCCTGGAGCAGAATTAAACACCTGGTTGTGTTTAAAGAATGTTTAGAGGGTCTTTTAGAAATGAGCTCATTTGCTCTGATGCAGGTTTACATACTTTGAACATTCTGACCAGCAGCTTCATGAGGAGCCACATGAGCTGCTTCTCTAACAGGACTGAAGAAGATAGTGTAGATGCTGAGATCTTGTTCTGATAAACAGGTTTGGTGGTTTTATAGCTCTTATATAAATATACATTCTCATTTTTACATTTAAATACACTCAAATGTTTGTTTTAGTAATATATGTGTACATGGGCTCCAACTTTGCTATTTACACTCGTCTCTCAACACATTCACATCTAAATATCTCTATAACTATACACATATGGATTCAGTTAGATGTCTCCAAACTTGGACTGGGAGTGTATATTTGTTGACTCTCTTTCTTTTGATTTGACTAAAACCACAAAAATGTTTCTTAGCTTGAACGTTTTAGAAGTTCTTTGAAGTTTTAAAAGCTTTATCACACTCGGGCATCACGTTGGCAAAATGAATCAAAGAAAGCTCCATTCAGCGGTTCTTTAAGGAAGCCAGAGTTGTTCCCGTCGAGTTTGAGAACCACAGACCTAAAAACAAATAACAAAACCATTTTTTTTGTAAATTCTAGTTTTTTTTTTAACATATAATGAATCTCCACACTATAAATAAAGTTATAATGTTGAATAAAGTACTTTCCTAGAACCTCGCTCATAAAACGGTTCTTTAAAGGCGCCGCAGAATATAAACTGTGTTTACACGGTCATACACTAAAAAAATAATTCAGTGGCTTTGTAAATATCACAATAATAAAAAGCTATACAACAGACTAAATCTCCAACAGTGAATTTTGTTCTAAATTTACATAGTCTCCAGGTCTCCCTCAAAAAGAGATTTTTATCTCAAGGGACCTCCTGGTTAAATAAAGGTTAAATAAAAATAAACATCTGGTATTTAAATTTATTCAAGAAAATAAATTATTAGTTAACTAACAAATTAGATTTTTAGAATGTGCTAGATAATTTTTGGCAAATTCCAAATAAAATATTTGACATAGAAGTAATTAAAGTGATCCGTTTTAAATTACTACAATTATTATTTATTTCCAACCAATATTTCATTTTATCAACAATTAGTGTCACGGAACAGATCACACCCCTTTGATCAATCTGACAGCTTTGATTCATATTAATTTAATTGATGGGAGTCAGAAATCGTTACAGATCTATGAGCAGAGTCATACAAATTCTAAAGTCTTGCTAGTTTTAAACTAGGTACTCCCAGCATCCCCGAACTTACCATTAAACTTATGTAACTGGCTGCTGATATGTTGTTCAGGTACAACAATATGTAGAACCAGAAACACAACATACGCCTTCACTTCAGACCAGAACTGTGTTACATACATACATTCACACTTATTGAGCACTTTATTAGGTCCACCTCCTTCTATCTCCACTCACTGTCCACTGTATCAGCTCCACTGACCATACAGGACCTCCACTCACTGTCCACTGTATCAGCTCCACTGACCATACAGGACCTACACTCACTGTCCACTGTATCAGCTCCACTGACCATACAGGACCTCCACTCACTGTCCACTGTATCAGCTCCACTGACCACACAGGACCTCCACTCACTGTCCACTGTATCAGCTCCACTGACCATACAGGACCTACACTCACTGTCCACTGTATCAGCTCCACTGACCATACAGGACCTACACTCACTGTCCACTGTATCAGCTCCACTGACCATACAGGACCTACACTCACTGTCCACTGTATCAGCTCCACTGACCATACAGGACCTACACTCACTGTCCACTGTATCCGCTCCACTGACCATACAGGACCTTCACTCACTGTCCACTGTATCAGCTCCACTGACCATACAGGACCTACACTCACTGTCCACTGTATCAGCTCCACTGACCATACAGGACCTACACTCACTGTCCACTGTATCAGCTCCACTGACCATACAGGACCTCCACTCACTGTCCACTGTATCAGCTCCACTGACCATACAGGACCTCCACTCACTGTCCACTGTATCAGCTCCACTGACCATACAGGACCTACACTCACTGTCCACTGTATCAGCTCCACTGACCATACAGGACCTACACTCACTGTCCACTGTATCAGCTCCACTGACCATACAGGACCTACACTCACTGTCCACTGTATCCGCTCCACTGACCATACAGGACCTTCACTCACTGTCCACTGTATCAGCTCCACTGACCATACAGGACCTACACTCACTGTCCACTGTATCAGCTCCACTGACCATACAGGACCTCCACTCACTGTCCACTGTATCAGCTCCACTGACCATACAGGACCTCCACTCACTGTCCACTGTATCAGCTCCACTGACCATACAGGACCTCCACTCACTGTCCACTGTATCAGCTCCACTGACCATACAGGACCTCCACTCACTGTCCACTGTATCAGCTCCACTGACCATACAGGAGACCACACAGATTCTCTGTATACTTTATTACTCTGTAATGATCAGGCCTGTTTCATCCTCCCTCTTCTGTAAAAGCAGGATTTGTATCTGGAGAACAGAGTTTGAGGTTCAGTGTATGTACAGTTCTGAGTACTGAACTCTCAGTATTACACCATATAACACTGTACATACAGGTTTACAGTCTGTGGCGGCCAACTGGTAGAGCTTGGCCTTCAATTTGAGCCATAAATATCAAAACCCAGCCAAACCTCTACAACTACGCTAACTCCTGTTGGTGTCCTGATGGGATTCTAGGAGTTTGTTAGCGGCAGGCTAACGCAGATTCGCATGAACATTCACATAAATCCAGACGGAGACGGCTCTGAGGGTTCCCTCTGATCAGCGCTGGTGATGAATGGGGTAGACGGGGGCTGATAAACTGTGCAGCAGCAGATGAGCTACGGTCTGCGGCGTGAAGGCCGTCTGTACGTATCTGTGAACATAACTGCGTCTGATTTCCTGCTAGTGTTCTGCGACACATCTGCGACGCTGCTTCTAAAGTGTAAATCGAAATGTCTCGTGTGCGGCGGATTTTTTGGATTGCGGCGCGTAACCGGAATGGATTTTTCCGGAGGACAGATGTCATACAGATGCCACTTATTTTCCCCGTGACCTCATCTCTGATCGGGTCGCCAGATAGGCTGCCAGAATGTCCTGGCGCGATGACAACACTTGTTAAGGCCGGTCGCAGATGTGCTGTGAGCTCCGGCTCGAAGGATTTCTCCACTGCCTGCACTGGTGAGAAGCTCAGAGGGGTTCTGTTGAAGAATCTCTCACTGGTTCTCTAAAGAGGTGGACCCTTAGAGCATGTCTATGCATTTGAGCAAAGGTGGAAAGCTTGGGGGTTCCTGAGGACCTGAAGTTCGCTAGGTTCTTCATCTAACGTTCCACCTTACATACTGCAGCTCGTACAGACGCCAGAATGGAACCACAGCAGCGTTTAAGGTGGAACGGAGAATTCCCAAAACCAGCTGCTGAACTTCCAACATCTTTAACAGAATCCTGAACAACTTTAACTCTGCAGTCTGTACGTTTCACTCCGGACAGTTTCTCCAACACTCGGACACCATGGAGCAGCTTCAGCTCAGCGTTCAACACTGAAGAGACTGAAGAGACGAGCAGCTCCACCTTTATTAGCACCACAACCTCCAACAGTGACTGGAAGTAGCAGCCATGCTGTGTGAGTGGATCACTGTGTGCTGGTTGAAGCAGATCATCTTCAACTGAAAGTTTCACAGAGACACCTTTCATCTACTTTGTGTTTGATGTTCAGATCAAAGAGAGTAGCTAGTATAGGTAACATTAGTGACTAGCAGCTCCAAGTAGGATGGCTAACTGAATAGTATGTGAGCGGAGCTAATTTACACAGAGGCTCATTGTATTTGGTCTGTGTTGTTTCTGTGTGATCATCACCGCTGCAAACCAGCCGAGCAGAGTTCATCTAATTATTTATAAACAAAAAACATCAAAACAAGTGTTTTATTCTAGATCTTCCAGATCAAAGAGTGTAAATGAGTGTAGAACAGCATCTGGGTGACCAAAGACATACATACGTTCTATGTAGAACATGAGAGAACAATTTAAATGCTGAGTAATGAAATACTATTTGGTTCACTTTGACTTCAACTAGCTATAGATAGCCATAGGTGGGGCAATTGAACTGTTGACCGAATATTCCACTGACCGGTCCAGTCCTGTTGCTGCTGGCGGTGCTGAAATCTTTTAAAGCAGTGAAACGTCCAGTTGGCTGCTGGCTGTCAGGTTGCTCCTGTGAGGTTCAGAGCACGGTCTCACCAATAAAGGTGATGGTGAACGACTGCAGGACTCAGAAATGAGGATGGTGTGCAGATGGAATCAGATCCAGAGCACATCAGTGTCAGGACCATATCCACCTGTGTGTGAAATACAGTACCAGCTGGACACATACCTTAAACCCTTGGCACAACAAGCTGATGCTGAACCCCATCATCTGTGAAACACAAGCGCAACGTAAAGAAATCAGCCACTGCTCGATAGGAAATAACTCTCCATGCCAGAAGGTGGCAGTGGTCTTAATTCATACACTAAACAAGGAAACCGGACGGCCCAGTTTAGCAGAGAGTCTATGTGGCCCAGATCCTATTTTCTCACCCAAATCTGATTTTATTTGTTATGCAAATCCTTTTTTTAAAAAATCTGATCAATATCTGATCACACTTCTAAGTCAAGATTAGGGCAATGTGTGGTTTTCACTCATATACAATGAAAGTTTCAGGATTCTAGAGTTTCCAAATGTACTATGAAAGTTTTTTATATATATATATATCTGGGTTGGATTCCCCGTCTGGGTGGTGTGTGTGCGTGTTGGCCATGTGATGGACTAGCGACCTGTCCATATATATACACACACAGATCAGCCATAACATTAACACCACCTCCTTATATATCCACTCACTGTCCACTGTATCAGCTCCACTGACCATACAGGACCTCCACTCACTGTCCACTGTATCAGCTCCACTGACCATACAGGACCTCCACTCACTGTCCACTGTATCAGCTCCACTGACCATACAGGACCTACACTCACTGTCCACTGTATCAGCTCCACTGACCATACAGGACCTCCACTCACTGTCCATTGTATCAGCTCCACTGACCATACAGGACCTCCACTCACTGTCCACTGTATCAGCTCTACTGACCATACAGGACCTCAACTCACTGTCCACTGTATCAGCTCCACTGACCATACAGGACCTACACTCACTGTCCACTGTATCAGCTCCACTGACCATACAGGACCTACACTCACTGTCCACTGTATCAGCTCCACTGACCTTACAGGACCTACACTCACTGTCCACTGTATCAGCTCCACTGACCATACAGGACCTACACTCACTGTCCACTGTATCAGCTCCACTGACCATACAGGACCTACACTCACTGTCCACTGTATCAGCTCCACTGACCATACAGGACCTACACTCACTGTCCACTGTATCAGCTCCACTGACCATACAGGACCTACACTCACTGTCCACTGTATCAGCTCCACTGACCATACAGGACCTACACTCACTGTCTACTGTATCAGCTCCACTGACCATACAGGACCTACACTTACAGACTGTAGTTCATCTGATTCTCTGTATACTTTATTACTCTGTTCTTTAATGATCAGGACCCCCACAGGACCACCACAGAGCAGATACTATTAGGGAGGTGGGTCATTCTCAGCAATGCAGTGACTCTTAGTGTGTGTTAGTGTGTGTGGTGCTGGGTTGAGTGGATCAGACACGACAGTGCTGTGAAGTGCTCCTGTATGTGTGTAGATAGAAGGAGGTGGGTTTAATATTATGGCTGATTTGGTGTATTTTCCCACCTCCCAGCAAAGCTCGGCCCCCCTGCTCACACAGAAAGAGCTACAACAGTAAAAACTAAGCACTTTAAAATGTTTTAAGATTCTAGAGTTTAAACAAGCTGTTACACTGTACTGTGAAATTTTTGTTTTGCATGATCACCTGGACTACAGGCTAACAAACGAGATATAAATACTAAGTAGTAAATAAACAAAGAACAAAAGAGGAATGTTTGTGTGTGTATGTGTATGTATGTATGTATATATATATATATATATATATATATATATATATATATATATATATATATATATATATATGTATATACACACACACACACACACACACACACACAGGCGACCTGTTCATGATGCTTCCCCAACGAAGCTCAACACCCCTCCTCCCCCACAGCCTGAAATTGAGTGTTTGCAGCGTGTTTTTATGTTTATCTATCTGTCCAGGTTACTCTAATATATCAGGTTACTGTAGGTTGACTTCTTGATCTTTCTTTCCTAGAAGCAACACAAAGTGCATCAGGTCACTTGTTCTGGGACTACGAGATGCTTACAAGTGTTACGATTCAAGTTTCGAGAAAGTTACAGGACTCTACATGCAACTCAAGCATAATGAGGCCTTATCAGTGGTTTGATTGGCTGTTTTAAGAAACTAGTAACAGGAAGATGAGATGCTTGCATGTGTTGCGAGTAAGTTGCAGGACACCTTATATCATGCAACTTAAGCACAATTTGGCTCAATGAAACTTTCCAGCAACTAAAGTTGCATGAAGGTTTTATGCTGTAAAACCAGCCTTTAAGGCTCGAAAGGATAAGGCAGGCAGAACTAGTCGATAAACATAAACTTCTGCTCGTGTATTTGTGTCCGTCAGCATTTCGAATTTGGGTTAGACAGTTTTGGAGGGTCCACTGACCTAGTTTGGAGGGGTGCGCTGGACCACTTTTCCATGGAAGACCCCGTTTGTCATGGGTAAAGCGAAAAGCAATGGATGAATTCACAGCGCGCAGCTAAACAAAGCAAAACAAACACGAAGCCTCTTCCAGGTGAGAGTAAATAACATCAGTCGGAGCAGAACGTGCTGTAGCATGATTGATAGCGTCCAGCTGCATTCATTTCCATGTGTTTTCCCCGCTGAGAGTCAGCCGAGCTGGCCAGCGCCATCTCATGTTTTATTGGAACTCTCGGCCGGCCTCCTGCTTCCACGCTGGCAGCTTCCCCCGCTGCACCATCGACAGAAATCAAGGACACGCTCGGCCCCTGACAAATCAGCATTGGCAAACGCACTGGGTGTGAAACACATCGCTGTCCGCACTCTGTCAATACTGCCGAGCGGAGCGGAGCCTATAGCTGAAGGTTAGGTGTGTTATTAGTGTTACACTATCCTAAAGTGCCATAAATATGAATGAGGAATGATCTGTGGCATCCAGACGGGTCTTGTTGTTTACACCCGGATGTCACTGGGGAGGAAACGGAAGGATTTCGGCTAATGTGGGATTAGCTGGAAATCCTCAGCCGCGTTATCATTAATGGAGTTGCTTATAGCGCCTCGGTGCTCTCTAAAATATCTTCAGGCTGAGAAAGCGATGCGGCGAGCTTATTACCTGATTCCACTGCGCACCTGGTCCAAATACATCAAGCGTTTTGTCTTTCAGCTCACTCGCGTTCGGCAACACCTGTCGATGTAGTCTGTTCCGCTCATGTGGAACATTTGAATCAAGCGGCGTTTTTCTCAGTTCGCTGGTTAACCATGAAGTTATAGAACTGATTTGCTTCACGTCTCCAGTTTAGGAGCTTCATTAAACAAACCCTTTATCAACGTTTTATGCATTATCAACGTTTTGATCAAGAAACTTCTTCCAGGAAGATGGGATGCTTGCAGCTGTTGTGACTAAGTTGCGACTAAGTTTCAAGGAAGTTGCAGGATGTCTCATGCAACTGTAGTGCAATTTTGTAGCACAATTTGGTTTCATGAAATGGCAGATCAAATCGCAGATAATGCATGATCAACGTTTTGATTGGCTGTTTTAAGAAACTTGTTCCAGGAAGTTGGGATGCTTGCAGCTGTTGCGACTAAGTTTTGACTGAGTTTCAAGGAAGTTGCAGGATGCCTAATTCAACTGCAGTGCAATTTTGTAGCGCAGTTTGGTTTCATGAAACAGCCAATCAAAGCGCTGATGATGCATTATCATTTTGATTGGCTGTTTCAAGAAACTTCTTCCAGGAAGATGGGATGCTTGCAGCTGTTGTGACTAAGTTGCGACTAAGTTTCAAGGAAGTTGCAGGATGTCTCATGCAACTGTAGTGCAATTTTCTAGCACAATTTGGTTTCATGAAATGGCAGATCAAATCGCTGATAATGCATGATCAACGTTTTAATTGTCTGTTTCATAAAACTTGTACCAGAAAGTTGAGATGCTTGCAACAGTTGCGACTGAGTTTTAAGGAACATCACGCAACTCTAGTGCAATTTGTTTCATGAAACAGCCAGTCAAAATGCAAATAATTCATCCTCAGCATTTTTATTGGCTGTTTCAAAAAGCTTGTTCCAGGAAGTTGGGATGCTTCCAGCTGTTTTGACTGAGTTGTGACTGGGTTTTAACGAAGTTGCCGAATGCCTAGTGCAACTGTAGTGCAATTTTGTGGCGCAATTTGGTTTCATGAAACAGCTAATTAAAGCACTGATAATGAAACATTATCATCGTTTTGATTGGCTGTTTCAAGAAACCTGTTCCAGGAAGTTGAGATGCTTGCAATGGTTGCGACTGAGCTTTGAGGAAGTTGCAGGACACCTTACATCACGCAACTCCAGTGCAATTTGGTTTCATGAAACGGCCAAGCAAAACGCTATTCATGCATCATCAACTTTTTTTTAAATTTTTGTTTGGTGCTCACCTAATAGTACAAGACACTCACTTAAAGATAGTACTGGGATAATATCACAACCACTTAGCAACACATCCGCATCAAATTGCGCCGGAGTTGCATGATGTACGAGACTTGATATTCCACAGTTTCCAAGATTCAACTTGGAAGTCTTAGTCAGCACTTCCAACCAGTGTGGGACATTTCTAGACATGTGACGTGTCTCATTGTCCTGCTAGAAGATCCCATACGTCCCAGAGAAGACCGTCAGCATGTATGGTGTACGTGATCCACAAGGATGGATTCAGACCCAGATCGGATGAGACTGTCTTCCACATGAATGACTGGGTCCAGAGAACGTCATGAAAACATTCCCCAGACCAATGTAAGAAGTGGTCATAATAATGTGACTCCAGTGTGTATTCCTATGCGCAGGGCTGTGTTGCTGTAAGCGTTGCAGGCGTCGGCGAGCAGATGAGGAAATGAATAAAGACGTATGTTTTGTTTTGTTTTTCCTCCTAAATTAGACGACAGATTGGACGGAGTCCCGAAGTAAAGCACACATATTTGCAGATGCTCTTACAGACACTTAGAGCAGCTATATGCTTTAAAATGGTCCGCATGCTCCATTTCCTGCACTCTCGTTAGCTGGACAGTAGTTCATTATCTTTCTCTACAGGACACTGGGCCTCATGCTGCTCGGCCATCTTGCAGCGTCGGACTCTGCCTGAGTGGAGAAGAGCGAGCTGTGAGAGCTACAAGAACTGTCTGATTTAAAAGTATAGTAAGTTTCATCATTCGTTCATTTCATGCAAACTTACAAAGCACTTAGTAAAAGTCGATGCAACGCTAGTGTTTTTATAATCCATGTCCTTAAATCACCTGCGCTGGTACATCGGCTCTGTCCCAAACCCTAGTGAGCTGCCTATGTAGTGCACTGACTACATAGGCAGCTGTGTAAGTAGTAGTGTTCTCTCTTCATAGGACAGATCACTGAGACGCTCTAGATAGAGAAAGACTGAGTCACGGCTTGTTCTCGCCCACTGCATGTGAGCAGTGTTTACTGACCTCAGCTGCAGCGTCTCCTCAGCGTTTCAGCTCCATGGGTTCTCCTCTCGTGGGTTCTCCTCCTGGAGGAGTTTCAACACTACCACTCATACTCACCCTCAATTATATAGAACCTGCTTATATTACCACTCGTACACACCCTCAATTATATAGAACCTGCTTATATTACCACTCATACTCACCCTCAATTATATAGAACCTGCTTATATTACCACTCGTACACACCCTCAATTATATAGAACCTGCTTATATTACCACTCAAACTCACCCTCAATTATATAGAACCTGCTTATATTACCACTCAAACTCACCCTCAATTATATAGAACCTGCTTATATTACCACTCAAACTCACCCTCAATTATATAGAACCTGCTTATATTACCACTCATACTCACCCTCAATTATATAGAACCTGCTTATATTACCACTCGTACACACCCTCAATTATATAGAACCTGCTTATATTACCACTCGTACTCACCCTCAGTTATATAGAACCTGCTTATATTACAACTCATACTCACCCTCAATTATATAGAACCTGCTTATATTACCACTCGTACTCACCCTCAATTATATAGAACCTGCTTATATTACCACTCGTACACACCCTCAATTATATAGAACCTGCTTATATTACCACTCATACTCACCCTCAATTATATAGAACCTGCTTATATTACCACTCGTACACACCCTCAATTATATAGAACCTGCTTATATTACCACTCATACTCACCCTCAATTATATAGAACCTGCTTATATTACCACTCGTACTCACCCTCAATTATATAGAACCTGCTTATATTACCACTCGTACACACCCTCAATTATATAGAACCTGCTTATATTACCACTCGTACACACCCTCAATTATATAGAACCTGCTTATATTACCACTCGTACTCACCCTCAATTATATAGAACCTGCTTATATTACCACTCGTACACACCCTCAATTATATAGAACCTGCTTATATTACCACTCGTACACACCCTCAATTATATAGAACCTGCTTATATTACCACTCGTACACACCCTCAATTATATAGAACCTGCTTATATTACCACTCATACTCACCCTCAATTATATAGAACCTGCTTATATTACCACTCATACTCACCCTCAATTATCTAGAACCTGCTTATATTACCACTCGTACTCACCCTCAATTATATAGAACCTGCTTATATTACCACTCGTACACACCCTCAATTATATAGAACCTGCTTATATTACCACTCGTACACACCCTCAATTATATAGAACCTGCTTATATTACCACTCATACTCACCCTCAATTATATAGAACCTGCTTATATTACCACTCATACTCACCCTCAATTATATAGAACCTGCTTATATTACCACTCGTACACACCCTCAATTATATAGAACCTGCTTATATTACCACTCCTACTCACCCTCAATTATATAGAACCTGCTTATATTACCACTCGTACACACCCTCAATTATATAGAACCTGCTTATATTACCACTCGTACACACCCTCAATTATATAGAACCTGCTTATATTACCACTCGTACACACCCTCAATTATATAGAACCTGCTTATATTACCACTCGTACTCAACCTCAAGTATATAGAACCTGCTTATATTACCACTCGTACTCAACCTCAAGTATATAGAACCTGCTTATATTACCACTCGTACTCAACCTCAAGTATATAGAACCTGCTTATATTACCACTCGTACTCAACCTCAAGTATATAGAACCTGCTTATATTACCACTCATACTCACCCTCAATTATATAGAACCTGCTTATATTACAACTCATACTCACCCTCAGTTATATAGAACCTGCTTATATTACAACTCATACGCACCCTCAATTATATAGAACCTGCTTATATTACCACTCGTACTCACACTCAATTATATAGAACCTGCTTATATTACCACTCGTACACACCCTCAAGTATATAGAACCTGCTTATATTACCACTCATACTCACCCTCAATTATATAGAACCTGCTTATATTACCACTCGTACTCAACCTCAAGTATATAGAACCTGCTTATATTACCACTCATACTCACCCTCAATTATATAGAACCTGCTTATATTACAACTCATACGCACCCTCAATTATATAGAACCTGCTTATATTACCACTCCTACTCACCCTCAATTATATAGAACCTGCTTATATTACCACTCGTACTCACACTCAGCTACCTAGAACCTGCTCACACTGCCACTCATATTCACCCTCAGTTATCTGGAACATGCTTACACTGCCACTCATTCACACTCAGTTATCTAGAAATTGCTTACATTACTACTCATATTCACACTCAGCTATCTACAATCTGCTTACATTACTACTCATATTCACACAGTTATCTAGAACCAGCTAACACAACTATTCATATTCACGCACATTTATCTAGAACCTGCTTACTCTACCACTCATATTCACACTGTTGTCAAGAACATGCTTACTCTACCTCTCATATTCACACTGTTGTCAAGAACATGCTTACATTACCACTCATATTCACACTCAGCTATCTAGAACCTGCTTACCCTGCCACTCATTCACACTGTTGTCTAGAACATACATACACTACCACTTATGTTCAGGATTAGAGTGAGTAGAGCTGACTGTGTAGTTAGTGAAGCACAGAGTGTCTTTAATCTATATATACACTTTAGATTAGCATGCGATGCATAATGGAAGGGATGGATGGATGGATGGATGGATGGATGGATTGACAGACCCGTTAGTAAGAACCGATGTAGTATGTTGAACTATTAAGATTAATACACAGTATATACTGTAGTGCACTAATGACCCAGCCATTGTTTTGGTGAAGCTGGTGTAGCGATGCTACTTTAAGTGGTGGTTCTATTTCAGGCTGAAGGTCTTCAGGAGTTTCTGACAGTGCATGCTCAGTTTGTAGCATCACCACAGCCTCACACAGCTAAACCACTGGCTGGACACAGAGTGTGTTAATAACAAGCCTCTCTAGAAAGAACAGTGCTCTCCAGGGGTTCTGCATCAACTGCTTTTAATCTTTCATTCGTTCAAACTATTAATTTCTGTAACTTAATTCAGTCCATTTATTAAAACGTCTACTTTATGCATCCAATTATCACAAATCCAACAGCTCTGCCAATAAACACGACACAAAATCACTCAGTCACTGCTCAACACTACTCAAAGAAATTTATTTCATCTTAATTAATGAAGCTACTCAGTCACTGAAACTTCCAGAAAACAAAGAGGCCTGAATACATGACAGGCTCACTACAGACCACTAACACCACTAACCTGATATCACACTGAGAGACCATCACTCACCCAGTACAGAATCACCACTAACACCACTAACCTGATACCACACTGAGAGACCATCACTCACCCAGTACAGAATCACCACTAACACCACTAACCTGATACCACACTGAGAGACCACCACTCACCCAGTACAGTATTACCACTAACACCACTAACCTGACACCACACTGAGAGACCACCACTCACCCAGTACAGTATTACCACTAACACCACTAACCTGATACCACACTGAGAGACCACCACTCACCCAGTACAGTATTACCACTAACACCACTAACCTGACACCACACTGAGAGACCACCACTCACCCAGTACAGTATCACCACTAACACCACTAACCTGATACCACACTGAGAGACCACCACTCACCCAGTACAGTATCACCACTAACACCACTAACCTGATACCACACTGAGAGACCACCACTCACCCAGTACAGTATCACCACTAACACCACTAACCTGATACCACACTGAGAGACTACCACTCACCCAGTACAGTATCACCAGTAACCTGATACCACACTGAGAGACTACCACTCACCCAGTACAGTATTACCACTAACACCACTAACCTGACACCACACTGAGACCACCACTCACCCAGTACCGTATCACCACTAACCTGATACCACACTGAGACCACCACTCGCCCAGTACAGTATCACCACTAACACCACTAACCTGATACCACACTGAGACCACCACTCTCCCAGTACAGTATCACCACTAACCTGATATCACACTAAGAGACCACCACTCACCCAGTACAGAATCACCACTAACACCACTAACCTGATACCACACTGAGAGACCATCACTCACCCAGTACAGTATCACCACTAACACCACTAACCTGATACCACACTGAGAGACCACCACTCTCCCAGTACAGTATCACCACTAACACCACTAACCTGATACCACACTGAGAGACCATCACTCACCCAGTGCAGTATCACCACTAACACCACTAACCTGATACTACACTGAGAGACCACCACTCACCCAGTACAGAATCACCACTAACACCACTAACCTGATACCACACTGAGACCATCACTCTCCCAGTACAGTATCACCACTAACCTGATATCACACTGAGAGACCACCACTCACCCAGTACAGTATCACCACTAACACCACTAACCTGATACCACACTGAGAGACCATCACTCACCCAGTACAGAATCACCACTAACACCACTAACCTGATACTACACTGAGAGACCACCACTCACCCAGTACAGAATCACCACTAACACCACTAACCTGATACCAAACTGAGACCATCACTCACCCAGTACAGTATCACCACTAACCTGATACCACACTGAGAGACCACCACTCACCCAGTACAGTATCACCACTAACACCACTAACCTGATACCACACTGACAGACCATCACTCACCCAGTACAGTATCACCACTAACCTGATACCACACTGAGACCACCTCTCTCCCAGTACAGTAGAGTTTAGTGAGTAAAGGCTTTGTTGTGTGATTGGTTGTGATTGGTTGACAGTGTATCATTGGAGCTTTTACAGAGAAAACTTTCCCTCCAGGCTCACGTTCCGCTCGTCGCGCTCAGCATCACTGCCTGTTTCACTGTTGACACTTGTACTGTGTGCCATTCAGCACAAATTAGCGTTAGAGGGGAAAATATTCCATATTCATTTGCCGCGGGCGAACGCTAGGTGACAGTGGATTTAATTAATCTGGATTTAATTATAGACATATTTACCCTCAGTTCAAACCAAAACAATTTTTGTTCAAACATTTGCGCAGCGCTAAAAGTGAAAGAGATGATTTGATGTTAATGCTGGCTCTTACTATCACCCCACGGACCTTGAAAATAATTAGCTTGCATGCTAACGTGGTAAACACTCAGCAGACATTAAGCTTCAGTATGAAAAGCGTGCACCACACTCGCGACCGGGGGAACAGACGGCTACGGCTTTAACGTACTTCCATTATCAGGTTCTGAAAGTGTGTAAAAGCCTTGACTTTCCACAATATATACAGTATACTGCCCAGGTGAGTCTTCACAGTGACATCCAGGTACAAAAGAAATCCTCAACAGCACACAAATAAATATGTAGATTTGTATTAATTATTATTGAGTATTATATTATTATTAAGTGATAAGAATGGTGTAGTGAGTTACTCTGCTGCCCTCCATACTGAAGACTGGGGTTCAGTTCCCCACCTTATACCAATAAGAGTTTTGGTTACAATACTGTAACACTACCTTCACCTACCTGTGTACAGGTAAACTGTAACACTACCTTGTGTAGTGGTTAGTATGGTGGTGTAGTGGTTAGTACGGTGGTGTAGTGGTCAGTACGGTGGTGTACTGGTCAGTATGGTGGTGTAGTGGTTAGTACGGTGGTGTAGTGGTCAGTATGGTGGTGTAGTCGTTAGTATGGTGGTGTAGTGGTTAGTACGGTGGTGTAGTGGTCAGTACGGTGGTGTAGTGGTTAGTATGGTGGTGTAGTGGTCAGTATGGTGGTGTAGTGGTTAGTATGGTGGTGTAGTGGTTAGTACGGTGGTGTAGTGGTTAGTACGGTGGTGTAGTGGTCAGTATGGTGGTGTAGTGGTTAGTATGGTGGTGTACTGGTCAGTACGGTGGTGTAGTGGTCAGTATGGTGGTGTAGTGGTCAGTATGGTGGTGTAGTGGTCAGTATGGTGGTGTAGTGGTTAGTACGGTGGTGTAGTGGTTAGTACGGTGGTGTATTGGTCAGTACGGTGGTGTATTGGTCAGTACGGTGGTGTAGTGGTCAGTACGGTGGTGTAGTGGTCAGTACGGTGGTGTAGTGGTCAGTACGGTGGTGTAGTGGTTAGTACGGTGGTGTAGTGGTTATTATGGTGCTGTAGTGGTCAGTACGGTGCTGTAATGGTTAGTATGGTGGTGTAGTGGTCAGCACGGTGGTGTAGTGGTCAGCACAGTGTATGTGTGTGTGTGTGTGTGTGTGTGTGTGTGTGTAATATATATATATATATATATATATATATATATATATATACACACACACACACACTTAGATGTAATGAATAAACTCAGTTTTTGAACTGTGTCTATTCATTAGCTCACTGTAAGCAGCCTAAAATGCTACCCGCCCACTGGGAATTCCCTGATTCTCCCAATTATCCACTCCGGCATTGCCTGATCTCTCCTTCATTATCTTTTCATTGGAGCCTATAAGGCTAATCTGGCTGAGAGACATAACAAAGTTTCCATCATCCAAAATCTTTTGGCATAAATTGAGAAAACACTTCCCTCGTAGCTCCAGCACTAAAACTAAAGAAGCAAACTTTAGATATCAAGCATGTCCCGGCTGATGGTCTGCGGCTGGGTGGGGGTGTGGGGGTGATTTAATAATGATTTATTTAGGATTTGATGTACTGCAGGGTAAGTTATCCTCAGATGCTTGACAGTGACTAATGTTGTATTGTAGTACTGTAAGCTCCTGAGAATACTCACTGTGCAGATGGCATATAACTAGTTCATATCATAGCTGGCTTCGAGAAGAACATTACACACCATCAACCCCAGAACGACTGCAAATCAGAAATCATTCATCATTTCTTCCTAGCTCTGTGAGTGAGGCCCACATTCATTCAGTCATTCATTTACTTATCAGGTGCTAATAAAATAGCCTTAATCAGCCGACTGGTCAAATGTAACTTAGTCCTAAAATACACAGGTTTTAGTTTTAGAATTCCACAAAATTCTTCTCTGTATGTTTGCCTTGATTAATATGGAGTGGCTAGGTTGGGACATCTCCTTCCCTGTTCCCCCTCATAAATCTCCCCCCCTTTACTCTGCCTCTTGCCTTTTGTACAAGTCTTGAAATGAAGAGGAAGGTGTCAGACAATGCACTGTTTTAAAATCTAAAAGAATCCTATAGATCATCATATATCACTAAACTGCTCTACCGCTCTATTTTATTACCAACAAATGTGGTGTAGAGTACATATAGATTAGCATGTTCTATACTAGCATGCATGCTAACTCTTTATTCCTCATATTTTATATGTTTTTTATATAAATTAAAGAGGAGAGGAGAGGAGAAAAGAAGCACCCGCCTATCCAGAGCTGAAGGCTGTTTAGTACTTTTTATCAGGTATGGAGAGTTTTTATTTTATAGTTGAGGAAAGTTTGTGTATTTAAGTTAGCGTGGTTATGCTATGTAGCTATTTAGTTATGCTAGTGCAACAAAATGATGTAAACAAACATAATTTTGAGTCTATATTTCCTATAAAATGCTACGTTATACATCTGTTTTCCTCTTATTATGTTTATTAGCCTGTTAGCTTGTAAATATACAGTACTGTGGTGAATATTGAGTGGATCTGGCTCTGACACCTTCTGTACATGTGTTAAAACGGAGAGTTGAGTGGTCTGTTACATCCAAAATGCACAACAAAGATACTGTATATTAAAAATAGCTGATATATATGTGTGGGGTAGTGTGGGTCAGGTGGTGAAGAGGTTCCTGGTTTGAAGTTTCTCAGTCCTTGCAACTCTGTTTGCACCGGTCAACATAAACAAACAAACAGACAAACAGACAAACAGAAAACACTATCTACATAACGAATAACACATATACACACTTTAGCCCGGAGTAGGCTGAGCTATGTGGAATCTGAGTCACCACAAGTTAGATTTTAAGGTTTACCAAACCCGATCAATAACAAGTCCCTTGAGTTTTATACACTCGGCCAACACTCAGCCTCTCTCGCCTTTAAGCCCTCCTCCATTACTCCCGTCCACCCCCTTTACATACCCTCTTAGCCATTCTGGATGAAACCAAAATGGCTAAACACAGCGCCGGGTAGATCTGAACTAAAACTAATAATAGAAACACAGTCCACATACACATAACCAGTTATTTCACAGCATGCTGTCTTCCTGTGATGTTACAGGTGAGTACAGTCTTTTAATTACATAATAAAATACAATAATAAAGGTTTCTTTCTTTACACAGGTAGACTGGATCCCCCCTGCATCACCGATTCCCCCCACCCCAGTCCGCTGAAGACTACAAAAGCTGGGTGGCTTGTGTACCACCACTGCTCCCAAAGGATACAGCTAAATACCAGCTTGAGGTCCTCCTTTTGGACAGGTGCCTTCAGAAAGCTGGTAATGGGTTAGGGTGACCTGCCTTATTATAATTGACTGTATAGGTTCCCAGTAGTGTTTGCAGGGTGCAGTGCAGCCTCTAGTGGTGAGGTTGTGTATTGAGAACCTACTGAATGCAACCCCACCCACTTACCCACCCGCCCACTTCCATAGAACCAAGATGGGCATCAGGTTCCTTGCCCATGTCTGTCTGAGTTATATCAGTCTGGACTTCCACCTTTACCTGTTCTTGTGTTTTTGTGCTAAATAATAAGTTCCATCATGCATTTGTCAAAATTTGTGTTCTCGAACTTCTCACAACATTAAATGCTAATCTAGCACCGGGGTTCTAGCTATTTATTCCATTCAGTACTCAGTTTAATAATCACTACCGACACTAGTGACACTGACGTGGTGGTGGTGGTTGTGGTGTGTTAGTTAGTGTGTTGTGCTGATGTGAGTAGATCAGACACAGCAGTGCTGCTGCTGGAGTGTTTAAACACTGTGTCCACTCACTGTCCACTCTATTAGACACTCCCACTACTTGCTGGAAGATTCTCAGTCCAGCAGTGGCACTGAGGTGTTTAAACACTCCAGCAGCAGCAGCACTGCTGAGGATGACCCACCTCCCTAATAGTATCTGCTCTGTGGTGGTCTTGTGGGGGTCCTGATCATTAAAGAACAGAGTAATAAAGTATACAGAGAATCAGATGAACTACAGTCTGTAGGTGGAGCTGCTGTATGGTCAGTGGAGCTGATACAGTGGACAGTCAGTGGAGGTCCTGTATGGTCAGTGGAGCTGATACAGTGGACAGTGAGTGGAGCTCCTGTAAGCTCAGTGGAGCTGATACAGTGGACAGTGAGTGGAGGTCCTGTATGGTCAGTGGAGCTGATACAGTGGACAGTCGATCCCACTTCTGACACCAATGTTGCATCAGTCAGACAAAGAATCTAGTGAATATGTGATGCTCAAAATTAGCCTTTTTCATTGATCGAGCACAAGAACAGGAACAGTTGAAGAGCAAACCTGAGGAAGAGGTCACCTCTGTATATGTGCAGACAGTCCACAGTACTCCACACGGCAGGTGTGTCCTTTAAACGGTTGTGAGAGACAAATTACTCCCCGTTGCATCATTTATGGTATGGCCTTGAGGCTGGAGCGTAAGTTTTGGTTTAGTCTATAACAGCCGTTAATAGAGTTGCTTTAATAAAGTCTTTAAGAGACCCCCCAAACGCTCAACCTGGAAATAAATCAATTACAGAAAATACAGCCCACACTAAGAGCCCAACTCTGAGACTAACCTATACGTAACTGCATGCGCACCTCCTCACACTGTGCGTGTGTGTGTGTTACTCCTCAGGGCGGCCGTGTCCTCTGAAACGGCTGTGAGAGGAGCTTGCACACGGTTGCGTCAGGGATGGTATGGCCGTAATCTTAAGTGAATGAAGCTTATGTTCTTCATTTAGTCTCTCAAAGGCATTCCGGAAGTCTTTAAGACCCCATCATCCGCAGCAGCTTAGAGAAGGACGGGGTAGAGGAGGAAGATGTATCGCGCCACTGACCATATAGGAGCACTTTGAAGTGGTACAGTTTCTCTGTGCACGGTTACCGTGTTCTTTAATGATCAGGACCCCCACGGGACCACCACAGAGCAGCTACTATTAGGGAGGTGGATCATTCTCAGCACTGCAGTGACACTGACGTGGTGGTGGTGTGTTAGAGTGTGAGTAGATCAAAAACGGCTGCTGGAGTTTTAAACACCTGCTGGACTGAGAATCGTCCACCAACCAAAACTATCCAGACAACTCTTGGCAGCGTCCTGTGGGCAGCTTCCTGTGGGATGCGTCCTGTGGGCGGCGTCCTGTGGGATGCGTCCTGTAGGCGGCGTCCTGTGGGCGGCGTCCTGTGGGCGGCGTCCTGTGGGCGGCGTCCTGTGGGATGCGTCCTGTGGGCGGCGTCCTGTGGGATGCGTCCTGTGGGCGGCGTCCTGTGGGATGCGTCCTGTGGGCGGCGTCCTGTGGGAAGCGTCCTGTGGGCGGCGTCCTGTGGGATGCGTGGGGCTTCCTGTGGGATGCGTCCTGTGGGCGTCTTCCTGTGGGATGCGTCCTGTGGGCGGCTTCCTGTGGGATGCGTCCTGTGGGCGGCTTCCTGTGGGATGCGTCCTGTGGGATACATCACATGGGCGGAATCGTATGGGATACGTCCTGTGGGACGCATACTGTGGGCAGCTTCCTGTGGGCAGCATCCTGCGGGATGCGTCCTGTGGGATGCATCTTGTGGACAGCGTCATGTGGGCAGCGTCCTGTGGAAAGAGGAAAATGAGTATCAGACAGTAGTATACAGTTAGAGTTTCTTGATTTATGATTGACAGTCAGATCAGAGCTGATCAATTATCCATTCCTGAAGATTATGGCCAGAAATATCATTTATTCACTGATAATATTCTGTTCATGTTCACAGAGAGAGAGAGAGAGAGAGAAAGAGAAAGAGATGCTGACAGAGCGGAAGAGCAGGTGATGCGTGATATGTGAATTATTATGCACCAGTTGCCCCAATCCAGCCCCTACCTGGTAGATGATAGATTTCCCCCCACCCCACCCTGCGTTAGCTTTGTAACCTCCAGTCCAGCCCCCCACCACAGTAGATTTATTCTCCCCGAGTCCAACCCCATGATTGATTTGTTGCTCCTGATCCCACACCATCCAGATTGGTTCACCCTGGTCCAGCCCCACTTCATGATAGATTTGTCCACCTATTCTCCACACCACCCAGATTTACACCCCCATGCCCAGTCATACCCCATGATGGGTTTGTTTCCCTATGGTCCAGTCCCACCCATTGATAGATTTGTTGCCCTTGGTGTAGTCCCACTCCATTATAGATTTGTTGCCCCTGGTCCCTCACTACCCAGATTTTTTGCCCCGGTCCAGGCCCACCCTGGATAGATTTGTTCCCTCATTTTCAGTCCAACCTCATGATAGATTTGTTTCCCCGGGTATAATCCCACCCCATGATATTTTTTTTTGCCCCTGGTCCCTCACTACCCATAATGGTGCCCCCGGTCCAGTTCCACCCGGTGATAGATTTGTTCACCCCTGGTTCAGTCCCACATCGTGATAGATTTGTTGCCCCGGTCCAATCCCACCCCATGATAGCTTTGTTGCCCCTGGTCCAGTCCCACCTCAGGATAGGTTTGTTGCCCCTGGTCCAGTCCCACCCCATGGTCAGTTTGTTGTCCCACCCCATGATAGATTTGTTTCCCCTGGTCCCTCACTACCCAGATTTGTTGCCCCTCCAGTCCAAGTCCCAACCCATGATGGATCTGTTCACCCCAGGTCCAGTCCCACCTTATGATAGCGTTGTTGCCCCTGGTCCAGTCCCACCTTATGATAGCGTTGTTGCCCCTGGTCCAGTCCCACCTCATGATAGGTTTGTTGCCCCTGGTCTAGTCCCACCTCATGATAGATTTGGTGCCTCTGTCCAGTCCCACCCCATGATAGTGTTTTTGCCCCTGGTCCAGTCCCACCCCATGATAGAGTTGTTGTCCCTGGTCTAGTCCCACCCCATGATAGCGTTTTTGCCCCTGGTCCAGTCCCACCTCAGGATAGGTTTGTTGCCCCTGGTCCAGTCCCACCCCATGGTCGGTTTCTTGTCCCACCCCATGATAGGTTTGTTGCCCCTGGTCCCTCACTACCCAGATTTGTTGCCCCTCCAGTCCAGTCCCAACCCGTGATGGATCTGTTCACCCCAGGTCCAGTCCCACCCTATGATAGCATTGTTGCTCCTGGTCCAGTCCCACCTCATGATAGGTTTGTTGCCCCTGGTCTAGTCTCACCCCATGATAGCGTTGTTGCCCCTGGTCCAGTCCCACCTCATGATAGATTTGTTGCCCCGGTCCAGTCCCACCCCATGATAGCGTTTTTGCCCCTGGTCCAGTCCCACCCCATGATAGCGTTTTTGCCTCTGGTCCTGTCCCACCCCATGATAGCGTTGTTGTCCCTGGGCCAGTCCCACCCCATGATAGGTTTGTTGCCCCTGGTCCAGTCCCACCCCATAGTCTGTTTGTTGTCCCACCCCATGATAGATTAGTTGCCCCTGGTCCCTCACTTCTCAGATTTGTTGCCCCTCCTGTCCAGTCCCAACCCCTTGATGGATCTGTTCACCCCAGGTCCAGTCCCTCCCTACGATAGCGTTGTTGTCCCTGGTCCAGTCCCACCCCATGATAGGTTTGTTTCGCCGGGTATATTTCCACCTTGTGATAGATTTGTTCACCCCCAGTCCAGTTCCACTTCGTGATAGATTTGTTGACCCAGACCAGTCCCACCCTAGCCTACAGTAGATTTGTTGCCCCCCCCCCCTGTTCAGATTATTACTACAGTCTTGTTGGAAAAATAAACACACGTATAAGAGAGGAACGTACTGTACGTTACACACGCCGCAGCCTGTAAGAGTAACTTTTCTAATCCCACACAAACAGCAGATCCACCAGCGCTATAGATTTCAGAGCAGCGGCATATCCAGCTGGAGCATATGCTCTTTTCTATCAGCGCTATTCATTTCTGCTCACCTTCAGGGAGCACCAACAATCAAATATTTGATTTTGGCTTAGCCGGGAGATTTAATCCCCGCGATGCTTAAAGGGTTTTCTCCAAGTTGTGTTTATGCAATTTTGCCTGCTGCTGCAATTCTATGGGAACGTTTTTCCCCCGTTCCAACGGCCGGGATTAGTTTACGACTGTGTGAAAGAAATGTCTAATACCTCAAAGCAAAAGCCATCCTCAAGTGTGAAAGGTTGAATTTGGAATGCTGAGGGTGAGAAAATGATCTCCTTTTTTTTTTTTTTGCTTCTTCTGCTGATCTCGTTCTGCGTCGTGCCTTCATTTTCAGCTTTGCTGCAGCTTTTTTACAGCGACCTTCACTGAATGCTCTTATCAAAGAATGGATATTTTTATATATTTATTTAATTATTTAATTATATAAAAATGAAGATTTTATTTCATATTTAATTATAAAAAGTTTTAAATTCATAGTGAAATTATAGATTTATAGTAAATGTATTTATTTATTTATATAAAAATTAAGTTTTTCTTAATTTTTATCCATATGTTTGTCTATTATTTAAAATTATGTAATTTATGGTGTAATTATATCTTTATGATAAGTTATTTATGTAAAAAAGTGTTTATTTACTAATGTAATTAATTATGAATCTTGCTTTATTTATATATAAATGAGTTGTTCAAACACATATTCCAGCATAAGAAGCTTATCCCATCTGTAAAACATGGTGGTGGTAGTATCAGGTTTGGGCCAGAAAGCATATATAAAATTATACCAGCAAATTCTGAAGAAAAACCTCAGAACCTTTGACTTTGACCTGGATCTCAGGAGAATGTGGGTCATACAGCAGGACAATGACCCTAAACACACAAGTGGTTCCACCAAAGATGGTTAAAGAAGAATGACGTTAATGTTTGGAGTGACTGAGTCAAAGTCCAGACCTTAATTCTATGGAGATGTTGGACCTGAAGTGAGCAGCTCATGTGAAGAAATCCACCAACATCCCAGAGCTGGAGCTGTTCTGTTCGGAGTGACGGGATAAAACTCATTCAAGCTGATGTTCAGGATGATTAACTTGAGTGACATCCTGTTCTTAATCAATCGGGTTTAATATGATGTTGGCCCATCACAGTTTCAACTCTTCTGGGAAGGCTCTCCACACGGTTTAGGAGAGTGTTTATGGGAATGTTTGAGCATTCTTCCAGAAGACCATTGGTGAGGTCAGATGCTGATGTCTCCACTTTGATTCATCCCAAAGGTGTTCTATCAGGTTGAGGTCAGGATTCTGTGCAGGCCAGTCAAGTTCTTCCACACCAAACTCGCTCCTCCATGTCTTTATGGAGCTACTCTGTGCACTGGTGGGCAGCCATGTTGGAACAGGAAGGGGCCGTCCCCAAACTGTCCTTACAAAGTTGGAAGCATGGAATTGTCCAGAATCTCTTGGTCTGCTGAAGCATTAAGAGTTCCTTTCACTGGAACTGAACCTCCTAAAAAAAACTACCCCACACTATAATCCCCCCTCCACCAAACGGACAAGTATTGTTCTCCTGGCAACCGCCAAACCCAGACTCATCCATCAGATTGCCAGACGGAGAAGCGTGATTGGTCACTCCAGAGAACACGTCTCCGCTGCTCTAGAGTCCAGTGACGGCGTGCTTTACTCCACTGCATCTGATGCTCTGCATTGTTCTTGGTGATGTAAGGCTTGGATGCAGCTGCTCGGTCATGGAGACCCATTCCATGAAGCTCTCTACGCTCTGTTCTTGAGCTGATCTGAAGGCCACATGAAGTTTGGAGGTCTGTAGTGATTGACTCTGTAGAAAGTTGGTGACCTCTGTGCACTATGCTCCTCAGCATCCGCTGACCCGCTCTGTCATTGTACGTGTTCTACCACTTGGTGTCTGAGTTGCTGTCGTTCTCAATCACTTCCACTTTGTTAGAACACCACTGACAGTCCACTGTGGAATATTTAGTAGTGAGGAAACTTCACCACTGGACTTGTTACACAGGTGGCGTCCAATCACGGTACCACGCTGGAGTTCACTGAGCTCCTGAGAGACCCATTCTTTACTAATGAGTGTAGAAGCAGTCTGCAGGACTAGGTGCTGGATTTATACACATGTGGACATGAACTTGATTGGAACTCCTGAATTCAGTGATGTGGATGGGTGGGTGTATACCCTTGGTGATGTAGTGTATGTTGTTTTTTGTTTTTTTGTCCAGTAAAGATTATTTAGAGGTGCAGTTTTATGGGCTGTTTCAGTGACTGAGCAAACTATTATCTCTCTTGAATGCTGCATGTTAACTGCATTGCATATTGACATTACAGTACACATCCACTGTATGCTACTGTAATTGGCCACAGACGTATTGACTCAGCAGTGAATCATTATGTGACCTTATAATCATATAATTTATAGTTAATGTCGTGCCATTATTGCCATTTAGGAGGTTTAATGAGTATAAACTGGCAGTCAGGATCTGCAAACAGCCTCTGAATTGACTGAACAGTTTCCAAAACAGCTATTTTTCAAACAACTGAACCATATTGGGACCCCAGTAGCACAAGATAGTGAGAGTGCTCATCAAAGGTTTGGACACTTCTAGCTCTTTCTTGTGATTGCTATTTAAAACAATGGGCATGTTTATGCACCTGTGAGCTATAAGAGTTTTAAGGAAGCTTCCTGGATGAAGATACAGGGTGATCATGTGCATTATATATATATATATATATATATTTATATTTATTTATTTATTTATTTTATGGCAAGCCGTTTAGGAAATAATTATTTATATAATGACTAAAAATTCTGAATATATGGAATAAAACTTGAGAATATAGAATGAACGAGTTTTCAGTCATTATATATATGTAATTGTTTCCTAAACAGCTTGCCATAATATATATATATATATATATATATATATATATATTAGCCGCTGTCCAATGAAAAACATTTTTATCGATTTTGAGTTTTCTACATCATTGGCGTGTTCAAATAGTCGTTTACATTCTGTGATAATTTCATGATACATGGACCAATAGAAATGCTCCAAAATAGCCTGGATAAAAATTGATTTCTTTGACTTGCATTGAAATTAAAGTTTGCACATGATCTCCCTGTATCTTCATCCATGAAGCCTCCTTAAAACTCTTATAGCTCACAGGTGCATAAACATGATTATATTATATATATATATATATATATATATATATATATATATATATATATATATATATATATATATATATATATATATATATATACACACATGACCACCTACTTTATCGTACAGGTCAGGGTCACAGAGGTGTCATAGGGCGAAGGTGGGGTACCCCAACTCGCCAGTCCCTGACGTCCACCTATGGGCAATTTAGAGTGAGCGGTCAACCTAACATGGGGAGAACATGCAAACTCCACACTGTCTGAGGTGAAAGGAGTCCAGCTTCCGTTACTCTGTGTTGTGTTGTGTTGAATAAAGAATACTTGTGAGCTCTGATGCTGGTACAGAACCAGGAATCATTATTGATCTGGATGTATAAGACAGAAAGCAGTGAGAAAAGCATCCAGCCTCGTGTCTGCCTGCATTAGCCTGGCTCTCCTGCAGCGCTCTCAGCCAACTCTCAGAGTATAAACACATGAGATACTAACAGTGACACTGCAGCTTTTCACACGTATGAGCAGATAATGACATAAACATGACCGACATTACCAGCAGAATAATAAAAATAATCACATTCACAGTATATATAAAGCTCTTGATATTTAAAATATTTTAAAATGATATGAAAATTACTATTCGTAAAATATATATATTCATTTATACCATTTAAACTTAACCTTATATTCAGTATTTTCTATGAATTCCGCTAAAAATACAAAACATGAATCTTTAAAACACCCAGATTATGAAACTGAAAGGCATTTCACTCCATATTTTGCTATTTGTAACACTTTTTAACACTATATATTCACTCTTTTAACACAAGCCAACCAATTTTTACCAACTACTCTCCTGAAGTGCTCTCAGAGAATTGAGGAAAGATTAGCTGACGCGATAGCCCCGCCCCAAAAAGATAAAATGCCATGAAATAATAATTATAAAAATAAAAAATAATCAATTCTTTTCTAGTTTAACTTAAAAAAATCCAACACAAAAGGAAGATTTGGCGTGAACAGTATGTAAACTAAATAATATCCTTGTCTGATGGGACTGGGGTTGTTGTGTTTCTTCGGTACTTGTATTGCTATCCCATGTGGACCAGAAAAGGATGGGTTCTTCTCGAGGTTCCTCCTCTAGCTGTGAGAGAGATCTTCCTTGGCCTCCTCAGCATGTGTGGGGTCAGTATACACACAGGTAATTTTCCTAACATCTCCAGCTGCTGGAGGGTTCTTAATCGTTATCTATTTTCTTGCTGCTGTTTTCTTGTTTCTTCAGCTCAATAATCTTCTGCTGCACTGCTGTGTTCTATTCACGTTTACCAGGGGGGCCGCTATTTATGGAGGGCACTGTATGCACTCATTTCTGTTGTTATGCCGCACTTGTTTATGTGGCTATGCTGCATCTATTTCTGTCGTTATGCTGGGAGCATTGACTTGTGAGAAAATATCCATCATTACTGTCTGAACGTGATCATGTTCAACACAGGGATACAAAGAAATGTTCAAAGCTACTGGGCAGAAAACAAAAACCACATTTGATGGGTTTCGAATTGGAGCACAGTCCATAGGGTCAGTGCTGTAGCTTCCTATAAATTTTATATAAATAAATATATATATATATATATATATATATATATATATATATATATATATATATATATATATATATACACGCACACACTACCAGTCAAACGTTTTAGATATACTACCAGTCAAACGTTTTAGATACACTACCAGACAAACGTTTTAGATACACTACCAGACAAACGTTTTAGTACACTACCAGTCAAACGTTTTAGATACACTACCAGTCAAACGTTTTAGATACACTACCAGTCAAACGTTTTAGTACACTACCAGACAAACGTTTTAAAACACTACCAGTCAAACGTTTTAGATACACTACCAGCCAAACGTTTTAGATACACTACCAGTCAAACGTTTTAGTACACTACCAGACAAACGTTTTAGATACACTACCAGTCAAACGTTTTAGATACACTACCAGTCAAACGTTTTAGATACACTACCAGACAAACGTTTTAGATTACACTACCAGACAAACGTTTTAGTACACTACCAGTCAAACGTTTTAGATACACTACCAGACAAACGTTTTAGTACACTACCAGACAAACGTTTTAGATACACTACCAGACAAACGTTTTAGTACACTACCAGACAAACGTTTTAGATACACTACCAGCTAAACGTTTTAGATACACTACCAGCTAAACGTTTTAGATACACTACCAGCCAAACGTTTTAGATACACTACCAGACAAACGTTTTAGTACACTACCAGACTAACGTTTTAGATACACTACCAGTCAAACGTTTTAGATACACTACCAGACAAACGTTTTAGATACACTACCAGTCAAACGTTTTAGATACACTACCAGACAAACGTTTTAGATACACTACCAGTCAAACGTTTTAGATACACTACCAGACAAACGTTTTAGATACACTACCAGACAAACGTTTTAGTACACTACCAGTCAAACGTTTTAGATACACTACCAGACAAACGTTTTAGATACACTACCAGACAAACGTTTTAGATACACTACCAGACAAACGTTTTAGTACACTACCAGACTAACGTTTTAGATACACTACCAGACAAACGTTTTAGATACACTACCAGTCAAACGTTTTAGATACACTACAAGCCAAACGTTTTAGATACACTACCAGACAAACGTTTTAGATACACTACCAGTCAAACGTTTTAGATACACTACTAGCCAAACGTTTTAGATACACTACCAGCCAAACGTTTTAGATACACTACCAGACAAACGTTTTAGTACACTACCAGACTAACGTTTTAGATACACTACCAGTCAAACGTTTTAGATACATTACCAGACAAACGTTTTAAATACACTACCAGCCAAACGTTTTTGATACACTACCAGATAAACGTTTTAGATACACTACCAGTCAAACGTTTTAAATACACTACCAGTCAAACGTTTTAGACACACTACCAGTCAAACGTTTTAGACACACTACCAGTCAAACGTTTTAGATACACTACCAGACAAACTTGTCCAAATCTGTGGCAGTGGAAGTGATTGGAGCACCAGAACTCAATGGTTTGGATGGGTGAGTGAATACTTTTGGTGATATAAAACTGGTCTAGTATTGTTCTCAGTCAGAGAAGTACACCAACAGCAATCGCTGCTTCATGATCTCTGGCTAACGTGCTCTGTTTTCCCCGTTGCATCAACGCGGCTCTAATTTTGTGAAGGAACACCTAATTCAGTGGTGTAATGTGTTGTTTGAGGTGGTTGACCGCGGTCAAGCAGTCAGACGTGCTGACATTTACCTCCTTTAAGCCTCTGTGAAGGGCAGAGTCGGTGTAATAGGCCAGAAAGTCCATCCTATCATCTCGGAGCGCTTTGATCAACATACACAATCTCCTGCACTTCGCCTCCCGCAGCATATAATCAATCTCAATAATACATGACTCACATCCCACAACACATAAATGATTAACGCTCGGCACCGACAGCACTTCCGTCACGGCCTCCATATCATGAACTCCGAGTTGTGTTTCCGTTCACGCCCGTATTCGGGGTCTCTGAAGGACGCAGGTGTTTAATCAGTGATATAAATGTTTAAAGAGGATTAGTATGTCTACTACATGTTCTTCACTGACGTCTAGTCCCAGTTTGGCAAACCGGCTATTCCTCTATATGATAAATATGAATTCTTATATCTGAGCACCATGCGGTTAAAAGGGGAGCTGGACTGATTTTTCAAAATGTCTGTATGATTAAATTGTTTGGATGTAAACAGAGTCACCTGGTGAGTAAAATCTGTTCACAGTGGTGGTGAATGGAACCAGACGTCCACCTCTAGAAGCTCCTCACAGAAAGTTCTTACAGTAGATGTTATAAATACACTGTCTGATTCTGAGACGCTGTTTATGATAGTTTAGAGAAGATCTCAGTCTTAAACTCCATTCATGGTGGAGGGATACATGCAGGACGCTGTGAGGTTCAAATAGTCCCCAAAGAAAACCTAGTATTTTCAGATCTTCCACATTTTACCATCAACATCCAGATAAACTCAGAAGACATGTGTAGCTTTACTGGTGAGTTTCATAGCAAATACAATGTGTAGATTACTGTTGTAGACATGGAGACACCTGGTTACCATCACCACCACTGTAAACACAATCACCACCACTGTAAACACCATCACCACCACTGTAAACACCATCACCACCACTGTAAACACCATCACCACCACTGTAAACACCATCACCACCACTGTAAACACAATCACCACCACTGTAAACACCATCACCACCACTGTAAACACCATCATCACCACTGTAAACACAATCACCACCACTGTAAACACAATCACCACCACTGTAAACAACACCACCACCACCACCAACACTGTAAACACCATCACCACCACAGTAAACACCACCACCACCACTGTAAACACAATCATCACCACTGTAACCACCACCACCACAGTAAACACCATCACCACCACTATAAACACCATCACCACCACTGTAAAAACCACCACCACCACCACCACTGTAAACACCATCACCACCACTCTAAACACCACCACTATAAATGCCATCACCACCACAGTAAACACCATCAACACCACAGTAAACACCATCACCACCACTGTAAACACCATCACCACCACTCTAAACACCACCACTATAAATGCCATCACCACCACAGTAAACACCATCACCACCACTGTAAACATCACCCCAAGCGATAGTGGAGCAGCAGATGGGGACAGGTTTGGTGATCTACAAGGTTTTTGTATGTGGATTATTTAATGGAATTTGAATGATCATCTTAAAGAGGAGTTCCACCAATTTAAAAAAATCTAATTTTGCTAGTAAGATGTAAACAGAGAAATTCAAACTGGGTTTGGTGTGAAATGGTCGAGATGCTGGTGATGGGGACCAGGGGTCTCCAAATATACACATTGTATTTACTGCTAAACCCACCAGTGAAGCTACACATATCTTCTGAGTTAATATCTGATTTGCGGTTGAGTTCAAACATCAATAATCATGTGACCAAATCATATATTGTGCCTTTAATGCTCAGAACATTTTTGCCCAGTCTGTGGACTTCAGCTCCTCCTCTAGGCCCTTAATGACATCACATCTTATTCTTGGGGTTGTTTGGTATCTGCAGGACTCTGAAAGAAGTGGAGGAGTTGTGTGGAAAGTGAGGCCTCAGAACTTCCACTGCACAGTAAACGTGAGTAGAAGAGATTTCACTGGTGACATGTTACGCTCTGACTTAGAAACGAAGAGAAAAATGTCTCAAACCTGTAATAATAATAATATTAATAATATTAATGTGACTAATTACATGTTATTTATAGGGAAGCCCCCTCAATAATAACAGAAGGCTAAAGGCTAAAGGGTGAGCTTTATCTAATGACAGCTCGGAGGCTAATAATAATATTAGGTGTGCGGTTTGCGCTCCAGGATTCGGGAAGGAAAGGTCAGATTTAGCATTCGCACCCCTCCGTCTCCGTCCCACGGTGGACAGGCTGCATAATTAGGCGGCGGACGAGAGCGGCCCGGGTGTCAGTGGTAGAGACGCCCCTTCCCGATACGTCCTATCAGCTTCACACAGGAAGCGGCCGGGTTAAGTGCTTAATGACTGCTTGTCCACACTCGAAGATTAATTGACTGTGGAAGGCTCAGATAAAGAAACACAATTAAAGCTACAGAAACCGTCTCCGAGGACGACTGTATCCGGCTGCCTGCCAGGATCGCGCTAAGCCCCCGAGCGCTAACTTCTAAGCTGCTCCTTAATTTCTCCGTTCGGCTGGGCTGCTTAAAGACGGGTCCTCTCTCACAGTGCCGGGTCACTTTCTCAGCAACGAGTGCTTCTCAGGAGACTCGGGGTCAAACCGTCCCACCACCTGCTAACGCTAACTACGCTAACTGTGCTTGTTCACTCTGATGCTATGTTGTAGTGTTTGTCCGTGTGCGAAGGATTTTATGGCCACAAAGGATTTGTTTTAAAGGAGCACTGAAGTGTATTTGGTTTGCTGTTGAATAGTCAACAGTTATTCCAAAGAATCACATATAGTGCCTTTAATTTTGGCAGATATTTTTGCCCAGGCTTATACTTGGGATTGTTAAACTTTATATTGTAGTATTTCTCCACAATACTGTATACATATTGTATTATATTGTATTTGATTTGCTGTTGAGTTGAAATATCAACAATCATTCTAAAGAATCGCATATTGTGCCTTTAATTTGCCGAATATTTTTACCTGGGCTCTGGAATTCAGCTCTTCCTCTAGATCCTTCGTGACAACATATGCTTCATCTTATACTTGGGGGGAATTTGGGGTGTGTTCATATTGTATTATATTGTATTTGATTTGCTGTTGAATTGCAATAATAACAATCATTCCAAAGAATTGCATATTGTGCCTTTAATTTGCTGAATATTTTACCCGGGCTCTAGATCCTTCGTGACAACATATGCTTCATCTTATACTTGGGGGTTGTTTTGGCTTTATACTGTAGTATTTCTCCACTTGCAGCAGATTTTATAGACACAAACGTTTTAAAAACTAATTTGTTAGTTCAGTGTTTTTCTCCTGGGCAATGCCATGAATTTGGTGTGTATATGATTTCCTGTTGATTTACTATTAAGATGAAATATCAACAATCATTCCAAATAATTGCCTATTGTGCCTTTAATTTGGTGGATATTTTTGGCCAGGCTCTAGAATTCAGCTCCTCCTCTAGATCCTCAGTGACAACATATGTCTTCTTATACTTGGGATTGTTAAACTTTATATTGTAGTATTTCTCCACTATACTGTATTCATATTGTATTATATTGCATTTGATTTGCTGTTAAATTAAAATATTAACAATCATTCTAAAAAATTGCATTTTGTGCCTTTAATTTGGTGGATATTTTTGCCCAGGCTCGGGAATTCAGCTCCTCCTCTAGATCCTCAATGACAACATATGCCTCTTGCTATACTTGGGTTTGTTTTAACTTTGCAAATGGAGTAATACTACAATAGAAAGAATTCACAAAGACCTCAAAGGTCATAAAGTTCTTTAAAAAAAAACAGGTTTGTTAGCCCAGTTTTCATCTTGGCAATGCAGGGGGCATACATTTTAAATGAGAACTGGGCTATTTTTGATTTGCTGTTGAATTGAAATATCAACAATTGTTACAAGAAATTGCATATTGTGCCTTTAATTTTTTTAAAAGTCTGTGGAATTCAGTAATCAATGGCAACATATGCATCTTTATATTGTAATATTTCTTAATTAGAATTAAATTTTATGGTCACAAAGATTTTAAAAATTAAGTTTATAAACCCAGTGTTGTTCACCTTGGCAATGCAGGGGGCATACATTTTAAAGGAGGACTGTGGTGCATTTGGCTTGCTGTTGAAGTAAAATATTGAACAGTTGTTCAACAGAATTGCATATTGTGCCTTTAATTTGCTGAATAGTTTTGCATGGTCTGTGTAAATCAGTTCCCTCTCTAGGTCCTCAATGAAAACATGGCTCTTCTTATACTTGGGATAGTTTTGTATCCGCAGATCAATAAATGCATCTCCATGAACTTTGGGGGCTTTTGAAGGAGGAGTGTGGTGTATTTTTTTTAATTGCTGTTGAGTTCGATCGTTCAACAGAATCACATATTGTTCCTTTAATTTGACAAATGTTTGTGCCCAGTCTGTTCTCAATGGTATATACAAACCCAACATACATTAATTATGTTAATTATATGCTACCCAAACTTTTAGCTTAGCAAACACAGCTTTAAACAGTTTTACACACATAATCATCATATTTCCTTCCTTAAAAAATAAATAAGAATTATTATTTAAATATTAATCAGTATTAATAGAGTAAGTAGTGCTTTTCCATACGTCAGTGTGTTTATTTAACTCTTTCCAAGCTTCTCCTAAACAACCCAGTATTATTATCAGTTTTCATCTAATACCTGCTTTGACTGCTCAGTACTTCATTAAGATAAATCAAGATTTGCTGCTGAAGGAACTGAACACATTCATACAATGTCTGGGGCGTCCAGGAGAAATCTGGAACCTAACTTTGTTCTTCAAACTGGATCAAGATCTGATCTACTTCTCTCACAATAACATATTCATGTTACTTTGTATTGTATGTCTGATTATTTACATCTGTTCTGATCATATCTGCTGTTCTTACTGGTGATCAAACACTTATTGATCAGATAAAGACTTTGATGGTGTCCGAGCTGTGGGAGGTGAGTGTACAGTTAGGGTTTTAGTCTAAATGCTGATTAGTTTATTAAAGGTTATGAGATGTGATGTGAGATCTATGGATGGGGTAGATTTCCCTCGGCCGGGCGGAAAAGAGGAAACGCTCCACTCGTTCTTCTCGAGCTGACAGGCTTTGCTGCTCCAGATGACGGGGCGCGGCTGATCTTTGACAAATTGCCGTCTCCAGCTCGACAGATGGATAAAACTGTTTTCGGCTCCTGATTCACAAATTTGCACAAATGGTTGAGCCGGAGCTGCTGGTGACCTTTGTGGCGCGGGTTTCCGCCGCGTTTGTTCCATTACCTTCTTAAGACCTTTACTAATGTCACAGCTCTCCATCCCGCCGTGTAAATTGTGACGGATGAAATGTTTTTAACGCGCTCGTGCGCTCAGGGATGCCTCGGCTCAGAGCGACGTCAGAGCAGCCTCACCACAGACCAGCTTCTCGCTCACTCGGCCGGTCATCACTCACCGTCCTTTATATAACAGTACAGACCAGATTCAACTTAATTCATCATAACATCTCTCTCTCTACCTTCATCTCTCTCTCTCTACCTTCATCTCTCTCTCTCTCTCTCTCCCTTTATATAACTATCAGACCAGATTCAACTCACTTAATTCATAATAACATCTCTCTCTCTACCTTCATCTCTCTCTCTCTCTACCTTTATATAACGATACAGACCAGATTCAACTTAATTCATTATAACATCTCTCTCTCTCTCTCTCTCTCTCTCTCTACCTTTATATAACGATACAGACCAGATTCAACTTAATTCATTATAACATCTCTCTCTCTCTCTCTCTCTCTCTCTCTACCTTCATCTCTCTACCTTCATCTCTCTCTCTCTACCTTCATCTCTCTACCTTCATCTCTCTCTCTCTCTCTACCTTTATATAACGATACAGACCAGATTCAACTTAATTCATTATAACATCTCTCTCTCTCTCTCTCTCTCTCTCTCTCTCTCTCTCTCTCTCTCTCTCTCTCTCTCTACCTTCATCTCTCTACCTTCATCTCTCTCTCTCTCCCTTTATATAACTATACAGACCAGATTCAACTTAATTCATCATAACATCTCTCTCTCTCTACCTTCATCTCTCTCTCTCTCTCTCTCTCTCCCTTTATATAACTATACAGACCAGATTCAACTTAATTCATCATAACATCTCTCTCTCTACCTTCATCTCTCTCTCTCTCTCTCTCTCTCTCCCTTTATATAACTATACAGACCAGATTCAACTCACTTAATTCATAATAACATCTCTCTCTCTCTCTCTCTCTCTATCTCTCTCTCTCTCTACCTTTGTCTCTCTCTCTCTCTCTCTACCCTTATATAACAGTACAGACCAGATTCAACTTAATTCATCATAACATCTCTCTCTCTACCTTCATCTCTCTCTCTCTCTCTCTCTCTCCCTTTATATAACTATACAGACCAGATTCAACTCACTTAATTCATAATAACATCTCTCTCTCTCTCTCTCTCTCTCTCTCTCTCTCTCTCTCTCTCTCTCTCTCTACCTTTATATAACAGTACAGACCAGATTCAACTTAATTCATCATAACATCTCTCTCTCTACCTTCATCTCTCTCTCTCTCTCTCTCTCTCTCTCTCTCTCTCCCTTTATATAACTATACAGACCAGATTCAACTCACTTAATTCATAATAACATCTCTCTCTCTCTCTCTCTCTCTCTCTCTCTATCTCTCTCTCTCTACCTTTGTCTCTCTCTTTCTCTCTCTCTCTCTACCTTTATATAACAGTACAGACCAGATTCAACTTAATTCATAATAGCATCTCTCTCTCTCTACCTTTCTCTCTCTCTCTCTCTCTCTCTCTCTCTCTCTCCCTTTATATAACTATACAGACCAGATTCAACTCACTTAATTCATAATAACATCTCTCTCTCTCTCTCTCTCTCTCTCTCTCTCTCTCTCTATCTCTCTCTCTCTACCTTTGTCTCTCTCTCTCTCTCTCTCTCTCTCTCTACCTTTCTCTCTCTCTCTCTCTCTCTCTCCCTTTATATAACTATACAGACCAGATTCAACTCACTTAATTCATAATAACATCTCTCTCTCTACCTTTATCTCTCTCTCTCTCTCTCTCCCTTTATATAACTATACAGACCAGATTCAACTCACTTAATTCATCATAACATCTCTCTCTCTCTACCTTTATCTCTCTCTCTACCTTTATCTCTCTCTCTCTACCTTCATCTCTCTCTCACTCCCTTTATATAACAGTACAGACCAGATTCAACTTAATTCATCATAACATCTCTCTCTCTACCTTCATCTCTCTCTCTCTCTCCCTTTATATAACTATACAGACCAGATTCAACTCACTTAATTCATCATAACATCTCTCTCTCTACCTTCATCTCTCTCTCTACCTTCATCTCTCTCTTTCTCTCTCTCTCTCTCCCTTTATATAACAGTACAGACCAGATTCAACTTAATTCATCATAACATCTCTCTCTCTACCTTCATCTCTCTCTCTACCTTCATCTCTCTCTTTCTCTCTCTCTCTCTCCCTTTATATAACTATACAGACCAGATTCAACTCACTCAATTCATAATAACATCTCTCTCTCTATCTATCTATCTATCTCTCTCTCTCTCTCTCTCTCTACCTTTATATAACGATACAGACCAGATTCAACTTAATTCATAATAACGTCTCTCTCTCTACCTTCATCTCTCTCTCTCTCTCTCTCTCTCTCTCCCTTTATATAACTATACAGACCAGATTCAACTCACTTAATTCATAACATCTCTCTCTCTACCTTTTTATCTCTCTCTCCCTTTATATAACTATACCGACCAGATTAAACTCCACCCAATTCATAAAATCTCTCTCTACCTTTATCTCTCTCTCCCTCCCATTATATAACAATACAGACCAGATTCAACTTAATTCATAACATCTCTCTCTCTACCTTTCTCTCTTTCTTTCTCTCTCTACCTTTATATAACTATACAGACCAGATTCAATTCACTTAATTCATAACATCTCTCTCTACCTTTATCTCTCTCTCTCTCTCTCTCTCTCTCTCTCCCTCTCTCTCTCTCTCTCCACCTTTATATAACAATACAGACCAGATTCAACTCACTTAATTCATAATAACATCTCTCTCTCTACCTTTATCTCTCTCTCTCTCTCTCTCTCCCTTTATATAACTATACAGACCAGATTCAACTCACTTAATTCATCATAACATCTCTCTCTCTCTACCTTTATCTCTCTCTCTCTACCTTTATCTCTCTCTCTCTACCTTCATCTCTCTCTCTCACTCCCTTTATATAACAGTACAGACCAGATTCAACTTAATTCATCATAACATCTCTCTCTCTACCTTCATCTCTCTCTCTCTCTCTCCCTTTATATAACTATACAGACCAGATTCAACTCACTTAATTCATCATAACATCTCTCTCTCTACCTTCATCTCTCTCTACCTTCATCTCTCTCTTTCTCTCTCTCTCTCTCCCTTTATATAACAGTACAGACCAGATTCAACTTAATTCATCATAACATCTCTCTCTCTACCTTCATCTCTCTCTCTACCTTCATCTCTCTCTTTCTCTCTCTCTCTCTCCCTTTATATAACTATACAGACCAGATTCAACTTAATTCATCATAACATCTCTCTCTCTACCTTCATCTCTCTCTCTCTCTCTCTCTCTCTCTCCCTTTATATAACTATACAGACCAGATTCAACTCACTTAATTCATAACATCTCTCTCTACCTTTTTATCTCTCTCTACCGTTACATAACAATACAGACCAGATTCAATTCACTTAATTCATAATAACATCTCTCTCTCTACCTTTATCTCTCTCTCCCTCCCATTATATAACAATACAGACCAGATTCAACTTAATTCATAACATCTCTCTCTCTACCTTTCTCTCTCTCTTTCTCTCTCTCTCTCTCTCCCTCTCTCTCTCCACCTTTATATAACAATACAGACCAGATTCAACTCACTTAATTCATAATAACATCTCTCTCTCTACCTTTATATAACTATACAGACCAGATTCAATTCACTTAATTCATAACATCTCTCTCTACCTTTATCTCTCTCTCTCTCTCTCTCTCTCTCTCTCTCTCTCTCTCCCTCTCTCTCTCCACCTTTATATAACAATACAGACCAGATTCAACTCACTTAATTCATAATAACATCTCTCTCTCTACCTTTATCTCTCTCTCTCTCTCTCTCTCTCCCTTTATATAACTATACAGACCAGATTCAACTCACTTAATTCATCATAACATCTCTCTCTCTACCTTTATCTCTCTCTCTCTCTCTCTCTCTCTCCCTTTATATAACAGTACAGACCAGATTCAACTTAATTCATCATAACATCTCTCTCTCTACCTTTATCTCTCTCTCTCTCTCTCCCTTTATATAACTATACAGACCAGATTCAACTTAATTCACAATAACATCTCTCTCTACCTTTATCTCTCTCTCTCCCTCTCTCTCTCTCTCTCTCTCTCTCTCTCTCTCTCTCTCTCCCTTTATATAACTATACAGACCAGATTCAACTCACTTAATTCATCATAACATCTCTCTCTCTACCTTTATCTCTCTCTCTCTCTCTCTCTCTCTCTCCCTTTATATAACTATACAGACCAGATTCAACTCACTTAATTCATCATAACATCTCTCTCTCTACCTCTATCTCTCTCTCTACCTTCATCTCTCTCTCTCTCTCTCTCTCTCTCTCTCCCTTTATATAACTATACAGACCAGATTCAACTTAATTCATAATAACATCTCTCTCTCTACCTTTATCTCTCTCTCTCTCTCTCTCTCTCTCTCTCTCTCTCTCTCTCTCTCTCTCCCTTTATATAACTATACAGACCAGATTCAAATCACTTAATTCATCATAACATCTCTCTCTCTACCTCTATCTCTCTCTCTCTACCTTCATCTCTCTCTCTCACTCCCTTTATATAACAGTACAGACCAGATTCAACTTAATTCATCATAACATCTCTCTCTCTACCTTCATCTCTCTCTCTCTCTCTCCCTTTATATAACTATACAGACCAGATTCAACTTAATTCATAATAACATCTCTCTCTCTACCTTTATCTCTCTCTCTACCTTCATCTCTCTCTCTACCGTTACATAACAATACAGACCAGATTCAATTCACTTAATTCATAATAACATCTCTCTCTACCTTCATCTCTCTACCTCTATATATCTATAACTCTCTCCTTCTCTCTCTCTCTCTATCCTCTCTCTCTCCCTCTTTCTCTCTCTCTCCCCCTTTATTTCTATACCTCTCTCTTCCTTTATATATCTCTCTCTCCCTTTGTCTCTTTTCCTCTTTTACACTCCCTTTATCTCTCTACCTCTATATATCTATACCTCTCTCCTTCTCTCTCTATCCTCTCTCTATCTCTCTCCCGGGTTTAAGTATGAGTAATGAAAAAGGCCTTGTGGGTTCAGAGTCAAGTCTAAAGTTTTGAGTCTTTAAGGTTTGAGTCCATTGTAATCCTAACTCCCAGACAGTCAAGATTAAACTCTGACCCAAATCTAAAGTCTAAAAGTCTAAAGTCTAAAAGTCTTGGGTCTCTTAGGTTTGAGTGAAGTCTTGAGTGTCTGGGGTTTGGAATGTCAAGTCTTTGGAATTCTCTAAGATTTCCATTCGAGTCAAGTCACAGGTTTTTGGGGCCAAACCCAAATTTTGGGCTTTGAGTCCCTCTCCCCTTCTCCACCTCCCACCCCTGCCTCTATTCCTCTCTCTTTTCTCTCTCTCTCTCTTTCTCTCTGTGGTCATAAGTACCGGCGAGTCTGAAACCAGTCAGATTTATCGTCTTCTTCATCAGCGCTGAGCTTCTTCAGGTCACTCCTCAGTCCCGGTTAAAGAAGCCTGAGCTCTAAAATACAGGTTAGTTTTGTCTGCTTGGATTAATAACAGGACAGATTCGGGGGCAGCGCTGGATTTTTGGCAGGAAGGGAAAAAAGCGAGTGAGAAAATAACTAAGTCAAGCAATTACTGGCCTCATGTAGAGGGAATTAAAGTACATTTCACGTGCACTTTGATGGTCAGTGCAAACGCAGCAGCAAGAGCCAAAGTAACACTTCAATTTATTTTCAAGGACGAGTGATTAAAGACCTTACCGGAACTTGCTTTGATATGTCTCTTCTGAGCCTCACCATTAGACTCCCTCAGGGAGAAGTTCATTAATGCGTTTAAATAACACAGGACGTATAGAAAACCCAATTTACATCGTTTGACTTAAACCCGTAGGGTTGCCAGATTTCAGCCGTAGCCAGAAAAGAGTAGGGGTGGGGGTTTCAGCCTACATCCAATATCTTATCGACTTCCTCCGTTTGTATGGTTCTGTGGGTAAAAACTGTCTGAGGCTTAATTTATATGTTAAATATTTTCCTATACGGTTTATTCCCTGTGCATCAGTATATTTAATTATTAACTAGATTATTATTATTGCTTTTTTAAAGTGGCTGTAAAGTGAATCTGATTGGTTTCTGGGGTTAAAGTCAAGTATAGAGCCTTTGAGGTTTGAAACAGAGTTGAGTCTCGTTTCTCTAGGGTTCAGAGTTAAGTGAAGACTTCAGTCTTTAGGATTAGAGTTAGAGTCGAGTCTAGAGTCTTTTGAGTTGCATTCAGTGTCTTGAGTCTCTGGGGTTCAAGTCTCGATTTTCTGGGGTTGGAGTCAAAATCAAGTGTTGAGTGTCTTATGTTTGAGTCAACTCTGAAATCTTGTATGTTTGGAATCTGAAGTCTTTGGAATTCTCTGTGATTTGCATTAGAGTCAAAAACCCAAAATACATCGTTTGACTTAAGCCTATAGGGTTGCCAGATTTCAGCCGCAGCCAGAAAAAGGGAGGGGTGGGGGTTTCAGCCAACATCCAATATGTGGTGTGTGATCTGTAGGCCAACCAGTGTATTAAATGATTAACTATATTATTATTATTGCTTTTTTAAAGTGGCTGTAATGAATCTGATTGGTTTCTGGGGTTAAAGTCAAGCCTAGAGCCTTTGAGGTTTAAACAGACTTGAGGCTCGCTTCTCTGGGGTTCAGGTCAGAGTTAAGTCTAGACTTGAGTCTTTAGGATTGGAGTCAGAGTTGAGTCTAGAGTCTTTTGGGTTGAAATCAGATTTATTTTGTGTCTCATGACTCTGGGGTTTTATCAGTGTCAAGTCTCAAGGGTTGAGTCACAGATAAGTCCGGATTCGAGACTTCAGTTTTTGAAGTCTAGCCTTGTTTCTCTAGTTTTCAAGTCATATCAAGTCAGTCTTTGAGGTACAGGTCCAAGTTCAGTCTCATGTCTCTGGGGTTCAAGTTTGACTAAAGTCAGCATCAAGTCTAAAGTCTTGGGTCTTTAAGGTTTGAGTCCATTGGAATCTTAAGTCTTTGGGATTTGGGGTCAGAGTTGAGTCTTGACTGTCTGGGATTTTAGTCTGAGACGAGTTTCAGATCTCTGGGGTTTGAGCCAGAGTCGACTCGCTGAGGTTCAAGTTTGACTAAAGACATGAGTCTTATGGGTTAAAGTCAGAGTCAAGTCTAAAGTCTTGAGTCTTGGGTCTTTAGGGTTTGAGTCCATTGGAATCTTAAGTCTTTGGGATTTGGGTCAGAGTTGAGTCTTGACTGTCTGGGATTTTAGTCTGAGACGAGTCTCAAATCTCTAGGGTTTGAGTCAGAATTAAGTCTCGATGGCCTGGGGTTTGAGTCAAAGTTGAGTCTTGAGTCTCTGGGGTTCAAGTCATAGTGAAGTTTTAAGGGTTGGGTTTTTCAGGTTGGAGTCAAGCCTCGATTCTCTGGGGTTGGGGTCAGAATCAAGTGTTGAGTGTCTTATGTTTGAGTCAACTCTGAAATCTTGTATGCTTGGAATCTGAAGTCTTTGGAATTCTCTGTAATTTGCATTAGAGTCAAAAACCCAATTTACATCGTTTGACTTAAACCCATAGGGTGGGGGAGTTTCAGCCAACATCCAATATGTGGTGTGTGATCTCTAGGCCAACTAATATATTTGATTATTAACTATATTATTATTGCTTTTTAAAAGTGTTCTTTAAAAGTAACAGGTGAGGGGTCCTATCTTTTAGGCTATGTCCCAAACATGGCCGCCATCTTAAAGTGCTGAAAACAGATCTGAAGGCGCAGTTCAGCACCATGGACAGCTGACTGAACACGTTAAATGTGGTGGTTGTTGCAGCTTTTTGTGTTTTTGTGTTTCCCATTGGAAAAACTTGCCCTTGATCCAATATGGCAGCTTTCAAGCTGGTGGCCATGGTCAGGACATAGCCTAAAAGATAGGACCCCTCACCTGTTACTTGCTGTCGTATTCAGATACATCATTTTCTCTTTGGTTTCTGAAATAAAAGGGTGTCCTTAGACTTTTGACTCTGTGTGGGAATTTAATTAACACGCTAAATCCACTTATTTTAAAAAGCGGTGTTAAATATGCTGCACCCAAGTCGTTTTCAGCTCACCAGAGTAAAACCGGGACAGTAAAAGAGGAAGAAAAGGAAACAAGTCACTGGATTGAAGGCCAAGGTCTCCATTGACGGCTCTCATAATGAATTCCGTTAAAACATTCATACACAAAGGCGGGAAAACGAATTCATTCTCTTTAAATCCAATAAAGTTCAACAAAAGAAGCACTTAGCCAGTCAGATCACACCATCCGTCGTGAGAAAATGATCCAGCGAAGGAGGACAAAAAGGGAGACGACAAGACGGTATGATCTGTTTTAGCTGGGACCGAGCGAGACTGGAGCGTGTACGGGCGACGGGAACGCTCAATAAAACCTTTCAGTGAGATCTGAAGACCTCTCCTGCCAGAAAAATGATCATCTTAAATGTTCAGCCATAACATTAAAACCTCCTCCTTGTTTCTACACAGTGGAAGAGGTAACGAGGGAACTGTTCCGAACGCAGCGGCGGTCTTTAACCATTTGCCCCGGAAACCTACAGCTGCAGTGTAGGACTGTGTTTAATGAGCCTTCGCCCACTGTGGTGTGCAGCATGTGTTAAATGTCTGTTTTCTTTCTCTGATTGTAGAAACAATTATAAAGTAGACTAGCAGAAGGTGGTCCACCTCACTATAACAACGTTTCTGGAACCCAATGCCCCCACTGATGCACCACTACTATAGCTTTGGCAATATATATATAATATAATATAGGATACGTACCATAATACCATAACATTATAACAGTAATAATAATTAAACACACAATTCAATCAGTGGTCTGTATATCTTTTAAAAATAAACCTCACAGCTCTGGCCATTAGTTATCCTTTCCATATGATTCAAGCCCTTCATGTCACTGTGTTTTATGGTTTGTCCCAGTGTTTTGTTTCATTTAAGTTATATTTTTACTGATGCTTACAGTTTGAGTCAAGAAGTGGAAGACCAGAGTTCCAAACTGTCTCTGGAAGCAACTTTAGCACAAGAACTGTCAATCAGCAGCTTTAAGAACTGGGTTTTCATGGGCAGGCTCCACCACTGGACTCTGGAGTGGTGTATAGCTTCAGCATTGGCTTCTGGAGTGGTGTAAAGCTCCACCACTGGGCTCTGGAGTGTTGCAAAGCTCCGCCACTGGACTCTGGAGTGATGTAAAGCTTCAACACTGGACTCTGGAGTGGTGCAAAGCTCCAACACTGGACTCTGGAGTGGTGCAAAGCTTCAACACTGGGCTCTGGAGTGGTGCAAAGCTCCACCACTGGACTCTGGAGTGTTGTAAAGCTCCACCACTGGACTCTGGAGTGTTGCAAAGCTCCGCCACTGGACTCTGGAGTGATGTAAAGCTCCAACACTGGACTCTGGAGTGGTGTAAATCTCCACCACTGGACTCTGGAGTGTTGCAAAGCTCCGCCACTGGACTCTGGAGTGATGTAAAGCTCTACCACTGGACTCTGGAGTGGTGTAAAGCTCCAACACTGGGCTCCCTGTGGTTCAGTTTACATTGCGTTGCCATATGTGGTCCTACGTCCTTTAAGTGTCCTCCGGAAACACTTCCGTTGTGTTGTGGACGGTTTTGCAGCGCGTTTGTGAATTTGCAGTGGTCTTCTCGGCGAACCAGTAAAGACTGTGGACCTTATGAAGTGGACACTGAGTAGAAACACAAAGTATGTGTTTGTGATGAAGTGGACAGTGAGTGTATATGGAAATAATAATAGATCGTTTCTTTAATGGATGTAAAGGTAGACAGTGAAGACATTTGGGAATTGTGTGTGTGTGTGTGTGTGTGTGTATAATGCGATATCCATGTTGACATTAATGAGACACTAATGCCTGCTTTCTCAGGGGAGCCCGTCGGCTGTCTGTGATGAAGACAAACGAGTTGACAACAATGAGCCTCTCTGAAGCCTCTGCAGTCGGTAAGCAGTCAGGTGACTAATGCCGATAAGAAACCTGTTGCCGTTGGGGATGCTATTCTAGAAGCTTCCCTTTCGCGAAAGAGACCTAAACTCTTGTCTCAGCGTTCACAGATGGTGCCACAAACGATGCTGCAGAGATGAATCATATTAACAGAAGATGCACATGACATTAGGCCCTGAAGTGAGGGAGCATCTGGCATCTAAAAGGTTTTATTTTTACTTTGTCTTTGGAGTTGCTTGCACAATAACCTCCTTTATACTGGAATGATGATATTATTTCATAATAACTGGGAAATATAACCACAATAATCACTCCTGTGTACAACAACAGGACATATTGGTCCATAAACTACATTAATAAACCCACCACAAAGCGAGAATTGGAGACATTGGCCGGTAAATGACCCAATAATCACATCTATATGCTACAGTAGGAAGCATTTGTCCATATAAAACACAAAGAAATCATCATGCATACAAGATTTGATTATGTTGCTCCACAAAAAAAAACAAGACATGCTCACATATTATAGAAGAAAATGACCCCGATAACAACACCTACATACTAGTGCACGAGATATTAGTCCATATACAACTCCAAGAAGTACTCAGATGTGCTAGAATTAGTGATATTACATTACAAAAACTTAAATTAACATTCTTATACATTAGAATAGGAGATATTAGTCCATAAACACCCTCAATAAACACTCCTATACACTAGAATAGGAGATATTAGTCCATAAACACCCTCAATAAACACTCCTATACACTAGAATAGGAGATATTAGTCCATAAGCACCCTCAATAAACAATCCTATACACTAGAATAGGAGATATTAGTCCATAAGCACCCTCAATAAACACTCCTATACACTAGAATAGGAGATATTAGTCCATAAACACCCTCAATTAACACTCCTATACGCTAGAATAGGAGATATTAGTCCATAAACACCCTCAATAAACACTCCTATACCCTAGAATAGGAGATATTAGTCCATAAACACCTTCATTAAACACTCCTATACCCTAGAATAGGAGATATTAGTCCATAAACACCTTCATTAAACACTCCTATACCCTAGAATAGGATATATTAGTCCATAAACACCCTCGATAAACACTCCTATACCCTAGAATAGGATATATTAGTCCATAAACAGTCTCAATAAACACTCCTGTACACTAGAATAGGAGATAGTAGTCCATAAACAGTCTCAGTAAACACTCCTATACACCAGATTAGGAGATATTAGTCCATAAACACCCTCAATAAACACTCCTATGCACTAAAATAGGAGATATTAGTCCATAAACACTGCCAATAAACACTCCTATACACTAGAATAGGAGATATCAGTCCATAAACAGTCTCAATAAACACTCCTATACACTAGAATAGGAGATATTAGTCCATAAACAGTCTCAATAAACGCACCTATACACTAGAATAGGAGATATTAGTCCATAAACACCCTCAATAAACACTCATATACACTAGAATAGGAGATATTAGTCCATAAACAGTCTCAATAAACACTCCTATACACTAGAATAGGAGATATTACTCTATAAACACTCAATAAACACTCCTATACACTAGAATAGGAGATATTAGTCTATAGACACTCTCAATAAACACTCCTATACACTAGAATAGGAGATATTAGTCCATAAACACCCTCAATAAACACTCCTATACACTAGTATAGGAGATATTAGTCCATAAACAGTCTCAATAAACACTCCTATACACTAGAATATGAAATATTAGTTCATATTCTCTCTCTCTCTCTCTCTCTCTCTCTCTCGTGTTTTTTTCAGCATGCCTTCCATTGGCCTTCAGGCTGACCTTGCTGTAATGATCTAGCTGGACACCCACGGTGGTAATGAAGAGAATCTAGCGCAGTGGACTCTATTTTCTTCAGCGAAGCCTCGGGGAGGAATAAGTGTGAATCTTTTCAGCTTTGAAAACCCCAATCGCCATGACTTCACACTCTTAATTGAACAAAACAAACAAAACAGAACAATAGAACAAGGAGAACCCCCCCCAATCTCTCTCTCTCCCCCTTTCTTCTCTCTGCTCTCTCTCTCTCACCCTCTCTTTCTCTCTCTCTCTCTGCTCTCTCTATCTCTTTCTGCTCTCTCTCTCTGCTCTCTCTCCCTTTCTCCTCTCTGCTCTCTCTTCCTCCCTCTCCCTCTCTCTCTCTCTCTCTCTCTCTCTCTCTCATCTCATCTCATCTCAGCTTTTACAAGTTCAGCCTCTGTTTTTTATTGGCAATTATCCAGTTTGTAATTACTTGTGAAGAACTCAGTGGCGATGGACACTTATCAGGGTGTTCTATGCTTATTTTGTCCTTGTTTGAATTATCCTACCTTTCTGAAGCTCGGTGTTCATAATCATAATCCCCGTGTTAAATAGATATCATCAGCCCGTTTAATTGCAGCGGCTTGTCTGAAAGAGCTGCAGGTCGCGACCCCAAACCTGAACGCTAATACATGCTAATATCTCACTCTAACAGCGTTTCCATAACGCCAATCAAACCCTTCCTCTCTCACACACACACACACACACACACACAGGGATACACTCACTCACTCCTCCATCACACAGCATCCAGCACACCTCAGTATAAACCATCTCCGCAGTGCACACCGCACGCCCAGGCCTACTTCAGCTGCTCAACAGCCCGTGGTCTGATTCTCTATACGTTTTCAATAGGAGACAGCTGTGCCTAGAATTGTCCTGCTGGACTTCCCAGGACAAGACATCATCTTGATGGCAGCAGATCTATCTCTAAACTCCAAGTATACTCCTCAACAACATCACTACCTTCACACTTAGGCAGGACACCCACGCCAGCAACACTGATGCCCCCCAAACCATGACTGATAAAAGTCTGGATGTTCCTTTTATCTTTAGCACGGAGAACTGGGTTCCCAAAGCTGGACTGGACTCATCTGAAAACATCACAGACTTTCAGACTATCTGAGAAGAGCTCGGGCCCAGAGAACCCGGCGGCGCTGCTGTATAGAGTTAATGTATGACTCTTGTTACATAATAAGGCGTCAAGATGTGTTTCTTGATGTAGGGATGGACTTTGTTAATGTGATACTGGATTGCTGTGTTAAGTGGGGAACCAGCTACACTACTGCTCAAAAGTTCAGATCACAGTGGAATGTTCTTGTTTTAATGGAGTATCTTCTTCCTTAACACAACAATGGACTGACGGGTCTCTAAAGAAAGTTGTTTCTTTCTGGTCAGCAAGACATCAACTGCTGATCTTCAGATACTAAACTAACCTAGAATGTTGTTCTCCCTTTTATACTCACTTATTAGTAGAATGTTTTTCAGCTGAGCATCACAATTGAGCAAGAGTGTCCTAACAACCAATTAGTCCAATAACATCCTTAACTTGGATTGGTGGTCGTACCAGGAGATTTAGACAGAGGACTGAGAATTACTGATAATAGAACTATATGTAAAATAAGCCTCTATACAAAAATAGACTTTAATAGAAACATTTTTATTCTTTAAAAAAAAATATATATGAACATGTCGTTCCTTCTTTTTCATTCCTTCCCAAAAAACAACCCAACTGTCAGAGCTCCATGTTGATCTTTAAACCAGCCTGAAGTTCCTCTTCTCCACATTCTTCATCTAATGTTCCACCTTAAACACTGCAGCTCGTACAGACGCCAGAATGGAACAACAGCAGCGTTTAAGGTGGAACGGAGAATTCCCAAAACCAGCTGCTGAACTTCCAACATCTTTAACAGAATCCTGAACAACTTTAACTCTGCAGTCTGTACATTTCACTCCGGACAGTTTCTCCAACACTCAGACACCATGGAGCAGCTTCAGCTCAGCGTTCAACACTGAAGAGACTGAAGAGACGAGCAGCTCCACCTTTATTAGCACCACAACCTCCAACAGTGACCGGAAGTAGCAGCCATGCTGTGTGAGTGGATCACTGTGTGCTGGTTGAAGCAGATCATCTTCAACTGAAAGTTTCACAGAGACACCTTTCATCTACTTTGTGTTTGATGTCCAGATCAAAGAGAGTAGCTAGTATAGGTAACTGTAGGTACTAGCAGCTCCAAGTAACTGTTATTATTTTTTATTTACAGGTTATTTTGAATTCATCTGGATTTAAGCCCAGTTCTTGAAGTGTTTGATCACAGATGGTTCTGAACAGTCAGAGTGATGGAGGCTGTGTGTGTTGAATCCATTGCTTCACTGCTCTGTAATCAGAATCACACTTTATGACCTGAATTATGTTCTTTGGTTTAAACAGACTTGAACACGAAGCAGGCTGCATGACCAGCACGGCGCTAATAGCGGTGATTCCAGTTTTGCTCGGTGGATATGAGAGAAGAGCAGCAGTCGGAGTGGATGGGATGTTAAATGGCGTCGTTAACGTGGTGTAATAGCTGTCTCAGTTCATCAACATGGGGAAATAACGCTCGGCCAGCTGAGACGGATTGGGGACGAGCTTCGGCAGAGTTGATCACCCAGACTGGCTTTAACGCGGTGGCGCAAGCGGCGCAGAGGCATCAGGAGCACTGAGGACTAAACCAGAACCCGGGGACAGTCCAGACACAGTGGCTGGTCATTATAATTACACAGACACTTCCCCTAAATGTTATTGATGATGCACGGCTCGGAGGCGGCGCAGGGCGAGCACGCGGTGGCCCGAGTCCGGACGCTCACAAATAAGTCTCGATTAGGTCACATTTGCTGCAGGAGTTGTACTGAACTTTCAGAACTTGCAGTGAGATGAGGAATATGTGAGGAATATGTGGACTGAAACTGGCTTTGGGGGAAAAAGTTCAGCTAACAATAAAGTTCCACTAACAATGACTCATTTTCTGCTCTCGCTCGCTCTGTTTAAACTGTCACTGCAGTCAAGCTCTTATTATTGGCTGCTTTTGGTTGGAAGCAATAAAGTTAACTGTCTTCAATGTCCTGTCCAGTTAGGGTTGGTGTTAGGGGGTTGTTGGGGTTGGTGTTAGGGGGTTGTTGGGATTGGGGTGTTGTTGAACGTTTGGATTGGGGCTGGGGGTTGTTGGATGTTGGAATTGGGGTTGGGGGTTGTTGGATGTTGGGGTTGGTGTTAGGGGGTTGTTGGGATTGGGGTTGACTTTGGGGGTTGTTGGGGTTGAGGGGTTGTCGGAGTTGGGGGAGTTGTTGGATGTTGGAATTAGGGTGCAGGGAAGGTTGTTTGGGTGGAAGGGGTTGTTGGATGTTTGGATTGGGTTTGGGGGATTGTTGGATGTTGGAATTGGGTTTGGGAGATTGTTGGATGTTGGAATTGGGGTTGGGGTGTTGTTGGATGTTGGGGTTGGGGTTGACTTTGGGGGTTGTTGGGGTTGGGGGGTTCTCGGAGTTGGGGGAGTTGTTGGATGTTGGAATTAGGGTGCAGGGAAGGTTGTTTGGGTGGAAGGGGTTGTTGGATGTTTGGATTGGGGCTGGGGGATTGTTGGATGTTGGAATTGGGTTTGGGGGATTGTTAGATGTTGGAATTGGCGTGGGGGGTTGGGGTTGAGGGGTTGTCGGAGTTGTTGGATGTTGGAATTAGGGTGCAGGGAAGGCTGTTTGGGTTGGAGGGGTTGTTGGATGTTGGAATTAGGGTGCAGGGAAGGCTGTTTAGGTTGGAGGGGTTGTTGGATGTTGGGGTTAAGGGGTGGGTTGTTGTGAACTTTGTACTGAACTTTCAGAACTTGCAGTGAGATGAGGAATACGTGGACTGGACGGGAAAAAAGTTCTACTAACAATAAAGTTCCACGAACAATGACTCATTTTCTGCTCCCGCTCGCTGTATTTAAAACTGTTACTGCAGTCAAGCTCTTACATTATTGGCTGCTTTTTGTTGGAAGCAATAAGGTTAACTGTCTTCAATGCAGTCAGGATTGATTTTATCTGTGGTATGTAGGTAGATGCCACCAAGCGAGCTCTCCTGTTGGTCAGGACTTTAGGAGCTAAAATATCTACCAACATAATTAGGTATTAATGAGGGAATCAATCAATCACAACTATTGGGAAAAAGTAATTGTAGTCTTTCTGCAGGTTCTAGATACCTCTGTGTATGTGAGCTGTAGTCAAAGCAGGTTTCATGTGGTTGTTAGGAATATAAAACAGTGGCAGGAGAATATGCGCTAGCTGAGCTCTAGCATACTACAAGGTGTACGTTGGGGTGGGGCTGGGGGTTGTTGAATGTTGTGATTTGATTGGGGTGGTGGGATTGTTGGGGTTGAGGGGGTTGTTGGATGTTGGGGTTGAGGGGTTGTTGAATGTTGGTGTTGGGGGTTTTGTTTGGGTTGAGGGGCTGTTGGATGTTGGGGTTGGAGTGGGGGATGTTGTTGGGGTTGGGGGGTTGTTTGGGTTGAGGGGCTGTTGGATGTTGGGGTTGGAGTGGGGGATGTTGTCGGTGTTGGGGGTTGTTTGGGTTGAGGGGGTTGTTGGATGTTGGGGTTGGAGTGGGGGATGTTGTTTGGGTTGAGGGGGTTGTTGGATGTTGGGGTTGGAGTGGGGGATGTTGGGGTTGGGGGTTGTTTGGGTTGAGAGGTTGTTGGATGTTGGGGTTGAAGTGGGGGATGTTGTTGGTGTTGGGGGTTGTTTGGGTTGAGGGGGTTGTTGGATGTTGGGGTTGGAGTGGGGGATGTTGTTGGGGTTTGGGGTTGTTTGGGTTGAGGGGGTTGTTGGGTGTTGGGGTTGGAGTGGGGGATGTTGTTGGGGTTGGGGGTTGTTTGGGTTGAGGGGGTTGTTGGGTGTTGGGGTTGGAGTGGGGGATGTTGTTGGGGGTTGTTTGGGTTGAGGGGATTGTTGGGTGTTGGGGTTGGAGTGGGGGATGTTGTTGGGGTTGGGGGTTGTTTGGGTTGAGGGGGTTGTTGGATGTTGGGGTTGGAATGGGGGATGTTGTCGGTGTTGGGGGTTGTTTGGGTTGAGGGGGTTGTTGGGTGTTGGGGTTGGAGTGGGGGATGTTGTTGGGGTTGGGGGGTTGTTTGGGTTGAGGGGCTGTTGGATGTTGGGGTTGGAGTGGGGGATGTTGTCGGTGTTGGGGGTTGTTTGGGTTGAGGGGGGTTGTTGGATGTTGGGGTTGGAGTGGGGGGATGTTGTTTGGGTTGAGGGGGTTGTTGGATGTTGGGGTTGGAGTGGGGGATGTTGGGGTTGGGGGTTGTTTGGGTTGAGAGGTTGTTGGATGTTGGGGTTGAAGTGGGGGATGTTGTTGGTGTTGGGGGTTGTTTGGGTTGAGGGGGTTGTTGGATGTTGGGGTTGGAGTGGGGGATGTTGTTGGGGTTGGGGGGTTGTTTGGGTTGAGGGGGTTGTTGGATGTTGGGGTTGGAGTGGGGGATGTTGTTGGGGTTGGGGGGTTGTTGGATGTTAGGGTTGGGGAGTAGTTTGTTGCGTCTCTGTCATTGTTGAGACCAAAATGCACAGAGCTTCATGACCAGCAGCAGTAAATATTCTCATGACTAAATCTGTATTGGCAGTATTTGGTGGTGTTAACATGCTAACAGGAGCCGCTAACCTGAATATCTGAGCTTCTTTCAATAATCATTGATCTGCTGCTGTGTAGCTCCTACAGTCGGAGTTACTGTCAGTCCAGAACTTTTCAGGGGTGTTATTGAGCAACCGATGTGGTAAGCATAGCCATTTCACTAAACTAGTTATTCAACTACGCTTTCTAGGAACGCACTCCAGGAACGCACTCCAGGAACGCACTCCAGGCTTATATTGAGCGAGGGCAAGATATCCCCACGACAGCGGCGATATGTTTTCAAATTAGGACTGACTGATTTATTTGAGAACTGAGATTGGTATGAACCTTAACATGTATAGATCAGTCACAGTGTTAGTATTAGTACTGTATAGGTTTTAGAATTCAACATCAAGTATCTTCTCTGTTCTGGGGCTCAGATGGTGAAATGAACTTCCACTGGCAGTCCGAGCAGTGGACACTCTTGGGGTCTTCAAACACAGGCTGAAGAACATCACTGTGAGAAGCACTTAGGTAAGTACTAATGCATATATTTACTGAAATGCATTGTATTGCACTTCCACTGTGCTTCAGTCTTTATCTTCTTTCCAGGTATCAGCACTCGCTGCGTGTTGCACTTGTGCTATATTTATCTCACTAGCTTTCTTTCCAGGTATCAGTTCTGGTCCTTGTTGCTGGCAGTGTTTAAGCTGAACGGTAGTTTGGACTATTTATAGTAGCTAGGATACATTCTCTAAAGCACTTCTGTAGGTCACTCTGGAGAAGAGTGTCTGCTAAATGCTGTAAATGTAGGTATCGTTATTGCCATTGGAAGGGAAGAAGTGGTCTCGGTGATGAAGTCTATCAGAAAATAATAATATTTACATGTTTATTTCACTCAGTTTTAGCTAAAAAGTCTTTAGAGAGATTCTGACTAGTAAAGCCCTGAAAATGGTCAAAGAGTGCTAGACACTGGGTCTCCTCAGGAACCTTAAAGGCTCTGGTCCCAGAAGACCACCCCTGCCAGGAAAGCAGTGAACTAAGGCCATTTTCATACCTGTAGTTAGTTTCTCTGGTCTGGATCAGGTAATGAGTTTATGTACGTGGAGCGTTTCCTCCTCGGTTAAGTTTGTTTTCACAGGCAAAAACCCAAACGCACCAAAATGTGCCCCAACCAACCACGTGAGCACGTCGTCTCCTCTGATTGGTCCGAGCTATCTGGTGTGCGAGCAAGAAAGTAAACACAGGGAGAAGATCCGGTTTTCTAAACTACTGCACATTTCTTGTAGAGCGTATCACGGAGCAGCGGCAGAGACAGCATCTGTTCATAGCTGTAATAATAATCTGATAATATACCAAACTACAGTCCACCTGCAGACCACCCAGCTCACTCCAAACATCAAGTAGACAACGTCCCTCACTGCTAGTCCAAGAGAGACCTTGCTTCATTGTCCTCGCCCTGTTAGCTGCTACAGTTCTCCAGTTCTCTGTTTACGCCATCTGCCGCATCCCAGAATGCAAAGCACACCTGGCTGCAGGAGCTGTTTAGATCAAACTTGAGGAGTACACCTAATACTTGGGTCGGATCACGTTCTCGCCACACACAAACCACCTCCTCTCGAGGGTCTCGGTGTGGTTGTTTTAGTCCATACACGAGTGTGATTACAGTTTTCACACCTGCCAAAATGAACCGCACCAAGGGTGCAAACGAACTAACTAACTAGTGCTGGTGTGAAAACGTCCTCACACACTCTAAACTGACTTTGTACCAACTTTTGTGAACCTAATCCACCAGATTTTCAAACTAAATCACATAGAAAAGGTTCTAAGATGACCTATGTGACCTCCTGATTAGGGAAAAGAGATCGCACACCTTGAAACAGGTCAACAGTGACCCTGTGGTCCCTGTGGTCAGAAACCTACCAACGATAAACAGGGCTGAGGTGCATATGGGCTACTGTCTACTGTTATACACCTATAGACAAATAAGGTGGGTGTTTCCACTAAAGTGGCCGATGAAGATCAGTGTTATTGTTTTATTCATTTTTGTCAAATTTGGACAGCCTTTTATATTGTGTGAGAATTCCATGATGACTGGACCAATAGAAATGCTCCAAAACAGCTTGAGAAAAAATCTGGTTTTATGACTTCCATTTAAAGTGAAGAAAGTTTTTGGCCTCTCCTGTAAAGTTGCTATTTTGGAGAAACATGTTTTTCTTTGGACGATATGTTTTTGGATTAGGATCGAGCTTCCAGCCCTGCTCTTCAAAATCAAAGTCCCAGAAGACCACCCCAGTCATAAAAGCAGTGAACTAACACACTCTAAACTGACCTTGTACCAACTTTTGGGAACCTAATCCAATAGAATTCCAAACTAAATCACATATGACTGACTCAAAGCTTTCAGTTGTGATGGCAAAGATAGCCGACTGAATATGGGAAAAGAGATCGGACACCATGAAACATCCTAATGAACACTCTGAGTGTCTGATAACAGGTCAACAGTGACCCTGTGGTCAGAAACCTACCAACGATAAACAGGGCTGAGGTGCATATGGGCTACTGTCTACTGTTATACACCTATAGACAAATAAGGTGGGTGTTTCCACTAAAGTGGTCGATGAAGATCAGTGATATTGTTTTATTTCATTTTTGTCAAATTTGGACAGCCTTTTATATTATGTGAGAATTCCATGATGACTGGACCAATAGAAATGCTCCAAAACAGCTTGAGAAAAAATCTGGTTCCATTGACTCCCATTTAAAGTGAAGAAAGTTTTTGGCCTCTCCTGTAAAGTTGCTATTTTGGAGAAACATGTTTTTCTTTGGACGATATGTTTTTGGATTAGGATCGAGCTTCCAGCCCTGCTCTTCAAAATCAAAGTCCCAGAAGACCACCCCAGTCATAAAAGCAGTGAACTAACACACTCTAAACTGACCTTGTACCAACTTTTGGGAAACTAATCCACTAGAATTCCAAACTAAATCACATATGACTGACTCAATGCTTTCAGTTGTGATGGCTGCCAAGATGGCCTACTGAATATAGGAAAAGAGATCGGACACCAGGAAACGTCCCGATGAGCACTCTGAGTGTCTGATAACAGGTCTAGAGCGACGCAGTAGTCAGAAACCTACCAACGATAAACAGGGCTGAGGTGCATATGGGCTACAGTCTGTAATGATACACCTAGTAGACCGATAAGGTGGGTGTTTCCACTAAAGTGGCCAGGTAAGATCAGTGCTGTGGTGCTGTTTCTGTGTCATTTCTGAGTTCGAGTCTGCAGCTCGACTGTGTACAAATGACCCAGATTCCGTGCGGTACTGTCCCTCGGTAGACCGGATCCCTTGCCACTAATTATCCTGCATTTCTGCCCATTTTTCCTAAAGAACGAGTGCAAACACTGGCGTCACTGAAAGTCCTTCACTGCTCCTCGTAATTGCTCCTTTGAAACCGCTCCAGGGCCTCCGCCAGATCTCCACTTTATCCTCACAAAACTTTTAGCTGCTCCGCACTGTCTCTGTCCGCACCGCCGCTGAATCGTAAAGCACTTCTCCTGCTGAGAGACGCTCTGACGGGTTCCTCCGCAGAACACAGGACCTTACATAATCTAGAACTTAAACTGTTGACTGTTTGTGTTTACACACGGAGGAGCCTACATTTAACCCAGCCGTGAAGTAAAACACACACACACACACACCCACACCCAAACTGGTCAACGAAACACTCGCATACACACACTAGTGAACACACACTCTAGGGGGCAGTGAAACACTCATATATACACACTAGTGAACACACACTTGTGAACACAAACTCTAGGGGGCAGTGAAACACTCACATACACCCACATATACACACTAGTGAACACACACACTAGTGAGCAGTGAAACAGCCACATACACACACTAGTGTACACACACACTAGGGGGCAGTGAAACAGCCACATACACACACTAGTGAACACACACATACAGTCACATATACACACTAGTGAGCACACACATTAGGGGGCAGTGAAACAGCCACATACACACACTAGTGTACACACACTAGGGGGCAGTGAAACACCCACATGCACTCAAGTATACACACTAGTGAAAACACACACACACACACACACACACTAGTGAACTTACACTCTAGGGGGCAGTGAAACACTCACACTCACACACATACGAACACACACACTAGCGGCAGTGAAACACCCACATACACACACTAGTGTACATACACACACTAGGGGTCAGTGAAACACTCACACACACATACATACACACTAGTGAACACACACATACACTCACATATACACACTAGTGAACACACACACTAGGGGGAAGTGAAACACACATACACACATGCACTAGGACAGCAGTGTCCTGTGGGCGGCGTCCTGTGTCCACTGATGAAGAACTAGAGGAACACAAACTGTGCAGCAGCAGATGAGCTACTGTCTCTGACTTTACATCTACAAGGTGGACCAGCAAGTAGTAGGAGTGTCTAATAGAGTGGACAGTGAGTGGACACAGTGTTTAAACACTCCAGCAGCAGCACTACTGTGCCTCATCCACTCACACCAGCACCACGTCAGTGTCACTGCAGTGCTGAGAATGATCCACCTCCCTAATAGTATCTGCTCTGTGGGGGTCCTGTGGGGGTCCTGATCATTAAAGAACAGAGTAATAAAGTATACAGAGAATCAGATGAACTACAGTCTGTAAGTGGAGGTCCTGTATGGTCAGTGGAGCTGATAGAGTGGACAGTGAGTGGAGGTCCTGTATGGTCAGTGGAGCTGATACAGTGGACAGTGAGTGGAGGTCCTGTATGGTCAGTGGAGCTGATACAGTGGACAGTGAGTGGAGGTCCTGTATGGTCAGTGGAGCTGATACAGTGGACAGTGATGGAGGTCCTGTATGGTCAGTGGAGCTGATACAGTGGACAGTGAGTGTAGGTCCTGTATGGTCAGTGGAGCTGATACAGTGGACAGTGAGTGTAGGTCCTGTATGGTCAGTGGAGCTGATACAGTGGACAGTGAGTGGAGGTCCTGTATGGTCAGTGGAGCTGATACAGTGGACAGTGAGTGTAGGTCCTGTATGGTCAGTGGAGCTGATACAGTGGACAGTGAGTGTAGGTCCTGTATGGTCAGTGGAGCTGATACAGTGGACAGTGAGTGGAGGTCCTGTATGGTCAGTGGAGCTGATACAGTGGACAGTGAGTGGAGGTCCTGTATGGTCAGTGGAGCTGATACAGTGGACTGTGAGTGGAGGTCCTGTATGGTCAGTGGAGCTGATACAGTGGACAGTGAGTGGAGGTCCTGTATGGTCAGTGGAGCTGATACAGTGGACAGTGAGTGGAGGTCCTGTATGGTCAGTGAAGCTGATACAGTGGACAGTGAGTGGAGGTCCTGTATGGTCAGTGGAGCTGATACAGTGGACAGTGAGTGGAGGTCCTGTATGGTCAGTGGAGCTGATACAGTGGACAGTGAGTGTAGGTCCTGTATGGTCAGTGGAGCTGATACAGTGGACAGTGAGTGGAGGTCCTGTATGGTCAGTGGAGCTGATACAGTGGACAGTGAGTGGAGGTCCTGTATGGTCAGTGGAGCTGATACAGTGGACAGTGAGTGGAGGTCCTGTATGGTCAGTGGAGCTGATACAGTGGACAGTGAGTGTAGGTCCTGTATGGTCAGTGGAGCTGATACAGTGGACAGTGAGCTGAGCTCCTGTATGGTCAGTGGAGCTGATACAGTGGACAGTGAGTGGAGGTCCTGTATGGTCAGTGGAGCTGATACAGTGGACAGTGAGTGGAGGTCCTGTATGGTCAGTGAAGCTGATACAGTGGACAGTGAGTGGAGGTCCTGTATGGTCAGTGGAGCTGATACAGTGGACAGTGAGTGGAGGTCCTGTATGGTCAGTGGAGCTGATACAGTGGACAGTGAGTGGAGGTCCTGTATGGTCAGTGGAGCTGATACAGTGGACAGTGAGTGTAGGTCCTGTATGGTCAGTGGAGCTGATACAGTGGACAGTGAGTGGAGGTCCTGTATGGTCAGTGGAGCTGATACAGTGGACAGTGAGTGGAGGTCCTGTATGGTCAGTGGAGCTGATACAGTGGACAGTGAGTGGAGGTCCTGTATGGTCAGTGGAGCTGATACAGTGGACAGTGAGTGGAGGTCCTGTATGGTCAGTGGAGCTGATACAGTGGACAGTGAATGGAGGTCCTGTATGGTCAGTGGAGCTGATACAGTGAACAGTGAGTGGAGCTCCTGTATGGTCAGTGGAGCTGATACAGTGGACAGTGAGTGGAGGTCCTGTATGGTCAGTGGAGCTGATACAGTGGACAGTGAGTGTAGGTCCTGTATGGTCAGTGGAGCTGATACAGTGGACAGTGAGTGGAGGTCCTGTATGGTCAGTGGAGCTGATACAGTGAACAGTGAGTGGAGGTCCTGTATGGTCAGTGGAGCTGATACAGTGGACAGTGAGTGGAGGTCCTGTATGGTCAGTGGAGCTGATACAGTGGACAGTGAGTGTAGATATAAGGAGGTGGTTTTAATGTTATATATATGTATATATACTGTTTAAATACAGTCACACATACCGAGATACAGCTTATATTGTCATCAGCGAATCAAAGCCTCTTGTAGTCGGAGTCCAATTACATGTTTATTGTTAAGGGTATAAAGAGCACTGCTAAAGCAGCGGTTATTGCATTTCTGAAAAAACTGCCGCTGAAAAGCACTCAGCTTGTTTGAAGAGCGCCTGGAAAGAACAACCTCAAGGTTTCAGCTCGCTATGTTTCACTATAATGAACTGAAGAGAGGGGAAAAATACTCTTTCACTGATTAAATCACAAACTCTCCAGCCTTACAAGACGCGAGAGGAAAGAGGGAGAGAGGACATCTGCCTAAAATATGATGGAGGAGGAGGAAAAGTAAAGAAGCCTGAGAAGTTAAAGAAAGTGTGTGTGTGGGTGAGAGGAAGAAAGAGGGAGAGAGGGCTTAGGCCAAGTCTCTGTCACTCCGAGCCTCAGGTAAGGGGATTTTTTTTCCAGAGACAGAGGGATGAAGAGATTAGAGGAAATTACATTCAGGGGAAATTAACGGAAACAGACGAGGGAGGAGCTGGAGCTCTTAAACAGGGATCAGAGTTCAGGGAGAGGGAACCAAAGAGAAACTTTGTCTGGAGTTGTGAGTTGCTGAGTAGGACTACCATGTGGGCCAGAACTTCTTTGTTCTATACAATATGACATATGAGTCACCCCTAATAAACATTCATAGATGATAGAAAAGGAAATAGTAGACTATAAAAACCCTCAATAAACATTCAAAAACACTAGTATAGGAAATATTAGTCTATAAACACTCTCAATAAACACCTCTATACACTAGAATAGGAGATATTAACCCATAAAAACCCTCAATAAAACCTCTATTTACTAGAATAGGACATATTAACCCATAAACACCCTCAATAAACACCTCTATATACTAGAATAGGATATATTAACCCATAAACACCCTCAATAAACACCTCTATATACTAGAATAGGAGATATTAACCCATAAACACCCTCAATGAACACCTCTATACACTAGAATAGGAGATATTAACCCATAAACACTCTCAATAAACACATCTATATACTAGAATAGGAGATATTAACCCATAAACACCTTCAATAAACACCTCTATACACTAGAATAGGAGATATTAACCCATCAACCCGTAATAAACACCTCTATATACTACAATAGGAGATAATACCCATAAACACCCTCAATATACACTCCTATACACTAGAATAGGTGATATTAGTCCATAAACACTCTCAATAAACACTCCTATACACTAGAATAGGAGATATTAGTGTATAAACACCCTCAATATACACTCCTATACACTAGAATTGGTGATATTAGTCCATAAACACTCTCAATAAACACTCCTTTACACTAGAATAGGAGATATTAGTCCATAAACACCCTCAATAAACATTAAGAAATACTAGAATATGAGATATTAGTCCATAAACACTCTCAATAAACACTCCTATACACTAGAATAGGAGATATTAGTCTATAAACACCCTCAATAAACAATCATATACACTAGAATAGGAGATATTAGTCCATAAACACCCTGAATAAACACTCCTATACACTAAAATAGAAGATATTAGCCCATAAACACTCTCAATAAACACTCCTATACACTAGAATAGGAGATATTAGTCTATAAACACCCTCAATAAACAATCATATACACTAGAATAGGAGATATTAGTCCATAAACACCGTGAATAAACACTCCTATACACTAAAATAGGAGATATTATCCCATAAACACTCTCAATAAACACTCCTATACACTAGAATAGGAGGTATTAACCCATAAACACCCTCAATAAACACCTCTATACAGTAGAATAGGAGATATTAACCCATAAACACTCTCAATAAACACATCTATATACTAGAATAGGAGATATTAACCCATAAACACCTTCAATAAACACCTCTATACACTAGAATAGGAGATATTAACCCATCAACCCGTAATAAACACCTCTATATACTACAATAGGAGATATTACCCAGAAACACCCTCAATAAACACTCCTATACACTAGAATAGGTGATATTAGTCCATAAACACTCTCAATAAACACTCCTATACACTAGAATAGGAGATATTAGTGTATAAACACCCTCAATATACACTCCTATACACTAGAATTGGTGATATTAGTCCATAAACACTCTCAATAAACACTCCTTTACACTAGAATAGGAGATATTAGTCCATAAACACCCTCAATAAACATTAAAAATACTAGAATATGAGATATTAGTCCATAAACACTCTCAATAAACACTCCTATACACTAGAATAGGAGATATTAGTCTATAAACACCCTCAATAAACAATCATATACACTAGAATAGGAGATATTAGTCCATAAACACCCTGAATAAACACTCCTATACACTAAAATAGAAGATATTAGCCCATAAACACTCTCAATAAACACTCCTATACACTAGAATAGGAGATATTAGTCTATAAACACCCTCAATAAACAATCATATACACTAGAATAGGAGATATTAGTCCATAAACACCGTGAATAAACACTCCTATACACTAAAATAGGAGATATTAGCCCATAAACACTCTCAATAAACACTCCTATACACTAGAATAGGAGATATTAGTCCATAAACACCCTCAATAAACACTCCTATACACTAGAATAGGAGATATTAGTCTATAAACACCTTCAATAAACACTCCTATGCACTATAATAGGATATATTAGTCTATAAACACCTTCAATAAACACTCCTATGCACTATAATAGGATATATTAGTGTATAAACACTCTTAATAAACCCTCATATACACTAGAATAGAAGATATTAGTCTATAAACACCCTCAAGTGAGAAGTTCTCACTCTACATGGAGAATAAAGAGTGAAACTGGAGTGTGATTTCTGGTTTTGAAGGCCGGTATTGATGAAGGAGGGTAACGTCTCTGTATCTGGCTGAGCCTGATGGCGGCGGGGTCCTGCGGCTAAGCAGCAGCAGCTAATGTAATTTGCTATTGTTTAACCTTGTGCTGCCAGGGCTCGTGTTTTAATGGAGTCTCAGATTAGTTTCCCTCACACATGTAATTGGATAAGTGATGAAACATATTACTGCTATGGTAATATTAGACGTCAGGACACACTTTTTTGAGTCCTGGTGTTAAATTAGTGAAGATCTCAGCAGATCTGAAATGTCACATGTAATTTCCAAAGCGTCCAGGTTTCTGTGTATTATCTGGAACCGCTAAGGACATCTTGAGCAATTATTATTTGCACTGAAGCTTTAATTGGATGCAATTTAAAATCAACTAAGACGTCTTCCCACCGAACTCAGCCCTGTTCATACACAATGGAGGTTTAAGGGCGACTGTGTTAATACGCCTGTGAGTTATATCAGCTTTAGTTACCTGCCTGGCTCTTTTATCTCTGGCACTTTTTAATAGGCCCAGTTTTGTCTCCACTGCTATTTGAGGTGCTCAGTTTTGTCTCCACTGCTATTTGAGGTGCTCAGTTTTGTCTCCACTGCTTTTTGAGGTGCTCAGTTTTGTCTCCACTGCTTTTTGAGGTGCTCAGTTTTGTCTCCACTGCTTTTTGAGGTGCTCAGTTTTGTCTCCACTGCTATTTGAGGTGCTCAGTTTTGTCTCCACTGCTTTTTGAGGTGCTCAGTTTTGTCTCCACTGCTATTTGAGGTGCTCAGTTTTGTCTCCACTGCTTTTTGAGGTGCTCAGTTTTGTCTCCACTGCTATTTGAGGTGCTCAGTTTTGTCTCCACTGCTATTTGAGGTGCTCAGTTTTGTCTCCACTGCTTTTTGAGGTGCTCAGTTTTGTCTCCACTGCTTTTTGAGGTGCTCAGTTTGTCTCCACTGCTTTTTGAGGTGCTCAGTTTTGTCTCCACTGCTATTTGAGGTGCTCAGTTTTGTCCTCCACTGCTTTTTGAGGTGCTCAGTTTTGTCTCCACTGCTATTTGAGGTGCTCAGTTTTGTCTCCACTGCTTTTTGAGGTGCTCAGTTTTGTCTCCACTGCTTTTTGAGGTGCTCAGTTTTGTCTCCACTGCTTTTTGAGGTGCTCAGTTTTGTCTCCACTGCTTTTTGAGGTGCTCAGGTTTGTCTCCATTGATTTTTAATATGCTCAGTTTTGTCTCCACTGCTATTTGAGGTGCTCAGTTTTGTCTCCACTGCTATTTGAGGTGCTCAGTTTTGTCTCCACTGCTATTTGAGGTGCTCAGTTTTGTCTCCACTGCTATTTGAGGTGCTCAGTTTTGTCTCCACTGCTTTTTGAGGTGCTCAGTTTTGTCTCCACTGCTTTTTGAGGTGCTCAGTTTTGTCTCCACTGCTTTTTGAGGTGCTCAGGTTTGTCTCCATTGATTTTTAATATGCTCAGTTTTGTCTCCACTGCTATTTGAGGTGCTCAGTTTTGTCTCCACTGCTATTTGAGGTGCTCAGTTTTGTCTCCACTGCTCTTTGAGGTGCTCAGGTTTGTCCCCATTGATTTTTAATATGCTCAGTTTTGTCTCCACTGCTATTTGAGGTGCTCAGTTTTGTCTCCACGGCTTTTTGAGGTGCTCAGGTTTATCTCCACTGATTTTTAATATGCTCAAGACGTCTTCCCACCGAACTCAGCCCTGTTCATACACAATGGAGGTTTAAGGGCGACTGTGTTAATACGCCTGTGAGTTATATCAGCTTTAGTTACCTGCCTGGCTCTTTTATCTCTGGCACTTTTTAATAGGCCCAGTTTTGTCTCCACTGCTATTTGAGGTGCTCAGTTTTGTCTCCACTGCTTTTTGAGGTGCTCAGTTTTGTCTCCACTGCTATTTGAGGTGCTCAGTTTTGTCTCCACTGCTTTTTGAGGTGCTCAGTTTTGTCTCCACTGCTTTTTGAGGTGCTCAGTTTTGTCTCCACTGCTCTTTGAGGTGCTCAGGTTTGTCCCCATTGATTTTTAATATGCTCAGTTTTGTCTCCACTGCTATTTGAGGTGCTCAGTTTTGTCTCCACGGCTTTTTGAGGTGCTCAGGTTTGTCTCCATTGATTTTTAATATGCTCAGTTTTGTCTCCACTGCTATTTGAGGTGCTCAGTTTTGTCTCCACGGCTTTTTGAGGTGCTCAGGTTTATCTCCACTGATTTTTAATATGCTCAGTTTTGTCCCCACTGCTATTTGACATGCTCAGTTTTGTCTCCACTGCTTACTGACATGCTCAGTTTTGTCTTTGCCACTTTTTGAAGCGCTTGATTTTGTCCCAACTCTTTTTGAAGGGCCCAAATTTGTCCCCACCACTTTTTGGAGGAATCATTTTTGTCCCTGACACTTATTTGATGAGCACAGTTTAGTCTCTGCAACTTTTTGAAGTAGTTTCATCCATGAAGTTTCGTCCCTGCCACTTTTTGAGGTGCTCAGTTTTGTCTCTGCCACTTTTTGAGGTGCTCAGTTTCGTCCCTGCCACTTTTTGAGGTGCTCAGTTTTGTCTCTGCCACTTTTTGAGGTGCTCAATTTTGTCTCTGCAACTTTTTGAAATGCTCAGTTTTGTCCCTGCCACTTTTTGAGGTGCTCAGTTTTGTCTCTGCAACTTTTTGAAATGCTCAGTTTTGTCTCTGCCACTTTTTGAGGTGCTCAGTTTTGTCTCTGCCACTTTTTGAGGTGCTCAGTTTTGTCTCTGCCACTTTTTGAGGTGCTCAGTTTTGTCCCTGCCACTTTTTGGGGTGCTCAGTTTTGTCCCTGCCACTTTTGAAGTTTTGTCTCAACCATTTTTGTCACCAGCATTTTTTTGCAGTGATAAGTTTTGTCCCTGCCACTTATTTAAAGTTCTTAATTTTTTTTATAACATTTTAGAATTTTACTTTGGTCGTTAATTGTTAATATTAATTTATTCTAATTGATTATTTGAACTCCGTTTATGCAACAATTTATTTTTCAACCATATATCAGATTTTTTTCTTTTAAAAATATGGAATCAATTCTTAAAAAGTAAAACTTTACTCACCATTTTTTAAATCTATGAAAGCATGGAAGCAGATGTGTCTGAACCTTTAAATGAAGTGTACATTGTAGTTTTCTGTTGAAAGGGATTACTCCACTCCACCCCTCCTCTGGAGTAAAGCTCCCCTGATGCTCTTGTTCATTACTGAGTTCCTGGAAACCTGTCTCAGGTAAAAGTATCAGACTGAGCCAGCGCTCTGAACACTTCAGCCCAGCTGACGGACGCCAGGCTGACTGTGATTGTGTTTGAGATGGAATCTGCTGGATCTGTCTAAGCAAGAAACAGATGGTCCAGCACCTCTACTCTTGCTTCAGAGCCGCAGGGGGCCACAGGGGGCCAGGGGGTCAGCTGGTCACCCTACAAAAAAACAAGGCAACGAGCTTTATTTGTTCGTTACCCAACCAGCCGAACAGACTGAGACGAGATGGGGTCTGAGAGCCCGTCCAAAAATAATTTCTCTTACTCACTCCTCATCTCAGAGAGAGAGAGAGAGAGAGATAGAGAGAGAGAGAGAGGGAGAGAGAGGGAGAGAGAGAGAGAGGGAGAGAGAGAGATGTGGAAATGAGGAAATGACTGACGTGGAGGGAGGTGGGAAGGGTTGAAGAGAGCTGAGAGATGTAGAAATAGGCTTGTTAGTGGTGGAGAACGTACCTGGTGGCTACACTGAGTGGGGCAGTGAAAATCCTTAGCTCTGACTGTGAGGGCTGCTGTTTGTTCTCTGGGTTGTAGTTGTGGACTAAGCTTTTTTCTCGTGATGGTCCTCCATATAAAGATTGGGTTCTATCTATCTATCCCCATTTCTGGTCTATCCATCCATCCATCCATCCATCGCCATTTCTGGTCTATCTATCTATCTATCTATCTATCTATCTGTCCATCTATCTATCTATCTATCTATCTATCTATCTATCTATCTATCTATCTATCTATCTATCTATCTATCTATCTATCTATCTATCTATCCCCATTTCTGGTCTATCTATCTATCTATCTATCTATCTATCTATCTATCTATCTATCTATCTATCTATCTATCTATCTATCTATCTATCTATCTATCTATCTATCTATCTCCATTTCTGGTCTATCTATCTATCCCCATTTCTGATCTATCTATCTATCTATCTATCTATCTATCTATCTATCTATCTATCTATCTATCTATCTATCTATCTATCTACCCCATTTCTGATCTATCTATCTATCTATCTATCTATCTATCTATCTATCTATCTATCTATCTATCTATCTATCTATCTATCTATCTATCTATCTATCTATCTATCTATCTAGGATCCTCTTTTCGTCTTCTCGCTCTTAAATCTGGCATCCCACTTCAAACCCCACGTCCAGCATGGCTCATTGCTTCATGACTCTCTGAAGCATTTCAAGGATTTCTGCCAGTTTTTTGAGTTTAACATTCTCTTCTCAAGTTCCAGGTGAAATGGCAAGCGGTCCATAACACACAGGTTCCAACGTTGATCACATGGTGTGACAAGGAATCTTGACTCAGGAAAGTTATTGCTTGCATCCACTCCGTGCTGCAATTCCTTCATCCATGGAACTTTTTAATATCTCCTCACATGAGAGGAGTCTGATTAAGGGAGCTCGAAGGCCAGATACAGCCTATAACTAATGCCTGGTCCACACTACACGACTGTCTGAGTGGTCAGGTCTTTGTGTCGTTCACACTACGTGACTGGTTGAGCTGTAATGGCGAGTCTTTCAGTTGTCATGGCTTTCATACTACATGACTGATCAGCGACATGGGGTCACCAATTACACGGTGTTCTCCTCCTCGACTGTCGAGAGAGAGATTGCGTCAGCGGTGACATGGTTCTCTCTCAACGTGATCCCATTGGCTGTAGCTAGACCCTGCTGTTGACTCACAGACGCCGACTGGCCTAGATATTAAACATGCTACATTTACGGTATTTAGCAGACGCTCTTATCCAGAGCAACTTACGTATCTCTATCCAGTACAAACAGGTTTAAGTCCAGACTACTCTTATACTCAAACACTGCTATAAACAAGTGCCAGTGCTGATATCTAGAAAGAAGACCACAAAATAAAAAGTTAGACACAGAGCAACACCTAGCAATACATACAGAGAAGAGAATAAATACAAGACTACATACAGTATCAGTGCAGTACTTATCCAGAGTTCCTAGAAGATCAAGTGCAGTTACGGTTTCTACCAATGCTTCAGTAGATCAAGTTCTTCACAAATAGCTGGTGGTCTTCAGTCTGCGTTTGAAGACCGTGAGAGAGTTCGCTGTTCGGACAGCCAGTGGAAGTTCGTTCCACCATCTGGGCTCCAGGACAGAGAATCGTCTTGTCAAGTGTCTTCCAGGAATCTTGAGTGATGGCGGGTCAAGCCGAGCCGTACTTGAGGTGCGGATCGACTTTCGACCATTGCCATAAGGTCAGGAGAAGCTGGTCCATTCTTGGCTTTGTAAGCATCAGAACTTTACTTTAGGCTAGACGTTTGCCAGGTGATTAGTCAGTGATCACTCAGCGAGTGTCTTTCAGCAGTTCACCCTACACGACTGAGCGAGCGCCGAGTGATCGCTGAGTCGGCGACTAAACATCAGGCTGACATCCTGTAGTGTAAACTAGACATAACATGTATGGAGAAGCTTGACTTTAAGAGCGGGGTGTTATGTAATGGGATTCATAGGGAGTTTATAGATCAGGATGAATGGGTTTCAGGGATGGTCCTCTCCAAACTTTGAGGTGTCTATAACTCCATTATTAGTCCAGTTGGATTTCAATTGGTTGTATTTGATTGTGTTTGATACAATTATCTTATTATCAGGTTACAATCCAGACACAGGTCACATGTAACGGCCAGAGGTCTAAGTATACATGTAAAAATGTTGGATGGATGGATGGATGGATGCTTTGATCTTCTACACAAGATGACAAAATGCTGACATGGAGTGAAGCTAAAAAAAACAAAAAACAACAGAAGTGAAACCCAGAGGAACCATGTCAGACTAAAAAATGTCAACACTCATCTTCTCGGATGGATAAACAGAGTCCCAGCATTTCTTTTGATGTGGAGAGAACTTTTACGAAGAGAGCTGGAGATGTATCTGTACATATTGCTATCATTTATTAAGGCTCATTGTTAACTGACCATGCTCCATGCAAATGTGATCTATCATGACTGATGATAGGAGTGGCTGGCACTGCAGGAAGACCAGTCAATACCATGACCCTAAGCTGGAGGGAAAGCTTTGCTGCTATTGCAGACTTCGGGTCAAGTGCAGCATAAACAGCAGACAACTCAACACACTTGTTAACACAGGCTTGTCAGTGTCCCTGACCGGACTTGGTCCCACAAACTGAGACAGTTGTAAGCAGGGCAGCCTCCAGCTCAGGCCTGGTAGCAGTGGTCAGGTCCACCTGGGAGAATTGGGGAGTGGCTGTCAGTTTACATTGGGGGTCTTAGCCAATGCATAGGTTCCGGCTTCGTGCTTGTACATGATTAGATTCTCTAGAAGAGTCCCAGCGCTTTCAGGAAGAGGATGCAGAGCCCTCTCACCTTCTCCAACACAGTGGTCCCTCCTCCTTACCATGATCTACGCTCACTTATAGGAACTACAGTGTAACAGTGTTACACAGGCTTGTCAGTATCCCTGACCGGACATGGTCCCACACACTGAGACAGCTGTAAGCAGGGCAGCCTTTAACTTAGGTCTGGTAGCAGTAGTCAGGTCCACCTGGGAGGCGGGGAGCGACTGGTTCCATAGACTTGCATTGAAAGCTAAGAAGGTTTTCTTGCTGTGTTGGATACACTTGTCAACCGGGAGTGGCTCTTGGTTTGCATTGGGGGTCTTAAACAATACACAGGTTCTGGCTTCATGCCTGTACATGATTCGATTCTCTAGAAGAGTCCCAGCGCACTCAGGAAGAGGATGCAGAGCCCTCTCACCATCTCTCCACAAAGTGGTCCCTCCTCCTTACCATGAGCTACGCTCACCTCACAGGATCTACAGTGTAACAGTGTAACACAGGCTTGTCAGTGTCCCTGACCGGACATGGTCCCACACACTGAGACAGTTGTAAGCAGAGCAGCCTCCAACTCAGGTCAGGTACCGGTGGTCAGGTCCACCTGGGAGGTGGGGAGCGACTGGTTCCATAGACTTACATTGAAAGCTAAGAAGGTTTTGTTCTCTCCTGTAAAGAAAAACTCTTGTTTGTCTTTGGACAGTGACGATGTTTACTTGTGTGTACAGTATATGTGGAATATATTTGGTCCTGACGAAGGAAAACAAAACTCAGACACCCAAACAAATCTGGTCCACAGCGAGAGCTAAACAGGAGACCGCACATACAGACACGGACCTTCTCCTGCCGCCGTTACGTCTTTGTGTTGTCAGATTGCTCCCTCGGCGCTAAAACAATAGTGTGAATTATTGAGGGGAGTACATGGCTGTGAGGGAGTAGCAGGCAGACAGCTCACAGCCCATCACACTCCGCTTGGCCGGTTTCACATGAAGGCTCAGTGGCATGAGGTTTGACCTTCTTCTGCTCCAGCTGGCCCTCCCTCCGCTTCAGAGCTCAGCTCGACGGGGAAAGAAGGAGCGCTATTCTCCTGGAGCAGACAGCAGCCTGCTAACACTCTCCATTATACAGCACTGAACGTTTGGGGACAGTCTAATTTACATAACGCCCCCACCCCCACCCAAAATGTAGCCAATCAGCTGAAACATGGTTGCTCTTTAGCATCATCCATCAGTTAGCATCAGACTGTCGAGCTGTTACGTAACAGTACAAACAGATTTGGGTGGATATTTGACTGTAACAGTTACAGTAACATACATACTTCTGTGTAACAGTGTATTACATACTGCATTGCAATATTAATGCTTATAATAACTGATTTGGTGCTTTGGTTCTTTGCTATGCGGTTGCTATGGTGTCCCATGTGGTTTCTAGGGGGCGGCTAATTGGTTTCTAGGGTATCCCTAGGTGGTTGCTAGGTTATACCAGTTTGTTAGAGGCTATGGATTCCTTCAGTGCTTACTAATGTTGTCCCATAATGTTGCTATGAGGTTTTTAATAAATCACAAATGGTTTCTAGCCTGTTAAGTATTTTGGGTGGTTGCAATGGTGTTGATAAGTGCTTGCTATGTTATTCCAGATGGTTGCTAGGTTGTTGCTACATGGCATATAAGGCATCCCAGATTATAGCTGTGGGGTTGCTATGGTATCCCTAGGTGGTTGCTAGATTATACCAGTTTGCTAGAGGTTGCTATGGTATTCCAGGTAGTTTCTAGGCGGTTGCTATCTTATTCCAGGTGGCTAGGGGTTGCTAGGTCATTGCTATGGTTTCCTTAAGTGCTTACTAATGTGTCCCATAAAGTTGCTATGAGGTTGTTAATAAATCACAGATGGTTTCTAGCCTGTTAAGTATTTTGGGTGGTTGCAATGGTGTTGATAAGTGCTTGCTATGTTATTCCAGGTGGTTGCTAGGTTGTTGCTACATGGCTTCTAAGGTATTCCAGATGATAGCTGTGGGGTTGCTATGATATCCCTAGGTGGTTGCTAGATTAAACCAGTTTGCATGAGGTTGCTATGGTATCCCAGGTAGTTTCTAGGCGGTTGCTATTTTATTCCTGGTGGCTAGGGGTTGCTAGGTCATTGCTATGGTTTCCTTAAGTGCTTACTAATGTGTCCCATAAAGTTGCTATGAGGTTGTTAATAAATCACAGATGGTTTCTAGCCTGTTAAGTATTTTGGATGGTTGCAATGGTGTTGATAAGTGCTTGCTATGTTATTCCAGGTGGTTGCTAGGTTGTTGCTACATGGCTTCTAAGGCATCCCAGATGATAGCTGTGGGGTTGCTATGGTATCCCCGGTGGTCGCTAGGAGGTTGCTAGGTGGTTGCTAGTTAGTCAAATCCACATCTCAGTGATATATTGAGAAATCCGGGTAACAGACAAGGCTTAAGTTCAGCTTCCTGGTCGCCAGCTTCTTGTTTGCATTTTCCCGTTCCACCTTAAATAGCGCAGCAGTGAAGTGAAGCCTTATAATAACTGCTGCAGCATTTAATGCGTTTAGTGAGGTTAAGTTTATGAGCCTAATGCTGCTCTGTGTGCCAGTGGGTCTGTCTCAAACCCTAGTGAGTGTGTAAGTAGGCTGTCTAGGTAGTGAGTGTGTAAGTAGCAGTGTTCTCTCCTCATCTCTCCTCATAAAACAGATTACTGAGACGCTCTAGTTAGAGAGAGACTGCACCACGGCTTGTGCCCGCCCACTCCATCACGCCACCGGTGGTTTAGCTGGTTGCTAAGATACCGTCCGGCATTCAAAACAATATCCCGAGGCTTAAAAATCCGCTAGCATAAATGCTAATGTCTGGAGTATAAAGTGTAAATGGTGAAGGACTCGTTACAGAGTTGATAATAAAATACTGTTTTGTGTGATTATATGACCAGAAACACATTAAAACTCCAGAGAATCAAAATAACTCACATTTTAAAACCACTTCACTGCTCCTAGATTAGCCTGCGGTGCATCATGGGATTGTTTTAGCGGCTGAGGAAGCGTTCGATGCTTCCTTAAAATCAGGTCTAAATAAGGTTCCTCAGTAGCAGCATGTTTAAGGTATGTAAGAATTGGGACAGTCTACATGTCGGGAGCGCATACTATGATGTAAAATGCTGCCTATGTAGGAGCTCAGTAGGATTTGAGACACAGCCAGTGTGTTATTATTGTTATTAAGTGCACTTTAGAATTTAATTTCATTAGATTTTCATGCAATTAATGCAATTTTCATGCAATTCACAAACAATATTATCCATCTCACAATTAAGGTAAGTGTATCGGATGATTTTTAAAGAATAAAAATGTTTGTATTAAAGTCTATTTTTGTATAGAGGCTTATTTAGCATATAGATTTAGATACAGTCCTATTATCAGCAATTCTCGGTCCTCTGTCTAAATCTCCTGGTACGGCAGCCAATCCAAGTTAAGGATGTTATTGGACTAATTGGTTGTTAGGACACCCTTGCTCAATTGTGATGCACAGCTGAAAAACATTCTACTAATAAGTGAGTATAAAAGGGAACAACATTCTAGGTTAGTTTAGTATCTGAAGATCAGCAGTTGATGGCTTGCTGACCGGCTCAAAATGACCAGAAAGAAACAACTTTCTTTAGAGACCCGTCAGTCCATTGTTGTGTTAAGAAAGAAGATACTCCATTAAAACAAGAACATTTCACTGTGATCCCAAACTTTTGAGCGGTAGTGTATACAATATAAACAATAAAAGTCCAAAAACTCTATTTTCTGTAAGTGTGTAGAGTATAAGTGTGTGTATGTGGTCTGCTATGTGTATTTCATAATTTAATGTTCCAAGTGTTCATTAAAAACTTATTTTTGAGCTTATTTATTTACTTCATGAACAAAAACAGTGTTTGTAAATATGTTCCCGACTGCAAATGTTTACAAACATCAGTTCCTATCAACCTCCACAGTGAACATAAGGTATACGGTTTACTCTGAGCCATGCTGTGTGTGAGAAGGCAGTGACACGAACATGATTTTTATTAATAAAGTAAATTATAAAACTGAAATCAGGATTTGGGATGATTCAAAACAGGTAAACTGTGGAATTTATGGAATCTTGACTGATGAAATGAATTTACTGCAAAGATACAGAGAATAAAATCTTATTTTCAGTAAATCAGAATACAGTGCAGGAGACTAAAGAGGAATGACGACGATTTGGGAAAAATCCGGAAGCGCGAGTGAGCACAGACGGATGTTAGCCTAGTGTCTCCCGCAGAGCCGATTCTACAGACCTCAGCGTGAAGGAAAGCGAGTTCAGGTGGAAGCTCGGCCCAAGCTGCCGTGTGTTTCCGAGCCGAGGCTATGAGGAGCTGAGTCCTTTGAAGCCTCAGTCCGAGAACCAGAGCTTTGTATCCGATTCTCTCTTCCACAGGAACCCAGCGGAGTGATCTCGGCAGAGGAATCGCATGGGAGAACTTCAGAAGGTTACGGCTATGGCATTCCGAATGCTCTGTGGAGGACTGCGAAGCGAGGGAAGGCCTGCAAAGAGGGAATTGCAAGTAGTCTGGAGGCGACTGGAGCGTGAACAAGAAGCTGAGCGTCTTCCGTGCTTTGGAAGGGTCAGTAGGAGTTGGTCCAGAGGGCTATGTTCTCCTGATGATGGAAAGTGGGAATCTGTGGGATCAGGTGGTATGATTGATGGTCTAGGGTCACTATAGCTTTGCATGGTTGATGGACAGAGATGGACGGTGCAGTATGGTGCAAAAGTCAGAGACATTCCTAATTTCCAGACATGGTGGTCATTAAATATAAGTTCATACAAGGTCTTTAGGGTCTTTAGGGTCTGCAGTGCTGGGAATGACCCACCTCCCTAATAGTATCTGCTTTGTGGTGGTCCTGTGGGGGTCCTGATCATTAAAGAACAGAGTAATAAAGTATACACAGAATCAGATGAACTACAGTCTGTAAGTGGAGCTCCTGTATGGTCAGTGGAGCTGATACAGTGGACAGTGAGTGGAGGTCCTGTATGGTCAGTGGAGCTGATACAGTGGACAGTGAGTGGAGGTCCTGTATGGTCAGTGGAGCTGATACAGTGGACAGTGAGTGGAGGTCCTGTATGGTCAGTGGAGCTGATACAGTGGACAGTGAGTGTAGGTCCTGTATGGTCAGTGGAGCTGATACAGTGGACAGTGAGTGGAGGTCCTGTATGGTCAGTGGAGCTGATACAGTGGACAGTGAGTGGAGGTCCTGTATGGTCAGTGGAGCTGATACAGTGGACAGTGAGTGGAGGTCCTGTATGGTCAGTGGAGCTGATACAGTGGACAGTGAGTGGAGGTCCTGTATGGTCAGTGGAGCTGATACAGTGGACAGTGAGAGGAGGTCCTGTATGGTCAGTGGAGCTGATACAGTGGACAGTGAGTGGAGGTCCTGTATGGTCAGTGGAGCTGATACAGTGGACAGTGAGTGGAGGTCCTGTATGGTCAGTGGAGCTGATACAGTGGACAGTGAGTGGAGGTCCTGTATGGTCAGTGGAGCTGATACAGTGGACAGTGAGTGGAGGTGCCTGATTGGTGTATAGGGCAAATTAGATTTCTCTACTACAGCCAAGCTCTCCCCCCTACATGTCCACACTAATTCCTAGCTACGTATGAACCGGTGGGTCTTAGTCACACCGGGCTGAAAGAGAGCAATTTGGTGGGGAACGGAATCACAGTCGGCGCGGAGAAGCCGGCTAAAGCGGGTTATTTCCCTGAGAGCACTCCGAACGCTTAAATCTCTCTATTGAAATTGCGTGGAAGAGTATGGGAGGGGGCTGTACAGTGGTTCTTCAGTGTTCGGACACTTTTTCCCGAGTAGGATTATGTCAGATAATAGTGAGGGAGCCTATTAGAAAAGCCGGGCCTTCGCTTAAACAATGCAGCAACTTCAGGGGGAGTCGAGGGGACGAAATTACAAACCAGCGATTCTCCGCCAGCCGAGGATAACAGCTCTGCCTATTACGGCTGATCGGCCGCCGGGAGACAACAACAAACGCTGAATTGAAAATCAATGTAAATACATCGAAAGGTACAATAGCAGAACGTCTGTGGACCTGCAGTCAGCACTTTGAACGGGTGTTATGGTGGGAGTCGAGCTCGACGCGCTCGATCCTGAGCGGCTGATGGAAACGAGTGGTGGTGCAAGCCCAGCAGGGCGGGATCGGGTGCGCAGTGATTTGGGTGTCCGTCTTTTAATCTGCCCCCGTTTTATACCCCTTGAAGGCTGATTTATTTGGAAGAGCTATGAACTAACTCCTAGTTCCATCGTGTCTTGCATCTTTTTGCTGGAACACAGCTGCTCCCTCATCTCGGTTGTGGTCATGCCAACAGCAGAGGAAACCGTGATTGGTCAGTGGGACTTTTTTATTTTTTTACCAGTGAACATCAAACAGAGGGTGAACAAAATAATGTGAAAAGAGATGCAAGATAATGTCACCTATTCACAGCATGGATGAGGTCATGCATGAAGATTGCAAGCCCAAGAGTGTATTCTGGTTTTTATATCATTGCTGTCCAAAGTAAAAAAAACATGAGTCTCTATTTTGGGTTGGGATTTTTGTTTTTCTACCTCGTTACAATGCAGCCAGTGCCGTTGCAGCCATTGTATGAAAATTTCGTAATGAATGGACCAATAGAAATGCTCCAAAATAGCTCTGAGAAATTTCTGGTTCCATTGACTTACATTAAAAATAAAGAAAGTTTTTGGCTTCTCCAGTAAAGTTGCCGTTTTGGATATATATATATATATATATATATATATATATATATATATCCTGCAATAATATTGGTGTGCTCCAGAGCGCCCCCTTACTGAAGGTTTTGGTGAAAACCACATCATTGATCAACAAGCTTCTTGCTGGCCTGGCCAGTGATTGGTCAGAGAGTTTTTGTCACCAATGAACATCAGAGAGCGAACAAAATAATAAAAAAAACGAGATGCCAGATACCGTCAATCGTACCAAGCTTGGAGGAGGCCATGCGTGAAGATTGCAGGGCCAGAATGTATCATGTATTTCCTGTTGGGTTTAAATAGGTGCCCAGGAGCGCCCCCTTAGTGTGGCATGTGGTGCCAAATCAGCTGCTGGCATGGCCACAACCAAGATGACTGCTGCGGTGTTCCAGCAAATAGAACTTTCTCACAAACTCTCTACAATTAGCCGTTACCAGAACACTAGAGTTACTCGAGGAACATTTAAGGTTAAAGCTCCTGACGATGCAACTGTAACCTACCAGTCGTCAGAGCAGAAATTCAGCTAACTAATCTGCTCACCTGCAAAGATTTTGAAGCTTGGATTGTTTGGAATTTCATCATATAATTTCAAACTGATTGTAGAAGCAAGTATCGTACCATGCTTTTTTTGTCCCATTAAAATTAGTTGTTTTATCAGGTCTTTGGGGCGGATTATGTTGAAATAATGTTTTTTTGAAATAATGTTTTTTTTCTCATTTATTATTTTGAAACTTTGTCGTGTGTCGACATTATGTCGCAATAATGATGTAATAGATTTTGAGAATATATAAATTATTTTGGCAGATTTGATTCCATCCATTATCTTCTGCTTTATCCCGCTAGTTGGGTTTATGGGGGGACTGGAGCCAATCCCAGCGTGCTGAAGGCGGCATACACCAGTCCAACACATGGACAACACACACTCATGCTAACCACTACACCACCATACTAACCACTACACCACCATACTAACCACTACACCACCGTACTAACCACTACACTCCCGTACTGACTACTACACCACCGTACTAACCACTACACCACCGTACTAACCACTACACCACCGTACTAACCACTACACCACCGTACTAACCACTACACCACCTTACTAACCACTACACCACCATGCTAACCACTACACCACTAACCACTACACCACCATGCTAACCACACACCACCATACTAACCACTACACCACCTTACTAACCACTACACCACCGTACTAACACTACACCACCATACTAACCACTACACCACCTACTAACACTACACCACCATACTAACCACTACACCACCGTACTAACCACTACACCACCATACTAACCACTACACCACCATACTAACCACTACACCACCATGCTAACCACTACACCACCATACTAACCACTACACCACCGTACTAACCACTACACCACCGTACTAACACTACACCACCATACTAACCAATACACCACCGTACTAACCACTACACCACCATACTAACCACTACACCACCATACTAACCACTACACCACCTTACTAACCACTACACCACCATGCTAACCACTACACCACCATACTAACCACTACATCACCGTACTAACCACTACACCACCATACTAACCACTACACCACCATACTAACCACTACACCACCATACTAACCACTACATCACCATACTAACCACTACACCACCATACTGACCACTACACCACCATACTGTCCACTACACCACCATACTAACCACTACACCACGATACTAACCACTACATCATCATACTGACCACTACATCACCATACTGAACCACTACACCACCGTACTGACCACTACACCACCGTACTAACCACTATACCACCATACTAACCACTACACCACCATACTAACCACTACATCACCATACTAACCACTACACCACCGTGCTAACCACTACACCACCATACTGACCACTACACCACCATACTAACCACTACACCACCATACTAACCACTACATCACCATACTGACCACTACATCACCATACTGACCACTACACCACCGTACTGACCACTACACCACCGTACTAACCACTATACCACCATACTAACCACTACACCACCATACTCACCACTACATCACCATACTAACCACTACACCACCGTGCTAACCACTACACCACCGTGCTAACCACTACACCATCATACTGACCACTACACCACCGTACTAACCACTACACCACCATACTAACCACTACACCACCATACTAACCACTACACCACCGTACTAACCACTACACCACCATACTAACCACTACACCACCATACTGACCACTACACCACCGTACTAACCACTACACCACCGTACTAACCACTACACCACCATACTAACCACTACACCACCGTACTAACCACTACACCACCGTACTAACCACTACACCACCATACTAACCACTACACCACCATACTAACCACTACACCACCGTACTAACCACTACACCACCGTACTAACCACTACACCACCATACTAACCACTAGACCACTGTGCATATAGTAAATAAGACCTCTCTCTCTCTCTCTCTCTCTCTCTCTCTCTCTCTCTATAACCTGTATCAGTTAGACAGTTATCTAATGAGCTAACGTTGGCTAGCGTGTAGTCTTTGAGCACTAGGACACTCTCACACTGTTAAACAGTAGTACTGGACTTTATTGCATCACTGCAGTGCTGTCACTGAACTCAGGCACGTACTCAGCTGTATATAGTAATTAGACAATGTGACAGATGATTGTAGCAGACTGCTGCGCCAGATCGCTCAAAATAGCTTCATAAACCAGGAGAAGCAGCTCTGCAGCAGAGAGACAGCACAACAGAGTCCATAACAACGTTCCTCACCAGTTCACCACGCTTTAACATCAACTTCTCAGTTTGACACGCTTAAAAAGGGCTTTACACTCACTAGCTTTAGATGCTACACATTGACTGCTATAATCAAGCTTGCAGCAGACCCCCCAACAAAATTAGACCCCCGTCTCTATGTGAATGTATACATGAATACAGATTTACCTTCTCAGTACGTGTGACGGGTTCCACTGATCTGCATGCTTACTTAAGGTCCTTCAGGTGCTGCTACACATCTACAGGCTGACAATGAGCTTGTTAATCATTGATGCATTAATCCATTCATCTCTCCTAAACTCTCACTCCTTCTGTCTATCCATCCATCCATTTATCTGTCCGTTCACCCATTCATCGGTTCGTCCAATCAGCCATCTATTTATTTATCCATCCATCCATTTATCTGTTCGTCAATCCATCCAGCTATCCATTTATCTGTCCATCCATCCATTTATCTGTCCATTCATGCAGCTATCCATTTACTTGTCCATCCATCCATTTATCTGTTCATTCATGCAGCCATCCATTTATCTGTCCGTCCATCCATCCAGCCATCCATTTATCTGCCCATCCATCCATCCAGCCATCCATTTATCTGTCCATTCATCCAACCATTCATTTATCTGTCCATCTATCCATCTATCCATCCATCCATCCATATATCCTTCCATTCATCCACCCTACCATCAGTCTATCATGCCTCATAATACTTAACCATCCATCCATCTATTGATCCATGAATACTTTAATCCATCCATCCCTCCTACCATCTTTCCATCCGTTCACACTTGCTTCTGTTCATTCATTCATCCATGTAATGGTTCATCCCTGTAGCAGTCCATCTACCCATCCTTTCATGCATATGTCCATCCATCTATCATCCATCCATCCCTCCTACAGCCGAACCATCCTTCTATCTATTTACCCATGAATTCTTTCATCCATCCATCCAGCCATCCAGCCATGCAGGCAATAACTCACCCCCTTCCCAGACTATCCATCCATTCTTTTGTCCACCTATTCAACCATCTGTCCAGAAGCCAGACTAAGGGGGCGCTACTGAGCACTGCAGTATAACAAAACAGGAAACACTCTGGCCCTGCATTGCTGAAAACGTATTGTTCCTGCTGGAGAGCAGCCTAATGTCCCTACAGCCATGATTTCCTTATTCCTGGGTGGATTAGGGCCCCGCAAAGAGATAAGCAGGCGTATTTGCTCACTTACTTCATTACCTCTAGTAAACACATCAATTCATGATGGAAGCTCTTATGAGATTCAACGCATTATACAATCAGTTTATCATAGAAGAGCGGGATGGGTTTAAATCAGTGAGTCTATTGAGAGATGACTGTAAACCCACGACTCCCACAAGCATCAGTCAGGTATGACAGTAAATTACACTTTCTCTTTTGCCCCGGCAGTAAAGTCAGCCGTGCTGCATTAAACCCCTGCAGAGTCGCTGCGAGTCTCACTTCCATTAGTTCTGACTTTTATTTCCTTTATTTTTTGGTTTGTTTGTTTTGTGTTTGCCATCAAAAGAACAAGAGACCTGCTGAAAAACACCTGATACGCCACTGCTGTAGAACCTTCACTGTATGGAGACATCAGTTCATCCATTAATCACATCATTAGTTCATCCATCCACCCATACATCATTTCATTCATTCATCCATGCAATGAGTCATCCACTTACCAGTCCATTGTCCATTCATGCATATATGTATTCATCCATACATCAATCTATTTATGCACTTATCCCTCCTACCATCTATATTTCCATACATCTTTTCATGCATGAGTCCATCTAATCATTCAACCATTCTATCTATTCTCCCATGCATTCTTTCATGCATTTCTCCATCCATCCATGCAATAATTCATCCACCATCCATATCCATCTATCATCCATCCATTTATGCATATATCTGTTAATTCACTCATCCATCCAATTACCTGTTCATCCATTAATCATCCATCTTTCCACTCAGCCATCCCTCTATCTACCCTTCCATCCATCCAATGATTCATCCACTTACCAGTCCATCATCCATTTATGCATATTTATTTATGCACATATGTATTCATCCATACATTCATCCATTCATCTCTTCATTCATTCATTCATTCATCCAACTAATGATTCATCTACTTGCCAGTTCATCATCCATATATCCTTTTATCCAACCATCCATTTATCTATCCATCTATCCGTGCAATAATTAATCCACCTACCAGTCTGTTTATTCATCCAGCCATCCATATATGCATCCATTTATTCAGCCATCTGTTCTTTCACACCATTCATTTATTACACATCCTACCACCTAAACATCTTTCCATATATTCTACCATCCACTCTTTTATTAAATTTCTCCATCCATCCGTCCATCCATGCAATGATTTGTCCACTTGTCAGTCAATCCATCCACCCATTTATCTACTCCTCCATCTATCCATTCAACCACCTGCCTATTCATCCTCTGATCTGGTTACTATCCAAACATCTTTTTATCAACTAGACATTCATTTATCCATTCATTCTTCCCCTAACTAGTCTATCAATGCATATTAATTTTCCACTCATCCATTCATTTACCCATCCCTTTATCATCTTTCCTACCACCTAACCATCCTTACATCTGTTCTTACATACATCCCTCCATCCATTTATCCATCCAATGACTCATCCAATACCATCCCCTCTATCCATCCATCCATCTTTCTTGAACCTCTATTCAACCACCTGTCTATTTATCCATCCATGCAATGATTCATCCACTTGCCAGTCAATCCATCCATCCATTTATTTACTCTTCCATCTATTCATTCAACCACCTGTCCATCCACGATTCATCCACTTGCCAGTCAGTCCATCCATCCATTTATCAACTCCTCCATCTATCCATTTAACCTCCTGCCCATTCATCCATCCAAGCAATGATTCATACACTTGCCAGTCCATCCATCCATCCTTTTATCAACTCCTCCATCTATCCATTTAACCACCTGTCCATCCATCCAGCCATTCATCCACCTATTGTGAATGACCTCTGATCTGGTTACTATAGCAATAGTGTAGTTAATTAAATACTGTGGTTAATTGTGGCTCAGTTTCTCTGTAGTTATTAAGAATTTGTTTTTATTTTGAGTATTCAGGGATCTACCACTAGACTGTATTACCTTTGGCACTTCAGTCTAGCTTGGTGTATCTCTCGTCAGGTAATTTACATTCATATTCACGTTCCCTTCAGGTGAGCTTAGTAATCCCCCTCCCTCCTGCAGACCCCCCAGCCCCCACCAGATGCTTCACGTTCATACTGACAGGTTGACGATGACGCAGCAGCTCTGTGCATGACAGGTTTATAGAAAGAACGCGTCCGCCTTCAATCCACCTGCGTTAATTCTCCCGCCGCGAGAACCGGGTTTTCATAGCGATGCAGCTCTCCTGCCGCTTCCGTTTCACCAGCGACGCTCCAGATGAAGGTGCTGGTTGTGGCCGTGCCTGACAGACTGATGTATTCAGAGAGAAGTAGCTCTGTTGTGATGGATGAGTAGGTTTGTGAGTTTTGTTTGAGGGAAATCTCAAGAAAAGCAGATGCAGGACTGACTGTCTGCACAAAGCCGAACATCAGAACAGCCTGCAGCGAGAGTGAACTGGAGAGCTATGGAGGAGTTGGAATTTGAAGGGTAACAGATTCTGTCTATCTCTCTCTCTCTCTTACACAAACACTCTGAAGGAAGTCTCAACCGGCCTCGCTTTGTTTACTGTAATGGAAACAAATAGGTCTGTGATTTCTGTCACACAACAAATTATCCATCCATCCATTCCTCCTACCACCTAACCATTCTTCCATCTATCCATCCTTTCATTCATTCATCCCCTAACTAGTCCATCCATGCATATTCATTTACCCATCCAATTATCATTCCTCCTACCACCCAACCATCCATACATTTATTTTTCCATACATCTCTCCATCTATTCATCCATCCAATGGTCCATTCACTTGCCAGTCCAACCATCCATATATCCTTTCATCCACCATCCATTTATTTATCCATTTATTAATCCAATACCATCCCGTCTATCCATATATCCTTTCATTTATTCATCCGTCTTTCTTACACCCTCACTTCTTCTACCTGTTCTCCCATTCATTCTTTCATATATTTCTCCATCCATCCATGCAATAATTCATCCACCCGTCTATATGTACTATCATCCAGTTCTCCATCCATCTACCCATGCAGTACCTCATCTACTTACCAGTCCATCTATTAATCCAACCATCCATTTATCATCCTTACATCCATTGATGCATATTATTCATCTGTCCATCCATCCATATATCCTTTCATCCAATCATCCAGTTCTCCATTCATTTATTCATGTATCCACAAATTCATTTATCGTCCTTCCTACCACCCAACCATCCTTCCATCTTTTCTTCCATACATTTCTCTATCAATCATTTAATGATTTACCCCATACCATTCCGTCCATCCATATACCCTCTTATTCATTCATCCACCCGTCTTTCTTACACCCTAATTCCTTCACTCATTTAATCCTTCATATATTTCTCCATCCATCATGCAATAACTTATCTACTTACTGTTTCATCTGCTCATCCCTCCATATGTCCTATCATAGAACCATCTAGTTCTCCATCCATCTATCCATGCAATAATTCATTCACTTAGCAGACCATCTATCCATCCAACCATCCATTTATCATCCATTCATGCATATTATTCATCTGCTCATCCATCCATTTATCCATTCATTCATCCACCCATCCATCTTTTTTACACGCTCAGCCCTTCTGGCTATTCACCAGTTTATCCTTTTTTACATTTCTTCATTCACTCTATTTATGCGATAATTCATTGACTTATCAGTCCATCCCTCCATACATCCTTTCATCCAACAATCCAGTTCTCCATCCATCTATCCAACCATTATTTATCTACTTACCAGTGCAACTATCCATCCAGCATTCCATTTATCTGTTCATCCATTTATTTATCCATTCATCCACCTCTCCAGTTCTCCATCCACCTGTCCATTATTTATCCACTCACCAGTCCATCCCTCCATATATCCTTTAGTCCAACCATCCAGTTCTCCATCCATCTGTCCATGCATTATTTATCCACGTACCAGTCCAACTATCCATCCAGCATTCCATTTATCTGTCCATCCATCCATTTATTCATGTATCCACAAATTCATTTATCGTCCTTCCTACCACCCAACCATCCTAACATCTTTTCTTCTATACTTTTCTTTATCAATCATTTAATGATTCACTCCATACCATTCCGTCCATCCATTTAGCCTCTTATTCATCCATCCATCCATCCATCCATCCATCTTTCTTACACCCTAATTCTTTCACCCAATCATTCTTTCATATATTTCTCCATCCACTCACCAGTCCATCCCTCCATCTATCCTTTCATTCAATCATCCAGTTCTCCATCAATCTGTCCATGCGTTATTTATCCTCGTACCAGTTCAACTATCCATCCAGCAATCCATTTATCTGTTCATTTACCCCTCCTCCGTTTCTACAACCCAGCCATTCTGACATCTAGGCTTCTTTTCTACATTTCTCTATCAATCAATTGAATCATATTGAATCAACTGAACTGCTCAAAAGTGTGAGGTTACGCACTAAAGTGAAATACTCAACTTGTTTGTTTGATACTAGAGTGTTTTTTCAACATCCATTACAGACTAAATGAGAAATATGAGATATAAATATTATAGCACAGCCTAGAAACCAGTGATCATGAGCAGCTTGATTGACAGCTCTCTGTGCAACACCCACCCCTCATACAGAGCTAACATCATTATCCAGCTTTTATGGGACACTAACTGGACAAAGATGGACAGATGAAAAAACAAACAGATCAATGAAGGATTAGAAATAACTGTTTGGGTGGATGGAAGGACAAAGGAAAGACATACAGACACGTGGACAGATTTCAGTAGTGAGTAGTGTAGAAGTAAGAGTTTTCAGATGCTTGTGTTTCGGTAATGACATCAGTTTTTTTTTTTTTTCACTATAAAAAAATCAGAGATTTTTTTTTTTTAAATATATGAAAACACTGTTTTCAAATGTGTACATTTAGGGTTTGGTATCTGTTGGGAAAACCTTTAAATGTGGATTGTGCATTTATTTATTTATTTATTTATTTATTTATTTATTTAATACATTTTAGGTACTTTATTGATCCCAGACGGAAGTCGAAGGTCTCCACATTTAACCCATCCGTACAGTGAAACACTCATATATACACACAGACTAGTGAACAGACACACTAGGGGGAGTAAGCACCCTTGCCGGTAGCGGTGGGCAGCCCTACCACAGTGCCGAGGGAGCAGTCAGGGGTTGGGTGCACCTAAGCCCTGACTGCTCCCCTGGTGCTGTGGTAGGGCTGCCCACCGCTACCGGCAACGGTGCTCACTGGTTTCCTAACATCCAGCCCACGACTGCCCCACCACAGCCCACGACTGCCCCACCTCCAGCCCACGACTGCCCCACCTCCAGCCCACGACTGCCCCACCACAGCCCACGACTGCCCCACCTCCGGCCCACGACTGCCCCACCTCCGGCCCACGACTGCCCCACCTACGGCCCACGACTGCCCCACCTCCGGCCCACGACTGCTCCACCTCCGGCCCACGACTGCCCCACCTACAGCCCACGACTGCCCCACCTACAGCCCACGACTGCCCCACCGCCAGCCCACGACTGCCCCACCCCCAGCCCACGACTGCCCCACCTCCATCCCACGACTGCCCCACCTCCAGCCCACGACTGCCCCACCTCCGGCCCATGACTGCCCCACCTCCAGCCCACGACTGCCCCACCTACAGCCCATGACTGCCCCACCGCCAGCCCACGACTGCCCCACCTCCATCCCACGACTGCCCCACCTCCAGCCCACGACTGCCCCACCTCCGGCCCATGACTGCCCCACCTCCAGCCCACGACTGCCCCACCTACAGCTCATGACTGCCCCACCGCCAGCCCACGAATGCCCCACCTCCAGCCCACGACTGCCCCAACTACAGCTGACGACTGCCCCACCTACAGCCCACGACTGCCCCACCTCCAGCCCACGACTGCCCCACCTCCAGCCCACGACTGCCCCACCTCCAGCCCACAACTGCCCTGTTTCTATCTCTATTAATATCCAGGGTTCAAATAGATCTGCACACAGTTCTTGTAAGCATCTAAGCTCAGCTGTGGAACAACATAGTTAGACCTAGCTCAGTAGAGTGATCCAAATCTTCCGTCTTGTCTTCATCTCATCGAGTCTTGTTATTCACAACAATATCTTCAGTCTAGCTTTTCACTCTGTTTATTTTTAAGTTTGTTTATTTTCTTCCCCAAGTTTGTTTCGACCTTGAACTCGTCCATGGATAAATAAACCGCGCAGCAGTGAGAGAGACTCTGCCGGCTTTCTCAGCACCTTCAGTCCTTCCAGCTCCTCCAGCTTCCCCGCCTTGCCAGCCTCTCAGTTCACAGCGTGTTCTGCCTCACTCCTCAAGCCTGCTGTGGGACCCAAATCCCTCCTGGTGATCATACACCACCAGCAAAGTCCTCTCAGTCACAGATCTCGAAGTCTTCTGTTCTTTCAGGAGCCTGAGGTGGTCACTTTGTTATGCAGAGCGTTTACACTCTTCCTGCCATCGTCTGTTGTCCTGATTATTCTCTGCCTCCTGACTCTGGCTCTGCTTCACTCCCCTTTCCTGCCTCAGTGTCAATCATGTCTCCTGTCCTCGAGCCACTGCAGGTTTTGGAGCTCCTTGCTATCCCAGGTATGATTTCTGGCCCTCGAGTGGCTCCGAGTGGCTTCTTGTCGTTCCTGTCCTTCCAGCAGTTCTGGTTCTTTTCCTCACAGAGGCTGCATGTCCTGTCCTCGCTCTCCAACAGTCTGGGTTCTTCCCCTTCAGACGTTCTAGAAGCCTCCATTAACTGTCCCTTCAATGGGTCTGGACACTGTCCTATCAGTGCTCCTGTCCTTCCAGTGGCTCCTGTTCCTGCCATTCCACTGGTCATGGTTCCTGTCTCCCCAGCAGCTCTGTTTCCTGTCCCTCTAGTTCCGTATCCCTTCCTGTCCCTCCTGTAATTTCAGGTTCTTTCAATTCATCCGTTCCTGTCCCTTCAACATCTACAGTTCCTATTCCTCCTCTGGTTCTGGTTTCTGTTTCTTCAGTGGCTCCTGTTACTGTCCTTTCAGTGTCCACGGTGTCCCTCCAAAAGTTATCTAGCAGATTTGATTTCTGTCCCTCCACTGGCAAAAAGCGGTTCTAGTGTCCTTCCAGTGGCTGCATTGTTGATTCCTTTCTATCCAGTGGCAGTTGTTTTGTGTTTCACTGCCCCCTAGTGTGTGTGGATATAGGTGTTTGACTGACCATTAGTGTGTGCACGTTTGTTTATGTGTGCGAGGTCACTAGAGTATGTGGGTGGATGTGGGTGTTTGACTGCCCCCTAGTGTGTAAACATTTGTTTGTGTGTGTGACGGGGTTCTCTAGTGTATATGTATGTATATGTTTCACTGCCCCCGGTGTGTGTGTTCACTACTGTGTGTATGTGTGTTTCACTGTTCACTAGTATGTGTGTGCACTAGTGTGTGGGTGTGCGTTTCACTGCCCCCTAGTGTGTTTGTGTATGTGTTCACTACTGTGTGTGTGTGTGTGTGTGTGTTCACTACTTTGTTTGTGTATGTTTTACTACTGTGTGTGTGTGTTTGACTGTGCAGGTGGGTTAAAGGTGGATGTGAAGTTCTTCTGTTTTTTTTTCTGTGTGTATAAACTTTTCCAGTGAGGTGGGTTTGGTTCGGTGGGGTCTGGTGGGCTTCTGCTGTTGACGAGGGGCTGCGGTTGAGGTAATTGTCGTTGATCAGTCCTAGTGTGACTTCCTCCCAGACATGCAAATGTCTCGATAATGGACCTTCTCAGCTTTCTGCTGTTTTCTGTTCCTTGTTCTCGTCGTCTCGGCGGTGTAGCGTACAGCTGATTAGGAACCAGAGGGATTGCATTACTCGACAGCGGGGGACTCTCCTTTAAGAAACGCCGCACCTGAAGATGGTAATCAGAGATGACACCTCTCCCAGAGCGCCGAGGCGACTCCACAAGCCTGCGGCACCAATCAGATGTTTAACACCGCAGGCTTATTAAATCAGAACGTTCTTACTTACATCTGATTAAAAACAGAGTGCGAGCGGAGATCCGTCGGAGGAGGGCAGGGGCGGGGTATGGAATAAAGTGCGTAAGGCGATTAGTCGGGGCTTTCGGGGCCATCGGCGTCCTTTGAACCGGCCTGGCACCGGGGCCCCTATAACGGGATTGTTCCAGCGCTGTCGGAGATGATGAGGGGGGCCCTGGAATAGAATGGAAAACAAATAAACAAACAAGCGCACAAAAACGCACAATGAGCAATCAAGGGCTCCGGAATGGGCACGGAAGAAAGACGCCTTGGTTGCCAGGTTTTAATCCGGCATCACTCTCCGCGGAGGAAAAGCGAGGGAAACGCGGGGCGTCCCAACTGGAAAAGCCGATTAAAGAGAGTGGGAACAAAGGCTGAGGCTGTGCTGGGGAGAAGAAAGAAATGAAACAAGAGGGAGAGGAGAAAGACAAACAAACAGAGTGGTAGAAACGGCGCGGATGGATCCAGAAGCGGAGCGGTGAGGGGAGAGAAGCGAGAGGCAGGAATAAAAAGGGAATGGCTTCGAGAGCAGGGACGTCTGAAAGTGACTTGTGATCTGACGATGCAAATATTTGGGCGCGGAGTGCCGGGCTGGTTAATTGGGCACGGCTTTCTCCGGTAATCCCGGCTGCAGTGGAGCTGGAAGCTGGAAGCTACGCATACTCGTGTGACGGCCCACCAGAGTAGTGCCAGGCAATCTCAGCACTGTGGCCTTCAATTACTTGATACGACTATTAATTTTATCCCAAGTATATATATATATATATATATATATATATATATATATATATATATATATATATATATATATATATATGGCAACATGATGGTGTAGAGGTTAGTATGGTGGTGTAGTGGTTAGTATGGTGGTGTAGTGGTTAGTACGGTGGTGTAGTGGTTAGTACGGTGGTGTAGAGGTTAGTATGATGGTGTAGTGGTTAGTACGGTGGTGTAGTGGTTAGTACGGTGGTGTAGTGGTCAGTATGGTGGTGTAGTGGTTAGTATGGTGGTGTAGTGGTTAGTATGGTGGTGTAGTGGTCAGTACGGTGGTGTAGTGGTCAGTACGGTGGTGTAGAGGTTAGTATGATGGTGTAGTGGTTAGTACGGTGGTGTAGTGGTTAGTACGGTGGTGTAGTGGTCAGTATGGTGGTGTAGTGGTTAGTACGGTGGTGTAGTGGTTCGTACGATGGTGTAGTGGTCCGTACGGTGGTGTAGTGGTCAGTATGGTGGTGTAGTGGTTAGTATGGTGGTGTAGTGGTCAGTACGGTGGTGTAGTGGTTAGTACGGTGGTGTAGTGGTTCGTACGGTGGTGTATTGGTTCGTACGCTGGTGTAGTGGTTAGTACGGTGGTGTGGCGGTTAGTACGGTGGTGTGGCGGTTAGTACGGTGGTGTGGCGGTTAGTACGGTGGTGTGGTGGTTAGTACGGTGGTGTGGTGGTTAGTAAGGTGGTGTAGTGGTTAGTATGGTGGTGTAGTGGTTAGTACGGTGGTGTAGTGGTTAGTATGGTGGTGTAGTGGTAAGTACGGTGGTGTAGTGGTTCGTACGGTGGTGTATTGGTTCGTATGGTGGTGTAGTAGTTAGTACGGTGGTGTAGTGGTTAGTATGGTGGTGTAGTGGTTAGTATGGTGGTATAGTGGTTAGTACGGTGGTGTAGTGGTTAGTACGGTGGTGTAATGGTCAGTATGGTGGTGTAGTGGTTAGTACGGTGGTGTAGTGGTTAGTATGGTGGTGTAGTGGTTAGTACGGTGGTGTAGTGGTCAGTATGGTGGTGTAGTGGTTCGTATGGTGGTGTATTGGTTCGTATGGTGGTGTAGTAGTTAGTACGGTGGTGTAGTGGTTAGTATGGTGGTGTAGTGGTTAGTATGGTGGTGTAGTGGTTAGTATGGTGGTGTAGTGGTTAGTACGGTGGTGTAGTGGTTAGTACGGTGGTGTAGTGTTCAGTATGGTGGTGTAGTGGTTAGTACTCCTTAGTATGGTGGTGATCTCCTGACTCAAGCGGAGGAGTTAAAGTATCTCGAGGTCTTGTTCACGAGTGAGGGAAGGATGGAGCGGGAGGTTGACAGGTGGGTCAGTGCAGCGTATGCAGTGACGGTCTGTCCTGGTGAAGAGAGAGCTGAGCCAAAAGGCAAAGCTCTCTATTGACTGGTCAATCTACATTCCTACTCTCACCTGTGGTCACAAGCTCTGGGTAGTGACCGGAAGAAAGTTTTCCCCGTGCGGTGTCGGGTCTCACCCTTGGAGATAGGGTGAGGAGCTCAGAGTCGAGCCGCTACTCCTCCACATCGAGAGGAACCAGTTGAGGTGGTATGGGCATCTGGTTAGGATGCCTTCTGGACACCTCCCTGTGGAGGTGTTCCGGACATGTCCGACCAGGAGGAGACCCCGGGGAAGACCTAGGACATGCTGGAGGGATTATATCTCTCGGCTGGCCTGGGAACGCCTCTGTATCCCCCCGGAGGAGCAAGAGGAGGTGGCTAGGGAGAGGAAATTCTGGGATCCCCGGAAAAGCGATAGATAATGGATGGATGGATGGATAATATTTAATGTTGGGATATTTAAAGGTGTGTAGCTTTAATGCCGGGATCAGATTACATGAGTACGGCTGGAATATGAGAGGGTTTTGTCGTAGCTAACACACTTCCAGCCTCGGGAATGAGGGATGTGTAGTGTGACGTGAACTGGGATCTTACAGCCGTACATATACAAGCCCACCAGTGAGGAGTTTTCAGATCATTTAGAAGTTCCAGCAGCAGATTGTTTACATTCACAGTGGTTTCTTTAAAACTGTGGAGATTACAGTAAAAACATAGTTCCTTACGTCGTGACCGGAGACTCTGTTAGTGGAACATGTTCTACATACGCCGGTCATGTTGGAGATGATGCAGCTGATAGGGAAGGAAGGAAGGAAAGAAGGAAGGATGGCTGACTAGAACTCTTCGTATGGGTGAAGGAAATCTGAGAGTGGAGGTTGATTAGCTGTAGCTGTAGAACATCATGCTACTAAAGAACAGAAGAGGAGCAGACTCATATCAAAACATCACAACTCACCTCCAAACATGTGATTACTGCCAGCCTGTACGGCACAGAAAACAATTTACTGGATATCATCCCCGTCGCCCGTGTGCCGAGTCTGAAAGGACAGACAGCTGAGTGAAACATGATGGAGGAGACGTTAAACAGAGCCGAATGGCGGAATATTGAAACATCCCGAATGAAGCGGATGGAAAAACCGAGCCGAGGTGTTATTTAGACATGAATAGAGCCATTATGTGACAGAGGAGTGATACAGTGTGACAGCCAAAAAAACCTTTTCACACTATATACACTATTCATAATATTTCTGTTTCACATCTCACCGTCATTCTCGGGCTGTTTCTGTAGAGCCGGAATTCACTCACAGCTTCTTCTCTCCCGAAGTGACTGACTGAACTCCACACCACAGCTGAATCTCTAAACACTGATACAACACACAAACACAACAACATTGATCTACATATACACTACACACTAATCCCTATATTTACACTACACACTAATCCCTATATATACACAAAACACTAACGCCTACATTTACACTAAACCCTAACCTCTACATTTACACTAAACCCTAACCCCTACATTTACACTAAACCCTAACCTCTACATTTACACTAAACCCTAACCTCTACATTTACACTAAACCCTAAACCCTACATCTACACTAAACACTAACTCCTACATTTACACTAAACCCTAACTCCTACATTTACACTAAACACTAACTCCTACATTTACACTAAACCCTAACTCCTACATTTACACTAAACCCTAACCTCTACATTTACACTAAACCCTAACTCCTACATTTACACTAAACACTAACGCTTACATTTACACTAAACACTAACCTTTACATTTACACTAAACACTAACCCCTACATTTACACTAAACACTAACCCCTACATTTACACTAAACACTAACCCCTACATTTACACTAAACACAAACTCCTACATTTACACTAAACACTAACTCCTACATTTACACTAAACCCTAACTCCTACATTTACACTAAACCCTAACTCCTACATTTACACTAAACACTAAGCAATACATATACACTAAACCCTAACTCCTACATTTACACTAAACCTTAACTCCTACATTTACACTAAACCTTAACTCCTACATTTACACTAAACACTAACCCCTACATATACACTAAACCCTAACTCCTACATTTACACTAAACCCTAATTCCTACATCTACACTAAACCCTAACTCCTACATTTACACTAAACCCTAACTCCTACATTTACACTAAACCCTAACTCCTACATTTACACTAAACCTTAACTCCTACATTTACACTAAACACTAACCCCTACATCTACACTAAACCCTAACTCCTACATTTACACTAAACCCTAACTCCTACATCTACACTAAATACTAACTCCTACATCGACACTAAACCCTAACTCCTACATTTACACTAAAACTTAACCCCTACATTTACACTAAACCCTAACTCCTACATTTACACTAAACCTTAACCCCTACATTTACACTAGACCCTAACTTCTACATTTACACTAAACACTAACCCCTACATTTACACTAAACACTAACTCCTACATTTAACACTAAAAGCTTAACCCCTACATTTACACTAAACCCTAACCCCTACATATACACTAAACCCTAACCCCTACATATACACTAAACCCTAACTCCTACATTTACACTAAACCCTAACTCCTACATTTACACTAAACCCTAACTCCTACATTTACACTAAACCCTAAATCCTACATCTACACTAAACACTAACCATTACATTTACACTAAACCCTAACTACTACATTTACACTAAACCCTAACTCCTACATTGACACTAAACCCTAACTCCTACATCTACACGAAACACTAACCTATACATTTACACTAAACACTAACTCCTACATTTACACTAAACCCTAACTCCTACATTTACACTAAACACTATCCCCTATATTTACACTAAACACATAACTCCTACATTTACACTAAACCCTAAACCCTACATCTACACTAACCCTAACTCCTATATCTACACTAAACCCTAACTCCTACATCTACACTAAACCCTAACCCCATACATTTACACTAAACACTAACTCCTACATTTACACTAAACCCTAAACCCTACATCTACACTAAACCCTAACTCCTGTATATACACTAAACCTCACTCCTACATATACACGATACCCTCAACCCCCTACATTTTACACTAAACCCTAACTCCTCACATTTACACCTAAACCTAACCCCGTACATTACACTAGACCCTAACCTCTACATTACACTAAACACAAACTCCTACATTTACACTACCTTACCCCCTACATTACACTAAACCCTAACTCCTACATTTACACTAAACACAAACTCCTACAATTTACACTAAACACTAACTCCTACATTACACTAAACCTAACTTCTACATTTACACCTAAACACTAACTCCTGACAATTTACAACTAAACACTAATCCCTACATTTACACTAAACACTAAATCCCTACATTTACACTAAACCCTAACTCCTACATTTACTCTAAACTCTAACCTCCCTACATTTACACTATAAATATAACCCCTACATATACACTAAACCCTAACCCCTACCACTACACTAAACACTAACCCCTACATCTACACTAAACAATAACTCCTACATTTACACTAAACACTAACTCCTACATTTACACTAAACACTAACTCCTACATTTACACTAAACCCTAACTCCTACATTTACACTAAACACTAACTCCTACATTTACACTAAACACTAATCCCTACATTTACACTAAACACTAAACCCTACATTTACACTAAACCCTAACTCCTACATTTACTCTAAACTCTAACTCCTACATTTACACTAAAAAATAACCCCTACATATACACTAAACCCTAACCCCTACATCTACACTAAACACTAACCCCTACATCTACACTAAACACTAACTCCTACATTTACACTAAACACTAACTCCTACATTTACACTAAACCCTAACTCCTACATTTACACTAAACACTAACCCCTACATCTACACTAAACACTAACCCCTACATTTACACTAAACACAAACTCCTACATTTTCACTAAACACTAACTCCTACATTTACACTAAACCCTAACTCCTACATTTACACTAAACCCTAACTCCTACATTTAAACTAAACACTAAGCCCTACATATACACTAAACCCTATCTCCTACATTTACACTAAACCCTAACTCCTACATTTACACTAAACCTTAACTCCTACATTTACACTAAACCTTAACTCCTACATTTACACTAAACACTAACCCCTACATATACACTAAACCCTATCTCCTACATTTACACTAAACCCTAACTCCTACATCTACACTAAACCCTAACTCCTACATTTACACTAAACCCTAACTCCTACATTTACACTAAAACCCTAACTCCTACATTTACACTAACCTTAACTCCTACATTTACACTAAACACTAACCCCTACATCTACACTAAACCCTAACTCCTACATTTACACTAAACCCTAACTCCTACATCTACACGAAACACTAACCTATACATTTACACTAAACACTAACTCCTACATTTACACTAAACCCTAACTCCTACATTTACACTAAACACTATCCCCTATATTTACACTAAACACTAACTCCTACATTTACACTAAACCCTAAACCCTACATCTACACTAAACCCTAACTCCTATATCTACACTAAACCCTAACTCCTACATCTACACTAAACCCTAACCCCTACATTTACACTAAACACTAACTCCTACATTTACACTAAACCCTAAACCCTACATCTCACTAAACCCTAACTCCTGTATATACACTAAACCCTCACTCCTACATTTACACGAAACCTCAACCCCTACATTTACACTAAACCCTAACTCCTACATTTACACTAAACCTTAACCCCTACATTTACACTAGACCCTAACCTCTACATTACACTAAACACTAACTCCTACATTTACACTAAACCTTAACCCCTACATTTACACTAAACCCTAACTCCTACATTTACACTAAACACTAACTCCTACATTTACACTAAACACTAACTCCTACATTTACACTAAACCCTAACTCCTACATTTACACTAAACACTAACTCCTACATTTACACTAAACACTAACTCTACATACACTAAACCTAACCCCTACATCTACACTAAACACTAACCCCTACATCTACACTAAACAATAACTCCTACATTTACACTAAACACTAACTCCTACATTTACACTAAACACTAACTCCTACATTTACACTAAACCCTAACTCCTACATTTACACTAAACCCTAACTCCTACATTTACACTAAACCCTAACTCCTACATTTACACTAAACACTAAGCCCTACATATACACTAAAACCTAACTCCTACATTTACACTAAACCTTAACTCCTACATTTACACTAATCCTTAACTCCTACATTACACTAAACACTAACCCTACATATACACTAAACCCTATCTCCTACATTTACACTAAACCCTAACTCCTACATCTACACTAAACCCTAACTCTACATTTACACTAAACCCTAACTCCTACATTTACACTAAACCCTAACTCCTACATTTACACTAAACCTTAACTCCTACATTTACACTAAACACTAACCCCTACATCTACACTAAACCCTAACTCCTACATTTACACTAAACCCTAACTCCTACATCTACACGAAACACTAACCTATACATTTACACTAAACACTAACTCCTACATTTACACTAAACCCAAACTCCTACATTTACACTAAACACTATCCCCTATATTTACACTAAACACTAACTCCTACATTTACACTAAACCCTAACCCTACATCTACACTAAACCCTAACTCCTATATCACACTAAACCCTAACTCCTACATCTACACTAAACCCTAACCCCTACATTTACACTAAACACGAACTCCTACATTACACTAACCCTAAACCCTACATCTACACTAAACCCTAACTCCTGTATATACACTAAACCCCTCACTCCTACATTTACACGAAACCTCAACCCCTACATTTACACTAAACCCTAACTCCTACATTTACACTAAACCTTAACCCCTACATTTACACTAGACCCTAACTTCTACATTTACACTAAAACACTAACTCCTACATTACACTAAACCTAACCCCTACATTTACACTAAACCCTAACTCCTACATTTACACTAAACACTAACTCCTACATTTACACTAAACACTAACTCCTACATTTACACTAAACCCTAACTCCTACATTTACACTAAACACTAACTCCTACATTTACACTAAACACTAACCCTACATATACACTAAACCCTAACCCCTACATCTACACTAAACACTAACCCCTACATCTACACAAACCCTAACTCCTACATTTATACTAAACACTAACTCCTACATCTACACTAAACACTAACTCCTACATTTACACTAAACCCTAACCCTACATTTACACTAAACCCTAACTCCTACATTTACACTAAACCAAAACCCCTACATTTACACTAAACACTAAGCCCTACATATACACTAAAACCTAACTCCTACATTTACACTAAACCTTAACTCCTACATTTACACTAAACCTTAACTCCTACATTTACACTAAACACTAACCCCTACATATACACTAAACCCTATCTCCTACATTTACACTAAACCCTAACTCCTACATCTACACTAAACCCTAACTCCTACATTTACACTAAACCCTAACTCCTACATTTACACTAAACCCTAACTCCTACATTTACACTAAACCTTAACTCCTACATTTACACTAAACACTAACCCCTACATCTACACTAAACCCTAACTCCTAACATTTACACTAAACCCTAAACTCCTACATCTACACGAAACACTAACCTATACATTTACACTAAACACTAACTCCTACATTACACTAAACCCTAACTCCTACATTTACACTAAACACTATCCCCTATATTTACACTAAACACTAACTCCTACATTTACACTAAACCCTAAACCCTACATCTACACTAAACCCTAACTCCTATCTACACTAAACCCTAACTCCTACATCTACACTAAACCCTAACCCCTACATTTACACTAAACACTAACTCCTACATTTACACTAAACCCTAAACCCTACATCTACACTAAACCCTAAGTCCTGTATATACACTAAACCCTCACTCCTACATTTACACGAAACCTCAACCCCTACATTTACACTAAACCCTAACTCCTACATTTACACTAAACCTTAACCCCTACATTTACACTAGACCCTAACTTCTACATTTACACTAAACACTAACTCCTACATTTACACTAAACCTTAACCCCTACATTTACACTAAACCCTAACTCCTACATTTACACTAAACACTAACTCCACATTTACACTAAACACTAACTCCTACATTTACACTAAACCCTAACTCCTACATTTACACTAAACCCTAACTCCTACATTACACTAAACACTAACCCCTACATAACACTAAACCCTAACCCCTACATCTACACTAAACACTAACCCCTACATCTACACTAAACAATAACTCCTACATTTACACTAAACACTAACTCCTACATTTACACTAAACACTAACTCCTACATTTACACTAAACCCTAACTCCTACATTTACACTAAACACTAACTCCTACATTTACACTAAACACTAATCCCTACATTTACACTAAACACTAACTCCTACATTTACACTAAACCTAACTCCTACATTTACTCTAAACTCTAACTCCTACATTTACACTAAAAAATAACCCCTACATATACACTAAAACCCTAACCCCTACATCTACACTAAACACTAACCCCTACATCTACACTAAACACTAACTCCTACATTTACACTAAACACTAACTCCTACATTTACACTAAACCCTAACTCCTACATTTACACTAAACACTAACCCCTACATTTACACTAAACACAAACTCCTACATTTTCACTAAACACTAACTCCTACATTTACACTAAACCCTAACTCCTACATTTACACTAAACCCTAACTCCTACATTTACACTAAACACTAAGCCCTACATATACACTAAACCCTAACTCCTACATTTACACTAAACCTTAACTCCTACATTTACACTAAACCTTAACTCCTACATTTACACTAAACACTAACCCCTACATATACACTAAACCCTATCTCCTACATTTACACTAAACCCTAAACCCTACATCTACACTAAACCCTAACTCCTACATCTACACTAAACCCTAACTCCTACATTTACACTAAACCCTAACTCCTACATTTACACTAAACCTTAACTCCTACATTTACACTAAACACTAACCCCTACATCTACACTAAACCCTAACTCCTACATTTACACTAAACCCTAACTCCTACATCTACACTAAACACTAACTCCTACATCGACACTAAACCCTAACTCCTACATCTACACGAAACACTAACCTCTACATTTACACTAAACCCTAACCCCTACATTTACACTAAACCCTAACTCCTACATTTACACTAAACATTAACCCCTACATTTACACTAGACCCTAACCTCTACATTTACACTAAACACTAACCCCATTTACACTAAACACTAACTCCTACATTTACACTAAAGCTTAATCCCTACATTTACACTAAACCCTAACCCCTACATATACACTAAACCCTAACCCCTACATATACACTAAACCCTAACTCCTACATTTTCACTAAACCCTAACTCCTACATTTACACTAAACCCTAACTCCTACATCTACACTAAACACTAACCTCTATATTTACACTAAACCCTAACTCCTACATTTACACTAAACCCTAACTCCTACATTTACACTAAACCCTAACTCCTATATTTACACTAAACACTATCCCCTACATTTACACTAAACACTAACTCCTACATTTACACTAAACACTAACTCCTACATTTACATTAAACCCTAAACCCTATATCTATACTAAACCCTAACTCCTATATATACACTAAACCCTCACTCCTACATTTACACGAAACCTCAACCCCTACATTTACACTAATCCTTAACTCCTACATTTACACTAAACCTTAACCCCTACATTTACACTAGACCCTAACTTCTACATTTACACTAAACACTAACTCCTACATTTACACTAAACCTTAACCCCTACATTTACACTAAACCCTAACTCCTACATTTACACTAAACTCTAACTCCTACATTTACACTAAACCCTAACTCCTACATGTACACTAAACACTAACTCCTACATTTACACTAAACACTAATCCCTACATTTACACTAAACACTAACTCCTACATTTACACTAAACACTAACTCCTACATTTACACTAAACCCTAACTCCTACATTTACACTAAAAAATAACCCCTACATATACACTAAACCCTAACCCCTACATCTACACTAAACACTAACCCCTACATCTACACTAAACACTAACTCCTACATTTACACTAAACACTAACTCCTACATTTACACTAAACCCTAACTCCTACATTTACACTAAACCCTAACTCCTACATTTACACTAAACCCTAAACCCTACATCTACACTAAACCCTAACTCCTACATTTACACTAAACCCTAACTCCTACATTTACACTAAACACTAACCCCTACATTTACACTAAACCCTAACCCTACATTTACACTAAACCCTAACCTCTACATTTACACTAAACCCTAACTCCTACATTTACACTAAACACTAACCCCTACATTTACACGAAACCCTAAACCCTACATCTACACTAAACCCTAACTCCTACATTTACACTAAACCCTAACCCCTACATCTACACTAAACCCTAACTCCTACATTGACACTAAACACTAACTCCTACATTTACACTAAACCCTAACCCCTACATCTACACTAAACACTAACTCCTACATTTACACTAAACACTAACCCCTACATTACACTCAAACCCTACTCCTACATTTACACTAAACACTAACCCCTACATTTACACTAAACCCTAACTCCTACATCTACACTAAACCCTAACTCCTACATTTACACTAAAACCCTAAACCCTACATCTACACTAAACCCTAACTCCTACATTTACACTAAACCCTAAACCCTACATCTACACTAAACCCTAACTCCTATATTTACACGAAACCCTAAACCCTACATCTACACTAAACCCTAACCCCTACATCTACACTAAACACTAACTCCTACATTTACACTAAACACTAACCCCTACATTTACACTAAACCCTAACTCCTACATTTACACTAAACACTAACCCCTACATTTACACTAAACCCTAACTCCTACATTTACACTAAACACTAACCCCTACATTTACACGAAACCCTAAACCCTACATCTACACTAAACCTAACTCCTACATTTACACTAAACCCTAACCCCTACATCTACACTAAACCCTAACTCCTACATTGACACTAAACACTAACTCCTACATTTACACTAAACCCTAACCCCTACATCTACACTAAACACTAATTCCTATATTTACACTAAACCCTAAACCCTATATCTATACTAAACCCTAACTCCGATATATACACTAAACCCTCACTCCTACATTTACACGAAACCTCAACCCCTACATTTACACTAAACACTAACCCCTACATTTACACTAAACCCTAACTCCTACATTTACACTAAACACTAACCCCTACATTTACACTAAACCCTAACTCCTACATTTACACTAAACACAACCCCTACATTTTACACGAAACCCTAAACCCTACATCTACACTAAACCCTAACTCCTACATTTACACTAAACCCTAACCCCTACATCTACACTAAACCCTAACTCCTACATTGACACTAAACACTAACTCCTACATTTACACTAAACCCTAACCCCTACATCTACACTAAACACTAATTCCTATATTTACACTAAACCCTAAACCCTATATCTATACTAAACCCTAACTCCGATATATACACTAAACCCTCACTCCTACATTTACACGAAACCTCAACCCCTACATTTACACTAAACCCTAACTCCTACATTTACACTAAACCTTAACCCCTACATTTACACTAGACCCTAACTTCTACATTTACACTAAACACTAACTCCTACATTTCACTAAACCTTAACTCCTACATTTACACTAAACCTAACTCCTACATTTACACTAAACACTAACCCCTACATCTACACTAAACCCTAACTCCTACATTTACACTAAACCCTAACTCCTACATCTACACGAAACACTAACCTATACATTTACACTAAACACTAACTCCTACATTTACACTAAACACTAACTCCTACATTTACACTAAACCCTAAACCCTACATCTACACTAAACCCTAACTCCTATATCTACACTAAACCCTAACTCCTACATCTACACTAAACCCTAACCCCTACATTTACACTAAACACTAACTCCTACATTTACACTAAACCCTAAACCCTACATCTACACTAAACCCTAACTCCTGTATATACACTAAACCCTCACTCCTACATTTACACGAAACCTCAACCCCTACATTTACACTAAACCCTAACTCCTACATTTACACTAAACCTTAACCCCTACATTTACACTAGACCCTAACTTCTACATTTACACTAAACACTAACTCCTACATTTACACTAAACACTAACTCCTACATTTACACTAAACCCTAACTCCTACATTTACACTAAACACTAACTCCTACATTTACACTAAACACTAACCCCTACATATACACTAAACCCTAACCCCTACATCTACACTAAACACTAACCCCTACATCTACACTAAACAATAACTCCTACATTTACACTAAACACTAACTCCTACATTTACACTAAACACTAACTCCTACATTTACACTAAACCCTAACTCCTACATTTACACTAAACACTAACTCCTACATTTACACTAAACACTAATCCCTACATTTACACTAAACACTAACTCCTACATTTACACTAAACCCTAACTCCTACATTTACTCTAAACTCTAACTCCTACATTTACACTAAAAAATAACCCCTACATATACACTAAACCCTAACCCCTACATCTACACTAAACACTAACCCCTACATCTACACTAAACACTAACTCCTACATTTACACTAAACACTAACTCCTACATTTACACTAAACCCTAACTCCTACATTTACACTAAACACTAACCCCTACATTTACACTAAACACAACACCTCCTACATTTTCACTAAACACTAACTCCTACATTTACACTAAACCCTAACTCCTACATTTACACTAAACCCTAACTCCTACATTTACACTAAACACTAAGCCCTACATATACACTAAACCCTAACTCCTACATTTACACTAAACCTTAACTCCTACATTTACACTAAACCTTAACTCCTACATTTACACTAAACACTAACCCCTACATATACACTAAACCCTATCTCCTACATTTACACTAAACCCTAAACCCTACATCTACACTAAACCCTAACTCCTACATTTACACTAAACCCTAACTCCTACATTTACACTAAACCCTAACTCCTACATTTACACTAAACCTTAACTCCTACATTTACACTAAACACTAACCCCTACATCTACACTAAACCCTAACTCCTACATTTACACTAAACCCTAACTCCTACATCTACACTAAACACTAACTCCTACATCGACACTAAACCCTAACTCCTACATCTACACGAAACACTAACCTCTACATATACACTAAACCTTAACCCCTACATTTACACTAAACCCTAACTCCTACATTTACACTAAACATTAACCCCTACATTTACACTAGACCCTAACCTCTACATTTACACTAAACACTAACCCCTACATTTACACTAAACACTAACTCCTACATTTACACTAAAGCTTAATCCCTACATTTACACTAAACCCTAACCCCTACATATACACTAAACCCTAACCCCTACATATACACTAAACCCTAACTCCTACATTTTCACTAAACCCTAACTCCTACATTTACACTAAACCCTAACTCCTACATCTACACTAAACCCTAACTCCTACATTTACACTAAACCCTAACTCCTACATTTACACTAAACCCTAACTCCTATATTTACACTAAACACTATCCCCTACATTTACACTAAACATTAACTCCTACATTTACACTAAACACTAACTCCTACATTTACACGAAACCTCAACCCCTACATTTACACTAAACCTTAACTCCTACATTTACACTAAACCTTAACCCCTACATTTACACTAGACCCTAACTTCTACATTTACACTAAACACTAACTCCTACATTTACACTAAACCTTAACCCCTACATTTACACTAAACCCTAACTCCTACATTTACACTAAACTCTAACTCCTACATTTACACTAAACCCTAACTCCTACATGTACACTAAACACTAACTCCTACATTTACACTAAACACTAATCCCTACATTTACACTAAACACTAACTCCTACATTTACACTAAACACTAACCCCTACATTTACACTAAACCCTAACTCCTACATCTACACTAAACCCTAACTCCTACATTTACACTAAACCCTAAACCCTACATCTACACTAAACCCTAACTCCTACATTTACACTAAACCCTAAACCCTACATCTACACTAAACCCTAACTCCTATATTTACACGAAACCCTAAACCCTACATCTACACTAAACCCTAACTCCTATATTTACACGAAACCCTAAACCCTACATCTACACTAAACCCTAACCCCTACATCTACACTAAACACTAACCCCTACATCTACACTAAACACTAACCCCTACATTTACACTAAACCCTAACTCCTACATTTACACTAAACACTAACCCCTACATTTACACTAAACCCTAACTCCTACATTTACACTAAACACTAACCCCTACATTTACACGAAACCCTAAACCCTACATCTACACTAAACCCTAACTCCTACATTTACACTAAACCCTAACCCCTACATCTACACTAAACCCTAACTCCTACATTGACACTAAACACTAACTCCTACATTTACACTAAACCCTAACCCCTACATCTACACTAAACACTAATTCCTATATTTACACTAAACCCTAAACCCTATATCTATACTAAACCCTAACTCCTATATATACACTAAACCCTCACTCCTACATTTACACGAAACCTCAACCCCTACATTTACACTAAACCCTAACTCCTACATTTACACTAAACCTTAACCCCTACATTTACACTAACCCTAACTTCTACATTTACACTAAACACTAACTCCTACATTTACACTAAACCTTAACCCCTACATTTACACTAAACCCTAACTCCTACATTTACACTAAACTCTAACTCCTACATTTACACTAAACCCTAACTCCTACATGTACACTAAACACTAACTCCTACATTTACACTAAACACTAATCCCTACATTTACACTAAACACTAACTCCTTCATTTACACTAAACACTAACTCCTACATTTACACTAAAAAATAACCCCTACATCTACACTAAACACTAACCCCTACATCTACACTAAACACTAACTCCTACATTTACACTAAACACTAACTCCTACATTTACACTAAACACTAACTCCTACATTTACACTAAACACTAACCCCTATATTTACACTAAACCCTAACCCTACATTTACACTAAACCCTAATTCCTACATTTACACTAAACACTAACCCCTACATTTACACTAAACCCTAACCCTACATTTACACTAAACCCTAACCTCTACATTTACACTAAACCCTAACTCCTACATTTACACTAAACACTAACCCCTACATTTACACACGAAACCCTAACCCTACATCTACACTAAACCCTAACTCCTACATTTACACTAAACCCTAACCCCACATCTACACTAAACCCTAACTCCTACATTGACACTAAACACTAACTCCTACATTTACACTAAACCCTAACCCCTACATCTACACTAAACACTAACTCCTACATTTACACTAAACACTAACCCCTACATTTACACTAAACCCTAACTCCTACATTTACACTAAACACTAACCCCTACATTTACACTAAACACTAACTCCTACATCTACACTAAACCCTAACTCCTACATTTACACTAAACCCTAAACCCTACATCTACACTAAACCCTAACTCCTACATTTACACTAAACCCTAAACCCACATCTACACTAAACCCTAACTCCTATATTTACACGAAACCCTAAACCCTACATCTACACTAAACCCTAACTCCTATATTTACACGAAACCCTAAACCCTACATCTACACTAAACCCTAACCCCACATCTACACTAAACACTAACACTAACTCCTACATTTACACTAAACACTACCCCTACATTTACACTAAACCCTAACTCCTACATTTACACTAAACACAACCCCTACATTTACACTAAACCCTAACTCCTACATTTACACTAAACACTAACCCTACATTTACACGAAACCCTAAACCCTACATCTACACTAAACCCTAACTCCTACATTTACACTAAACCCTAACCCCTACATCTACACTAAACCCTAACTCCTACATTGACACTAAACACTAACCCCTACATTTACACTAAACCCTAACCCCTACATCTACACTAAACACTAATTCCTATATTTACACTAAACACTAACCCCTACATTTACACTCAACCCTAACTCCTACATTTACACTAAACACTAACCCCTACATTTACACTAAACCCTAACTCCTACATCTACACTAAACCCTAACTCCTACATTTACACTAAACCCTAAACCCTACATCTACACTAAACCCTAACTCCTACATTTACACTAAACCCTAAACCCTACATCTACACTAAACCCTAACTCCTATATTTACACGAAACCCTAAACCCTACATCTACACTAAACCCTAACTCCTATATTTACACGAAACCCTAAACCCTACATCTACACTAAACCCTAACCTCTACATTGTTTATTGTTCTCTGTGCTGTATTATATTGTGAATCTCTTTCCAGATATTTTTTCTTTCTCTCTTTTTGTTGTAAATCTAAAGTTTGATTTGTTAACTTACTGTTCGAAGTTCGGCTGAAAACTTCAAGGCTGCTGGGATCCCCACTTTGTCGCCGTCTGTCATTTATCCGCTTTGTTTTTCTTTCAGTGAACTTTCCTCCAGTAGTCCACTGAACTCTAACACTATCTTTCAGTCTTCTCTGAGTCTCTGAGAGAAAACAACCACAGACAGATTTAAAAGTAGCCCAGAAGAACAGAAAGAACAAAACAGAAAGAAGTCTTTCTGCAGAACAGAGTTCTTCATGACTGGATCCGTTCCATTCAGGTCATTATGAGAGGAATATTGTATTACACTATAAAACCTTTTCACTCTCTAGATTACCCCCACTGTTTCTGAGATGCCGCTCACGCCGCGCCGTCACTCCAGCCTTTTACTCCACAATGATGTTCACTCACAGCTTCTTCTTTACCTGAACTTTTCACCCTCATATCTGTCTGAACTGAATCTGGCCTCAAACACTGCCAGGCGTCTTCAGCATTAAAGTCATGTAGCCGTGAAAGCGGAAGGGTCTTAACGGATAACGCTGACGTGCAGCAGATTCTTCTTCAGCCAGATTAGTCTTTCTGGGAGAAACGAAATTCCTCTGCTGGTCAAATGAGCCAAACGTCCACTCCAGCGTAAACAATGACTAAAACATAGGATGACTCGTGCAGCGCTGTAGAGTAATCAGGATATTCGGCTTTTTAAGTGAAATAGAATGTATTTATTTAGTATTTATTCAGTATTTATTCAGTGTTTATTCAGTATTTATTCAGTATTTAAATTGTTCTGATGTTCTACGGAGAAGGTATGTGAGTCTTTGGTCAACGAAATGTGGTTGTAAACCCATTTGCACTCTTTGATCTGGTTCTAGAATAAAGCACTGTTTTCCCTTTTATGTTAAGCTCATGAATATTTAATGAGCTCTGCTCTGATTGGCTGGTTTACAGTGGTGATGATCATACTGAGTCAACTCAGACCAAATAAAAATGGCCCTCTGTGTAAATAAGCTCCGCCCACAAACTATTTAGTTAGCTATGCTAGTTACTTGAAGCTGCTAGTAGCTAACATTACCTATACCAGCTACTCACTTTCATCTGGACAGAAGATAGATCTTGAGTAATAAGATGTCTGGAAAAGAAGATCTTGAGAAGAAGGACTTCTGCAAGATTAGGTAGTTCTTGAGTAAAAGGACGTCTGGTGGAGAAGGTAGTTATTGAGTATGAGGACATCTGGAGGAGAAGGCAGTTCTTGAGTAAAGGGACATCTAGAGGAGAAGGTAATTCTTGAACAGAAGGACTTCTGGAGGAGAAGGTAGTTATTGAGTAGAAGTATGTCTGGAAGAGAAGGTAGTTCTTATGCAGAGAGACGTCTAGAGGAGAAATAAGTTTTTGATTAGAAGGAGGTTTGGAGGAGAAGGTAGTTCTTGAGTAGGAAGACATCTGGGTGAGAAGGAAGTTCTTGAGTAGAAAGATGTCTAGAGGAGAAGGTAGGTTTTGAGTAGAATTACATCCGGAGGAGAAGCAAGTTCTTGAGCAGAAGAACATCCAGAGGAGAGGGAAGTTCTTGGGTAGGAGGACATCTGGGTGAGAAGGAAGTTCTTGAGTAGAAGGACGTCTGGAGAAGAAGGTAGTTCTTGAGTAGAATGACGTCCGGGGGAGAAGGTAGTTTTTGAGTAGAAGGACGTCTGGAGGAGTAGGTAGTCCTTGAGTAGAAGGACGACCGGAGGAGAAAGTAGTTCTTGAGTAGAAGGAGATCCAGAGGAGAAGTAAGTTCTTAGGCAGTGGGACGTCCTGAAGAGAAGGTAGTTCTTGAGTAGAAGGACATCTGGAGAAGAAGGTAGTTCTTGAGTAGAAGGATGTCTGGAGAAGAAAGTAGTTTTTGAGTAGATGGACATCTGTAGGAGAAAGTAATTCTTGAGTAGAAGGACGTCTGGAGGAGAAGGTAAGTTCTTGAGTAGAAGGATGTCTGGAGAAGAAAGTAGTTTTTGAGTAGATGGATCATCTGGAGAAGAAGGTAGTTCTTAGTAGAAGGATGTCTGAGAAGAAAGTAGTTTTTGAGTAGATGGACATCTGGAGGAGAAAGTAATTCTTGAGTAGAAAGGACGTCTGGAGGAGAAGGTAGTCCTTGAGCAGAGAGACGTCTGGTGGAGAAGGTAGTTCTTGAGTAGAAGGATGTCTGGAGGAGAAAGTAGTTCTTGAGTAGAAGGAGATCCAGAGGAGAAGTAAGTTCTTAGGCAGTGGGACGTCCTGAAGAGAAGGTAGTTCTTGAGATAGAAGGACATCTGGAGAAGAAGGTAGTTCTTGAGTAGAAGGATGTCTGGAGAAGAAAGTAGTTTTTGAGTAGATGGACATCTGTAGGAGAAAGTAATTCTTGAGTAGAAGGACGTCTGGAGGAGAAGGTAGTTCTTGAGTAGAAGGATGTCTGGAGAAGAAAGTAGTTTTTGAGTAGATGGACATCTGGAGAAGAAGGTAGTTCTTGAGTAGAAGGATGTCTGGAGAAGAAAGTAGTTTTTGATTAGATGGACATCTGGAGGAGAAAGTAATTCTTGAGTAGAAGGACGTCTGGAGGAGAAGGTAGTCCTTGAGCAGAGAGACGTCTGGTGGAGAAGGTAGTTCTTGAGTAGAAGGACGTCTGGAGGAGAAAGTAGTTCTTGAGTAGAAGGAGATCCAGAGGAGAAGTAAGTTCTTAGGCAGTGGGACGTCCTGAAGAGAAGGTAGTTCTTGAGTAGAAGGACATCTGGAGAAGAAGGTAGTTCTTGAGTAGAAGGATGTCTGGAGAAGAAAGTAGTTTTTGAGTAGATGGACATCTGTAGGAGAAAGTAATTCTTGAGTAGAAGGACGTCTGGAGGAGAAGGTAGTTCTTGAGTAGAAGGATGTCTGGAGAAGAAAGTAGTTTTTGAGTAGATGGACATCTGGAGAAGAAGGTAGTTCTTGAGTAGAAGGATGTCTGGAGAAGAAAGTAGTTTTTGAGTAGATGGACATCTGGAGGAGAAAGTAATTCTTGAGTAGAAGGACGTCTGGAGGAGAAGGTAGTCCTTGAGCAGAGAGACGTCTGGTGGAGAAGGTAGTTCTTGAGTAGAAGGACGTCTGGAGGAGAAAGTAGTTCTTGAGTAGAAGGAGATCCAGAGGAGAAGTAAGTTCTTAGGCAGTGGGACGTCCTGAAGAGAAGGTAGTTCTTGAGTAGAAGGACGTCTGGAGGAGAAAGTAGTTCTGGACACACTGTACAGTGTACGTGGTGTGTCTGTATTCTCACTGTTGCTCTCTTCTTCCTCTGATGTGTTTACTATCTGTCCACTCAGAGACTAGATTAACGATGGACCAGGCGTGTGGGAGCAGTGGGGATTGTCCAGGAGAAGGAGGGGGAGGAGTCTGTATCAATACGCTCGGCTGAAACACTCCACTTAAAAGAGAGAGCGAAAGAGAGAGAGAGCGAGAGAGAGAGGGAGAGACAGAGAGAGAGAGAGAGAGGGAGAGACAGAAAGAGACAGAGAGAGACAGAGAGAGAAAGAGAGAGAGAGACAGAGAGTGAGAGACAGAGAGAGAGAGAGAGAGAGAGAGAGAGGAGGACATTGATCGCCCAGATGTGCCGTCTGTAGAGCGTATACGTTCAGCCGCTGGAGGGAGGTCTGAATTAAGCGAGTGAATAGAGAGAAAAGCCGACGCTGAATCCTAATATTGCTCATGCATATTTCATGAGCGCACCGTCAATAGTGTTTTGTACTTCCTCCCTGCACTGGATGCTGGGAAAGGTTCAGGGAGGACACACTTTTGTCCTCCGCCAATCCTCCTCGCCTTTCAGCTCATTCGAGAAGACGAGGAGAGGCACTCGTGCTGCCTGTCAAAAGTTCGGGGACGCCTACAGCAAATGTGTCTGATTTCGTTTATGGGTTTGCTGTGATTTGAAGGACCGAGGTATGTCCACCACCCGCCACAGGTTTAGGGTGATTCCAGATTGAACTGTCTAGTGATTAACCATGTATACGGGGTGAGTCCAGAGTCTCAGGACACCCTTGCAATTCAGAAAGAAAAGGGAAAATTGATGTATCAGCAAGTAGCAGGTGAGGGGGCCTATCTTTTAGGCCAGGGGTGTTTCCAAGGTCTGGACCGTCATCATTTATAACTTGTGTTATGTTGCCATATCCTGTATATTTAAGTCACCTAGTATCAGCATCTTATACCATCAGCTACTGTAAGACAAACCTATTACAAATACTGTTCAGTATATTTCAGTATATTTACTGTTTAAATGCTGAACTTAATGAATTTCTTTAAAGCTCCAAATAATGTTTTTTACTCACTTCAACTAAAAACAAGAGCTACATTTAAAAAAACAAAAATGCTTTTGAACAAAAATGCATCTTAAAGTGTTTATTTATAGAGAAAGTTAATAAAACGTGGTTCTTCTTGTTAACTCAGCTTCTCAGATGAACATGTTGGTTGTACAGAGCGGTTCTCCAGAACTAGACGAGCAGGTCCATTCCAGAACCGTTCCTGTTAAACACTCAGTTCTCTCTGTTCACTTTTCTGTTTTTAGAGCTCCTTATTCTTTCTGACTCGCTTTAGTCTCCGGCTGCTGCTCCTCCTCGCTTCGTACTTCACCTGTGTGTGCGCCGCACGGCCCAATGTGCACAGATCTGATTGGCTGAGAAGACTTTGGTGATCTTACAGCGCAAGTGATTGGTCTCTGAGTTCACTGTGCTGTAAAGCCAGTATACCGTAAAGACAAGTCAGAATTAAATCATTCTCAATAGTTTATCAGTTTGGGTCCGCATTAGACAACGTCTGGGTCTGGATCCGGACCACAGTCCACCTATTAGTGACCCCTGTTTTAGGCTATGTTCTGAACATGGACACCCTCGTGAAAGCCGCCATATTGGATCAAGGACAAGTTTGTCCAATGGGAAGGTGGTCATGTAGCAGATCAAAGAAGATCAGAACTGTATCAGAAATTGATTGATGTAATCAGATTTGTGATATCTCGTGTGGTTCAAACGATATCAACTGAGAAAGTTACAACAACCACCACATTGAACAACATGTTCAGTGTACTGTCCCTGGTGCTGAACTGAACCTTCAGATCTGTGTTCAGCTCCAGCTCACTGAGCATGTTGTTCAATGTGGACTTTTGCAGTGACACTGACATGGTGGTGGGGGGTTAGTGTGTGTTGTGCTGGTGTGAGTGGATCAGACACAGCAGTGCTGCCTGAGTGTTTAAACACTGTGTCCACTCACTTGTAGATGTAAAGTCAGAGACAGTAGCTCATCTGCTGCTGCAGTTTGTGTTCCTCTAGTCCTTCATCAGTGGACACAGGACGTCGCCCACAGGACACTGCTGGTTGCCCACAGGACACTGCTGGTTGGGTGTGTGTTGTGCTGGTGTGAGTGGATCAGACACAGCAGTGATGCTGAGGTAATTACATTTTGCATTTGGTGATATATATATATATATATATATATATATATATATATATATATATATATATATATATATATATATATATATATATATATATATATATAAGCTGCTGTTTATACTGTGTATACATTTTATGATGATTGGACCAATAAAAATGCTCCAAATTAAAAAAAATCTGGTTCAATTGACTTACATTACATGTAAAGCCCATTTTTGGTCTCTCCTGTAAAGTTCTCATTTGTTTTTCTTTAGACTGCGAAGATAGGTGTGTGTGTATATATATATATATATATATATATATATATATATATATATATATATATATATATATATGTTACTTTGTAATGTTAAATATAAAAAACTTATGAAAGCATGTACGGTGCTGTAGTAATTTACACTTTAAGGGGTAATAATTCAAATTGGAGCACTTATTAATGCACAAGCTACAACATTATCCTTATTAAAAATCAAACGAAGCGAAGTGTTGAGGTGCTTCACTCCTGTCATTAAATAAAAGCACTCTCCCTACACTGACCCGCGTCCACTCCTGTAGACGGACACTCATAAAAACATCAGTTTCCTCCTAACGAGCGACGCTGCTGCTCTATCTGAGGGTTAATGCTGGAAGCTTCACTCTGATACTGCCAAAGAGCCACACACTCATCACTGATTAGCCAATAGCTGCTTTAACTTCTACTACTGCTAATATACAACATGAACCCTCTGCTGACAGTCCAGCCTCGAATGAACAGACAGAAATGTCCTCCCTGAACCTGCCGTGTGCTGGAGAACTTCCATTCTTTTACTAAATTAGTGTATATTTATACACAGTCATATCATATTATTATGACCACCAACTGATATCCAGAATAACCACCGTGTGCAGCACAGACAGCAGCTAGACGGACTGGGGACTCAGTAAGGTCCTGGTAGGTGGTCACAGGTATCTGGAGGTATCATGCTGACTGCAGTGCATCCCACAGCTGCTTGAGGGAGCATGGAGGAGGATCCATAGAGCCAACCCCACCATCCAGGTGGTCCCACAGATGCTCAGTTGGGTTCAAGTCTGGGGAATTAGGGGTCCAGGGTAGTACTTGGAAGTCTTGGTCAGCTCTTGAGTAGAAGGACGTCCGGAGGAGAAGGTAGTTTTTGAGTAGAAGAACGTCCGGAGTAGAAGGTAAATCTTGAGTATAAGGACGACTGGAGGAGAAAGTAGTTCTTGAGTAGAAGGAGATCCAGAGGAGAAGTAAGTTCTTAGGCAGTGGGACGTCCTGAAGAGAAGGTAGTTCTTGAGTAGAAGGACGTCTGGAGGAGAAAGTAGTTCTGAACACACTCTGTACAGTGAACGTGGTGTGTCTGTATTCTCACTGTTACTCTCTTCTTCCTCTAATGTGTTTACTATCTGTCCACTCAGAGACTAGATTAAAGACGGACCAGGCGTTTGGGAGCAGTGGGGATTGTCCAGGAGAAGGAGGGGGAGGAGTCTGTATCAATCATTCCCAAACATCCCCAAATATTCCCAATCATTTCCAATAGTTCCCTTATTCCTAACATCCCCAATCATCCCCAATAGTTTCCTCATTCCCAAACATTCCAATTAATTCCCAAACTTCACCAATCATCCCCAATAGTTCCCTCATTCTCAAACAATTCCAATCATACCCAATAGTTCACTCTTTCCCAAACATTCCAATTCATTCCCTAACGTCACCAGTCATTCCCAATAGTTCCCTCATTCTCAAACAATTCCAATCATGCCCAATAGTTCACTCTTTCCCAAACATTCCAATTCATTCCCAAACATCCCCAATCATCCCCAATAGTTCCCTCATTCTCAAACAATTCCAACCATACCCAATAGTTCACTCTTTCCCAAACATTCCAATTCATTCCCTAACGTCACCAGTCATTCCCAATAGTTCCCTCATTCTCAAACAATTCCAATCATGCCCAATAGTTCACTCTTTCCCAAACATTCCAATTAATTCCCAAACATCCCCAATCATCCCCAATAATTCCCTCATTCTCAAACAGTTCCAATCATGCCCAATAGTTCACTCTTTCCCAAACATTCCAATTCATTCCCAAACATCCCCAATCATCCCCAATAGTTCCCTCATTCTAAAACAATTCCAATCATACCCAATAGTTCACTCTTTCCCAAACATTCCAATTCCTTCCCTAACGTCACCAGTCATTCCCAATAGTTCCCTCATTCTCAAACAATTCCAATTCATTCCCAAACATACCCAATCACCCCCAATAGTTTCCTAATTCCCAAACATTCCAATTCATTCCCAAACATACCCAATCATCCCCAATAGTTACCTCATTCCCAAACATGTTAAATGTTCAGTGCAAGGAGGAGGAGAAGGAGGAGAGGGATAAAAGTAGGAGGACAAAGGAAAAACAATATGAAGAAGAAAAGGAAAGAGGAGAGGGAAAAGAGAAGAAAGAGAAAGAAGGACGAGGAGGAGGAGAACAACGTGAAAAACAAAACTAGAAGAAGGTGGAGAAGATGAAGAAGTAGGAAAAGAAGAAACAGAATGAAGAGAAAAAGAAGAAGGAGGGGGAGGAGGTGAAGAAGAGGAAGACTAAGAAGCAGGAGGAGGAGGAGGAGTCATATGGAGGTAGTTTAGTATCTTTTTACACAGTAAGTACATGAGTTTCCATCACTACAGCTACAAGTTCCACACTCCAGTTTAGTGTGTGTATGTGTATAGAGAGAGAGAGAGGGAGTGAGGGAGTGAGCGAGTAAGTGAGAGAGGGAGAGAGAGAGAGACGCTGCTGGGGGAATCATCCATTCTATTTGAGAAACAATGAACTTCTTTCTTCTCCGCTCATTTACTCTCCTTGTGTGTTTTTCTTTGTGTTAATTGCTTTTTAGAGACTTCAGCTCGGCAGCGCAGCCGCTCCTCGTGACTCCCTTCATCACATCACGCTCGGATGTTTGCTCTCCCACTTCATATCTGTCTTCTTTTCTTTAGTAAATCAGAGTCACATGACACAAACCACCGAAGTGTCTCTCTGAAGGATTACGATCGCTCAGAAGTTTGAGGACTCTGGCTGTTCAGCGCCGTCTTACGATAGAAATGATGAGCATTAGTGGCAGTGCTGGTTCTCAGAGTAGAGCCTGAGGCCCCACCTACTTTCTTACCTTGTTGTGATGTCAGTGCTCATACAGCAGGTGTTTAAACCACCTTTACACCAGAAGAGCTTCAGTGTGAAGTCATTATTTACACAAATTAGATTTTCATATCGAGAAAAATACCAAACATAACATAACTTTTACAAACATGAACAGTGGGTTGGTATAGTACAGTATTTGTATAATATAGTCTGTTATTATATTTGAGTAGTATGGTATGGTGTAATATAGCATGGCCTGGTATGGTTTAGTATAGAATAGTATAGTATAGTTTAGTATAGTAACGTATAGAATGTATAGTAGTATGGTATAGCATAGAACTGTATGGTATGGTATGGTATAGTATGGTATGGTATATTGAAATAGTAATAAAATAGTATAGTATGGTATAGCATTTGTACTGTGTGGTATGGTATAGTATAGCATAGCATGGTATGACATGGTATAGTTTAGCATAGTGTAGAATAGTATAGTGTGGTTTGGTATGATATAGTAAAGTATAGTATGGTACAGGATTGTAATGGTATAATAACGTAGTAATATAATAGTGTAGTATGGAATGCCATTGTATTGCATTGCATCATATAGTATAGTATCGTATAGTGTTTATATAGTGTGGTATGGTGTAGCATGGCAGAGTATGGTATAGTAAAGTATAAAGTATTTCTCATTAGGTTGAATGTATAACTCTAAATGTAGGTATTGTATATAAACTGATTTACAGTTTCTCATTAGGTTGAGTTTATAACTCTAATTGTAGGTATTGTATAGAAACGGTGTTACAGTTTCTCATTAGGTTGAATGTATAACTCTAAATGTAGGTATTGTATATAAACTGAGTTACAGTTTCTCATTAGGTTGAATGTATAACTCTAAATGTAGGTATTGTATAGAAACTGTTACAGTTTCTCATTAGGTTGAATGTATAACTCTAAATGTAGGTATTGTATATAAACTGAGTTACAGTTTCTCATTAGGTTGAATGTATAACTCTAAATGTAGGTATTGTATATAAACTGAGTTACAGTTTCTCATTAGGTTGAATGTATAACTCTAAATGTAGGTATTGTATAGAAACTGTGTTACAGTTTCTCATTAGGTTGAATGTATAACTCTAAATGTAGGTATTGCATATAAACTGAGTTACAGTTTCTCATTAGGTTGAATGTATAACTCTAAATGTAGGTATTGTATATAAACTGAGTTACAGTTTCTCATTAGATGGAATGTATAACTCTAAATGTAGGTACTGTACATAAACTGAGTTACAGTTTCTCATTAGATGGAATGTATAACTAAATGTAGGTATTGTATATAAACTGGGTTACAGTTTCTCATTAGATTGAGTGTATAACTCTAAATGTAGGTATTGTATATAAACTGAGTTACAGTTTCTCATTAGATGGAATGTATAACTAAATGTAGGTATAGTATATAAACTGGGTTACAGTTTCTCATTAGATTGAGTGTATAACTCTAAATGTAGGTATTGTATATAAACTGAGTTACAGTTTCTCATTAGATGGAATGTATAACTAAATGTAGGTATAGTATATAAACTGGGTTACAGTTTCTCATTAGATTGAGTGTATAACTCTAAATGTAGGTATTGTATATAAACTGAGTTACAGTTTCTCATTAGGTTGAGTGAATAACTCTAAATGTAGGTATTGTATATAAACTGAGTTACAGTTTCTCATTAGGTTGAATGTATAACTCTAAATGTAGGTATTGTATATAAACTGAGTTACAGTTTCTCATTAGGTTGAATTTATATCTCTAAATGTAGGTATTGTATATAAACTGAGTTACAGTTTCTCATTAGGTTGAATGTATAACTCTAAATGTAGGTATTGTATATAAACTGAGTTACAGTTTCTCATTAGGTTGAATGTATAACTCTAAATGTAGGTACTGTATATAAACTGAGTTACAGTTTCTCATAAGGTTGAATGTTTATCTCTAAATGTAGGTATTGTATATAAACTGAGTTACAGTTTCTCATTAGGTTGAATGTATAACTCTAAATGTAGGTATTGTATATAAACTGAGTTACAGTTTCTCATTAGGTTGAATGTATAACTCTAAATGTAGGTATTGTATATAAACTGAGTTACAGTTTCTCATTAGATGGAATGTATAACTAAATGTAGGTATAGTATATAAACTGGGTTACAGTTTCTCATTAGATTGAGTGTATAACTCTAAATGTAGGTATTGTATATAAACTGAGTTACAGTTTCTCATTAGGTTGAGTGTATAACTCTAAATGTAGGTATTGTATATAAACTGAGTTACAGTTTCTCATTAGGTTGAATGTATAACTCTAAATGTAGGTACTGTATATAAACTGAGTTACAGTTTCTCATTAGGTTGAATGTATATCTCTAAATGTAGGTATTGTATATAAACTGAGATACAGTTTCTCATTAGGTTGAATGTATAACTCTAAATGTAGGTATTGTATATAAACTGAGTTACAGTTTCTCATTAGGTTGAATGTATAACTCTAAATGTAGGGTTTGTATATAAACTGAGTTACAGTTTCTCATTAGATGGAATGTATAACTAAATGTAGGTATAGTATATAAACTGGGTTACAGTTTCTCATTAGATTGAGTGTATAACTCTAAATGTAGGTATTGTATATAAACTGAGTTACAGTTTCTCATTAGGTTGAGTGTATAACTCTAAATGTAGGTATTGTATATAAACTGAGTTACAGTTTCTCATTAGGTTGAATGTATAACTCTAAATGTAGGTATTGTATATAAACTGAGTTACAGTTTCTCATTAGGTTGAATGTATATCTCTAAATGTAGGTATTGTATATAAACTGAGATACAGTTTCTCATTAGGTTGAATGTATAACTCTAAATGTAGGTATTGTATATAAACTGAGTTACAGTTTCTCATTGGGTTGAGTGTATAACTCTAAATGTAGGTATTGTATATAAACTGAGTTACAGTTTCTCATTAGGTTGAGTGAATAACTCTAAATGTAGGTATTGTATATAAACTGAGTTACAGTTTCTCATTAGGTTGAATGTATAACTCTAAATGTAGGTATTGTATATAAACTGAGTTACAGTTTCTCATTAGGTTGAATTTATATCTCTAAATGTAGGTATTGTATATAAACTGAGTTACAGTTTCTCATTAGGTTGAATGTATAACTCTAAATGTAGGTATTGTATATAAACTGAGTTACAGTTTCTCATTAGGTTGAATGTATAACTCTAAATGTAGGTACTGTATATAAACTGAGTTACAGTTTCTCATTAGGTTGAATGTATATCTCTAAATGTAGGTATTGTATATAAACTGAGTTACAGTTTCTCATTAGGTTGAATGTATAACTCTAAATGTAGGTATTGTATATAAACTGAGTTACAGTTTCTCATTAGGTTGAATGTATAACTCTAAATGTAGGTATTGTATATAAACTGAGTTACAGTTTCTCATTAGATGGAATGTATAACTAAATGTAGGTATAGTATATAAACTGGGTTACAGTTTCCCATTAGATTGAGTGTATAACTCTAAATGTAGGTATTGTATATAAACTGAGTTACAGTTTCTCATTAGGTTGAGTGTATAACTCTAAATGTAGGTATTGTATATAAACTGAGTTACAGTTTCTCATTAGGTTGAGTGAATAACTCTAAATGTAGGTATTGTATATAAACTGAGTTACAGTTTCTCATTAGGTTGAATGTATAACTCTAAATGTAGGTATTGTATATAAACTGAGTTACAGTTTCTCATTAGGTTGAATTTATATCTCTAAATGTAGGTATTGTATATAAACTGAGTTACAGTTTCTCATTGGGTTGAATGTATAACTCTAAATGTAGGTACTGTATATAAACTGAGTTACAGTTTCTCATTAGGTTGAATGTATATCTCTAAATGTAGGTATTGTATATAAACTGAGTTACATTTTCTCATTATGTTGAATGTATAACTCTAATTGTAGGTATTGTATATAAACTGAGTTACAGTTTCTCATTAGGTTGAGTGTATAACTCTAAATGTAGGTACTGTTGGGTTTAATGGGAGCGACTGCAGGTATGAAGGATCATATTTGTGGGCGGAGACTCCAAATTGGTATATCGTCCTGGAACTGAGAAGATTATTTATATCTTCTTGCTGATGATGAAATCTCTGCTGGATGTGTAGTGATCTTTTCACGCTCGTTTGTCCTCTCCTCCTCCTCCTCCTCCTGTCTGTCTGTTCATTCCTCCCTCTCCTCCTGCCCTCGTTTCTTTTTTTTATCCATTTTCGTCTCGTAAAGCGCAGAGGCATGCAGCGCTGCGGCGTTAATTGGCGTGGAATATGGCTTTTATGATTAATGATGCTTCAGTACTATCTGCCTCACTATCATGTTCAACACTTGTGCCACCTACACACTTTCGGCAGAGAGAGAGAGAGAGAGAGAGAGAGAGAGAGAGAGAGAGAGAGAGAGAGAGAGAGAGATGACAGTGTACAGAGAAAAAGAAAACATCAGGGAAAGTAGAGTCAGAGCGAGTGAGAACGAGAACAACAGAGAGAAAATAGCAAAGAGAAAGCAAACACAACCGAAAAAGAGACTGAGAAAAAGTAAGAAAGAAAGAAACACACAACTAGAACCAGAGAGACAGAGCGAGAGCAAACCGAGAAGAGTGGAGAAAGGGAAGAGAGCATTGAGAGAAAAAGAAAACAGAAAACCAGACAGTTAAAAAGAGGCAGAGTGAGAAAGAATGAGTGATGAAAAGAGAAAGATCATAAGTGACAGAGAGAAAGAAGGAAAGCATCATGAGAAAGAAAGAGGAATAAATGTAAAGAGAAAGAAGAAAAACGACAGATTCTGACAGAGTGAAAGAGAGAAGGAGGACAAACAGAATAAAAAAGAGCTAAATGAAGAAAATGAGCAAAAAAAGAGAAATGAGATTGAGAGAGATGGAGCAAGAACGAGTAAAGAAGGAAATATATATAAAAAAAGAGAGAGCAGAGAGAGAGGAAGCAAAAGTAATAATGAGGGAGAGATGAGAACATTGAAAAAGAAAAAGACAGAGAGAGGAAAAAAGAAGGGAACGAAAGAGAGATTAAGAGAAAACGTGCTAAAGACAAAAAAGGAGAGGGAGAGAATGAGAAAAGAAAGAAAGAAGACAATGTGAGAGAGAGAATGTAGAGTGTGGAGAATGTGGAGAAGATGTACTCAGGAGATGTATGAAGATGTGTAGAGAATATGTGTGAAGGAGATCTGTCGAGGAGATGTAGTAAGGGGATTTGTGGAGATGGGTGGAGATGTAATCAAGAGATGAGTGTAGAGGATATGTGGAGGAGATGTATGAAGGAGATGTGTGTAGAAGATGTTTGGAGAAGATATACTCAGGAGATGTGTGGAGAAGATGTGTGGAGGAGACGTGTGGAGGAGATGTGTGGAGAAGATGTGTGGAGAAGATGTGTGGAGGAGATGTATGAAGGAGATGTGTGGAGGAGATGTGTGTAGATGTGTGGAGGAGATGTGTGGAGGAGATTTTCCTCACTGTTCCTCACTGCTCCACACACCCAAGTTATTCCTCTACCATCTAAAGAAGAACCCAGATAAGAACAGATCCAGAATCAGCGCCTCCGCCTTCTCTGGACCCGAGATCAGTTCAGATCAGTTCAAATTACTTCAGACCAGTTCAGACCACTTCCAATCACTTCAGATCAGTCCAAATCACCTCAGATCAGTTCAGATCACTTAAAATCACTTCAGATCACTTCAGATCACTTTATATCACTTCAGATCAGTCCAAATCACTTCAGATGACTTTATATCACTTCCGATCAGTCCAAATCACTTCAGATGACTTTATATCACTTCCGATCAGTCCAAATCACTTCCGATCTATCTATCTATAATTTTCTTCTCTGTCTCTCTCCATTTCTTGTCTCTGCAGTTTACTTTTCTTCTTTAATCTATTTCTTTATATATCTACACTCGGTTTCTCCATCTCTCACTCATTCTCTCAGTCTGTCTTCAATTTTCTTGTCTTTCTGTTTTTCTCAATCTCTCCATTTTTGTTCTCTCTCTCTCTCTCTCTCTCTCTCTCTCTCTCTCTCTCTCTCTCTCTCTCTCTCTCTCTCTCTCTCTGCACCTGGTCTTTCCCTCCTGAACCTCTCTGACAGATTCTCATTAATCATTCCTCTCCTCTGTTTAGCACAATCCCTCTCTCTTTCTCTCTGTCACATGGGGAAGCAGCTTTCTCCTCTGACATTTATCTTTTCTCCTCCTCCTGCCACAATCGCTCCTTTTATCCTGACGCTCTCGCGCTTGTTTATGTAAGAAGCATGTTGTCTGTTCTTTACAGCTGCCTCTGTTTCTAGTTGGCGTCTGTTTGTCAGTGACATGACCGACTGAGGCGCTGCAGAGAACTCACTATACAGTGTATGCACTATACCAATCACACTTTACACTATACCAACCACACTATACACTATAACCCACTACACTATACCAACCACACTATACACTATAACCCACTACACTATACACTATAACCCACTACACTATACCAACCACACTATACACTATAACCCACTACACTATACCAACTACACTATACACTACAACCCACTACACTATATCAACCACACTGTACACTATACCAACCACACTATACACTATAACCCACTACACTATACCAACCACACTATAACCCACTACACTATACCAACCACACTATACACTATAACCTACTACACTATACCAACTACACTATACACTATAACCCACTACACTATACCAACCACACTATACACTATAACCCACTACACTATACCAACTACACTATACACTATAACCCACTACACTATACACTATAACCCACTACACTATACCAACCACACTATACACTATAACCCACTACACTATACCAACTACACTATACACTATAACCCACTACACTATACCAATCACACTATACACTATAACCCACTACACTATACCAACCACACTATACACTATAACCCACTACACTATACCAACTGCACTATACACTATAACCCACTACACTATACACTATAACCCACTACACTATACACTATAACCCACTACACTATACTAACTACACTATACACTATAACCCACCACACTATACCAACTACACTATACACTATAACCCACTACACTATACACTACAACCCACTACACTATACACTATAACCCACTACACTATACCAACTACACTATACACTATAACCCACTACACTATACACTATAACCCACTACACTATACACTATAACCCACTACACTATACCAACCACACTATAACCCACTACACTATACACTATAACCCACTACACTATACCAACCACACTATACACTATAACCCACTACACTATACCAATCACACTATACACTATAACCCACTACACTATACCAACCACACTATACACTATAACCCACTACACTATACCAACTGCACTATACACTATAACCCACTACACTATACACTATAACCCACTACACTATACACTATAACCCACTACACTATACTAACTACACTATACACTATAACCCACCACACTATACCAACTACACTATACACTATAACCCACTACACTATACACTACAACCCACTACACTATACACTATAACCCACTACACTATACCAACTACACTATACACTATAACCCACTACACTATACACTATAACCCACTACACTATACACTATAACCCACTACACTATACCAACCACACTATAACCCACTACACTATACACTATAACCCACTACACTATACCAACCACACTATACACTATAACCCACTACACTATACCAACCACACTATACACTATAACCCACTACATTATACCAACCACACTGTACACTATACCAACCACACTATACACTATAACCCACTACACTATACCAACCACACTATACACTATAACCCACTACACTATACACTATAAACCACTACACTATACCAACCACACTATACACTATAACCCACTACACTATACCAACCACACTATACACTATAACCCACTACACTATACCAACCACACTATACACTATAACCCACTACACTATACCAACCACACTATACACTATAACCCACTACACTATACCAACCACACTATACACTATAACCCACTACACTATACCAACCACACTATACACTATAACCCACTACACTATACATTATAACCCACTACACTATACCAACCACACTGTACACTATAACCCACTACACTATACCAACCACACTGTACACTATACCAACCACACTATACACTATAACCCACTACACTATACATTATAACCCACTACACTATACCAACCACACTGTACACTATAACCCACTACACTATACCAACCACACTGTACACTATACCAACCACACTATACCAACCACACTATACACTATAACCCACTACACTATACACTATAACCCACTACACTATACCAACCACACTATAACCCACTACACTATACACTATAACCCACTACACTATACCAACCACACTATACACTATAACCCACTACACTATACCAACCACACTATACACTATAACCCACTACACTATACCAACCACACTGTACACTATACCAACCACACTATACACTATAACCCACTACACTATACCAACCACACTATAACCCACTACACTATACACTATAACCCACTACACTATACCAACCACACTATACACTATAACCCACTACACTATACCAACCACACTGTACACTATAACCCACTACACTATACCAACCACACTGTACACTATACCAACCACACTATACACTATAACCCACTACACTATATCAACCACACTGTACACTATACCAACCACACTATACACTATAACCCACTACACTATACCAACCACACTATAACCCACTACACTATACCAACCACACTATACACTATAACCTACTACACTATACCAACTACACTATACACTATAACCCACTACACTATACCAACCACACTATACACTATAACCCACTACACTATACCAACTACACTATACACTATAACCCACTACACTATACACTATAACCCACTACACTATACCAACCACACTATACACTATAACCCACTACACTATACCAACTACACTATACACTATAACCCACTACACTATACCAATCACACTATACACTATAACCCACTACACTATACCAACCACACTATACACTATAACCCACTACACTATACCAACTACACTATACACTATAACCCACTACACTATACACTATAACCCACTACACTATACACTATAACCCACTACACTATACCAACCACACTGTACACTATAACCCACTACACTATACACTATAACCCACTACACTATACCAACCACACTATACACTATAACCTACTACACTATACCAACTGCACTATACACTATAACCCACTACACTATACCAACCACACTATACACTATAACCTACTACACTATACCAACTGCACTATACACTATAACCCACTACACTATACACTATAAACCACTACACTATACACTATAACCCACTACACTACACCAACCTCACATTATTTCTAACCATTTCTAAATGGACTAACCTACAACTGCTTGCCTCTCTCTATCTTCTGCCGGGGTCGACCAGAGGAGGACGGTCACTCTCACGCTATCCAGGGCGGACCAGAGGAGGAAGGTCACTCTCTCGCTATCCAGGGCGGACCAGAGGAGGAAGGTCACTCTCTCGCTATCCAGGGCGGACCAGAGGAGGAAGGTCACTCTCTCGCTATCCAGGGTGGACCAGAGGAGGACGGTCACTCTTTTGCTATCCAGGGCTGACCAGAGGAGGAGGGTCACTCTCTCTCTATCGAAGGTAGATCAAAGAAGGATGATCTCTCTCTCTCTCTATCCAGGTTAGATCTGAGGAGGATGGTCTCTCTCTCTCTCTCTCTCTCTCTCTCTCTCTCTCTCTCTCTCTATCTCTCTATCTCTCTATCCAGGTTAGATCTGAGGAGGATGGTCTCTCTCTCTCTCTCTCTCTCTCTCTCTCTCTCTCTATCTCTCTATCTCTCTATCTCTCTATCCAGATTAGATCAGAGGAGGACGGTCACTCTTTCTCTCTATCCAGTATAGATCCAAGGATGTGTTGGGGTTGCGTGGCAGCCAGAGATGCAGGACATGTTGTGAGAATAGAGAAGGTATCTCTCTGACCCAGAGTCAGTAAAGAAACTGAAGAAAGTATGTTAGATATTATTCATGCTGAAAAACATTTATGCTGGTCTAGCAGTTGCTCACCAGAATCACAGCATCCAAAACACAACATATGCTCAGGCAGCATGCTGTTTCTTCCTAGCGGGGATAACAGACTGATGCTAAACTCAAACATGAACTACTAGAAAGAACAAGATTTGAAATTCCTTCAGTGGCCCAGGACTTGAATATTATTACAAATAATATAGGTCATGTCGGTGCAAGATAGGTGTTTCTAATAAAGTGGCCAATTAATGCAAGCACAAGTTTGGTGTTTCTAATAAAGCAGCCAGTTAGTGGAAGTATAAGGTTGTTGTTTCTAATAAAGTGGCCAGTTAGTAGAAGTATAAGGTTGTTGTTTCTAATAAAGTAGCCAGTTAGTGGAACCACAAGGTTGGTGCTTCTGATAAAGTGGCCAGTTAGTGGAACCACATGGTTGGTGTTTCTAATAAAGTGGCAAGTTAGTGAAGGCACAATGTTGGTTAGCTGAAGGGTAAGATTGAGGTTTCTAATAAAGTGGCCAGTTAGTGGAAGCACAAGGTTGTTGTTTCCAATAAAGTGGCCAGTGAATGGAAGTACACAGATGGTGTTTTTAATAAAGTGGCCAGTTATTGGTAGCGCAGGGAAGGTGTTTCTAATAAAGTGGCCAATTAGTGGAACCACAAAGTTGGTGTTTCTAATAAAGTGGCCAGTTAGTGGAACCACAAGGTTGGTGTTTCTAATAAAGTGACAAGTTAGTGAAGGCACAATGTTGGTTAGTTAAAGGTTAAGGTTGGGTTTTCTAATAAAGAGGCCAGTTAGTGGACCCACAAGGTTGGTGTTTCTAATAAAGTGGCCAGTTAGTGGAACCACAAAGTTGGTGTTTCTAATAAAGTGACCAGTTAGTGGAACCACAGGGTTGATGTTTCTAATAAAGTGGCCAATTAGTGGAAACACAAGTTTGGTATGTCTAAGTAAGTGGTCTGTCTGTTGTAATAGAAGGGAAGTGTTTCTAATAAAGTGGCCAGTCAGTGGAAGTATTAGGTTCCTCTACTTAATGTTTCTAATAAAGTCAATAGGGGATTTTAGGAATTAGTGAAATAGTTCGGCGCTCCGACGTGCCGTTCCTATTATCCACACTCACTCATTCATGCTGACTGCTCTTTCCTGGCTTACTTTATTTTCTGCTCATTTGTTTTCATTTACTGCCTCTTAAACAGCAGCTAATCCGAGATTAAGCGCAGGAGGCGGTGTTTTATGCTCTCGTGGACTGTTGTCTCCACTCCTCGCGGCAGTCTCGTCCATTAAGCGCCCCATTTAAAGAGGATTTCAGAGAAGAGCCGCTCACGGTCCACATCGCTAAGCACCAGTAGCCTTCAGGTGCGGGAAATTAGTGTTGAGTTTAAGCTGAAGTCTCACAAATAATCAAATATACATACTTACGACAAACGCAGTCCGTCAGCCGAGACGTGTCTGGCGTGTGAAGTTTGCTTTCTTAGTTTTAGCGGTGAAGCTATGAGGCAGAAACAGCTAGCAAGTAATGATCAAGTAATTATCATTCACCAATTAGCATAGAGCTAACTGCCTGCATGAACCATCACACACTTAAACCAAAGTCTAAGTATGTGTCCATTTTTACAGATAACTGTTATATAACTGTTATATAGTGTAATAGTGATAGTTCAGTACTCAGAAGTGTAAACCTGTATTACAGTGTTATATAGTGTAATAGTGAGAGTTCAGTACTCAGAAGTGTAAACCTGTATATACAGTGTTATATAGTGATAGTTCAGTACTCAGAAGTGTAAACCTGTATATACAGTGTTATATAGTGATAGTTCAGTACTCAGAGGTGTAAACCTGTATTACAGTGTAATAGTGAGAGTTCAGTACTCAGAAGTGTAAACCTGTATTACAGTGTAATAGTGAGAGTTCAGTACTCAGAACTGTACATACCCAGAGTGTATGTAACTGCAGCACCATTTAAGGTGGAACAGAAAATTCCTCAAACAAGCCGCTGAACTCCCACATGTCCAGGTGTATCTAGGAGAGGGTCCAGATTAGTCCAGGTATATGTTGGAGTGGGTCTAGATTAGTGCAGGTGTGTTTTGGAGAGGGTCTTGTTCATGTGTATGTTGGAGATGGTCTAGATTAGTCCAGATGTATGATGGAGTAGGTCTAGATTAGTCCAGATGTATGTTGGAGTAGGTCTAGATTAGTCCAGATGTATGTTCGAGTAGGTCTAGATTAGTCCAGGTGTGTTTGTGTGTTCTGGAAAGGGTCTTGTTCAGGTGTATGTTGGAGTAGGTCTAGATTAGTCCGGGTGTATGTTGGAGATGGTCTAGATTAGTCAAGGTGTATGTTGGAGATGGTCTAGATTAGTCCGGGTGTATGTTGGAGATGGTCTAGATTAGTCCAGGTGTATGTTGGAGATGGTCTAGATTAGTCCTGGTGTATGTTGGAGAGGGTCTAGATAAATCCAGGTGTGTGTTGGAGATGGTCTAGATTAGTCCAGGTGTATGTTAGAGATGGTCTAGATTAGTCCAGGTGTATGTTGGAGATGGTCTAGATTAGTCCAGGTGTATGTTGGAGATGGTCTAGATTAGTCCTAGTGTATGTTGGAGATGGTCTAGATTAGTCCTAGTGTATCTGGAGAGGGTCTAGATTAGTCCAGGTGTGTGTTGGACATGGTCTAGATTAGTCCAGGTGTATGTTAGAGATGGTCTAGATTAGTCCAGGTGTATGTTGGAGATGGTCTAGATTAGTCCAGGTGTATGTTGGAGATGGTCTAGATTAGTCCAGGTATGTGTTGGAGATGGTCTAGATTAGTCCGGGTGTATTTTGGAGTAGGTCTAGATTAGTCCAGGTATGTGTTGGAGATGGTCTAGATTAGACAAACCTTGTGGATGCCCTGATTGTGGTGAGAATTGTCAGTCGTGGGTAAGGTCACCCTAACTCATCTCAGCTGTACTGCTGTGGGCTGCGCTCCAAGAGTTGTAGGTTGGGGTGAGTCTAGATTTAAATAACGGTTATGGCTAGAGGTGATGTGCCTGCACCCGCGCTGAATTTGGTAGCACTGAGCGCTGGTTCCTCCCTGCTGCTCTGCTCAGCGGACGAGCACTCACCTCAAAAGCCCACAGCATCATCTTTGCTGACGTTACACTGGTGTCAGAAGTGGGATGGCATCCCCGAGCAGACTGGAGAGAAATAACACCATCTACAAGAACTCAGCAGGAAGAAACAGAGTGGAAAGGACAGATGGAGATGATGCCTGACTTTGAGGACCTGCTGGAGATACAGCATGGTGTGTGTTAATTACAGTCTTCTGGGGACATTTTAAGCAAGCGGCTCTGGAATAGGAGAAGGAGATGCAGGGAGTGGCACCAATGCTGAGAGTTGGGGCTCCACCACGTCTTTTTCTATTTGAAGCTAAAATGCTGTCTTGACATGCTTTGTAGCGACTATGTGAGGATTCAGGCCTGCAGTTAGCACCATGCTAATAGGTTCCAATTAATTTGTTAGCCATATTAGCCTTGTAGCTTCATATATAATAATAACTAAGCAAATTCCAGAAACCAAAAATGTTTTGATTGGCTACAATAAGAATTGGGCTCACTGGTGGGTTTGATAAAAGATAAAATGTGTTTATTTGTTTTGTGGATATGGTGACGACTGGTTTCCATCAGCACCACTGTAAACATCACCACCACTGTAAACACCATCACCACCACTGTAGATATCACCATCACCACTGTAAACATCACCACCACCACCACTGTAAACATCACCTCTACTGTAAACACCATCACCACCACCACTGTAAACACCACCACCACTGTAAACACCATCACCACCACTGTAAACACCATCACCACCACCACTGTAAACACCACCACCACTGTAAACACCAGCACCACCACTGTAAACACCATCACCACCACCACTGTAAACATCACCACCATTGTAAACACCATCACCACTACAACTGTAAACATCACCACCATTGTAAACTACATCATCACCACTAAAAAAATACCATCACCACCACCACTGTAAATACCATCATCACCACTGTAAACACCATCACCATCACTGTAAACACCATCACCACTGTAGACACCATCACCACCACTGTAGATATCACCATCACCACTGTAAACATCACCACCACTGTAAACATCACCTCCACTGTAAACACCATCACTACCACCACTGTGAACACCACCACCACTGTAAACACCATCACCACCACTGTAAACACCATCACTAACACCACTGTAAACACCACCACTGTAAACATCATCACAGTTTACAGTGGTGGTGGTGTTTACAGTGGTGGTGGTGATGGTGGTGGTGATGGTGTTTACAGTGGTGGTGGTGATGATGTTTACCACCACTGTAAACACCATCACCACCACCACTGTAAACATCACCACCACTGTAAACATCACCTCCACTGTAAACACGATCATTACCACCACTGTAAACACCACCACCACTGTAAACATCATCACCACCACCACCAGTGTAAACACCATCACCACCACCACTGTAAACATCACCACCACTGTAAACACCATTACCACCACCAATGTAAACACCATCACCCCCACTGTAAACACCATCACCACCACTGTAAACACCATCACCACCACTGTAAACACCACCACCACTGTAAACATCACCACCACTGTAAACACCATCACCACCACCACTGTAAA
>CM038711.1:46148713-46211213 GCA_021613375.1 Megaleporinus macrocephalus
TTTCCACTCACTGGCCACTTTATTAGAAACACCAACTTTGTGCTTCCACTAACTGGCCACTTTATTAGAAACGCTTCCATTGTGTTTCCACTTACTGGCCACTTTATTAGAAACACCTCCCTTGTCTTTCCACTCACTGGCCACTTTATTAGAAACGCTTCCCTTGTACTTTCACTTACTGGCCACTTTATTAGAAACATCTACCTTGTGCTTCCACTAACTGGCCACTTTATTAGAAACACCCACCTTGTGTTTCCACTCACTGTTCAATTTATGAGAAACGCCTCCCTTGTCTTTCCACTCACTGGCCACTTTATTAGAAACGCTTCCCTTGTACTTTCACTTACTGGCCACTTTATTAGAAACACCTGCCTTGTACTTCCACTCACTGGCCACTTTATTAGAAACACCTCCCTTGTCTTTCCACTCACTGGCCACTTTATTAGAAACATCAACTTTGTGCTTCCGCTAACTGGCCACTTTAAGAGAAACACCTAGCTTGTGCTTCCACTAACTGGCCACTTTATTAGAAACACCTCTCCTGTGTTTCCACTAACTGGCCAATTTATGAGAAACACCTAACTTGTGCTTCCACTCACTGGTCACTTTATTAGAAACATCAACTTTGTGTTTCCACTAACTGGCCACTTTATTAGAAACATCAACTTTGTGTTTCCCCTAACTGGCCACTTTAATGGAAACACTTCTTGGTAAGATATTATTGTTACAGTGTAAATTTGCTGGTATTGTGTTTAACAGCCTATAACGGAAAAGTCTAACTCAGAGGTTTAAATGTTGGTCTGCGGCGAGTGTTGGTCTGCGGCGAGTGTTGGTCTGCGGCGAGTGTTGGTCTGCGGCGAGTGTTGGTCTGTGGCGAGTGTTGGTCTGCGGCGAGTGTTGGTCTGCGGCGAGTGTTGGTCTGCGGCGAGTGTTGGTCTGCGGCGAGTGTTGGTCTGCGGCGAGTGTTGGTCTGCGGCGAGTGTTGGTCTGCGGCGAGTGTTGGTCTGCGGCGAGTGTTGGTCTGCGGCGAGTGTTGGTCTGCGGCGAGTGTTGGTCTGTGGCGAGTGTTGGTCTGCGGCGAGTGTTGGTCTGCGGCGAGTGTTGGTCTGCGGCGAGTGTTGGTCTGCGGCGAGTGTTGGTCTGCGGCGAGTGTTGGTCTGCGGCGAGTGTTGGTCTGCGGCGAGTGTTGGTCTGCGGCGAGTGTTGGTCTGCGGCGAGTGTTGGTCTGTGGCGAGTGTTGGTCTGTGGCGAGTGTTGGTCTGTGGAGGTGTGAACAGAGAAGCCCGTAGCGTCTGTGTGGAGGTGTTGGAGAATTAGAGAAGGGAGGGCGTGTGGCTCCGCTGTAATTGGAGCTATAAATCTGGCTGGATGTTTGTGGATTGGCTTTGCTCGTGCAGCTCTCTGTTTAGGCCTCTTCATTCCGGAGAGTGGCCGCGGCGCGGAAACAGCGTGCAGCCCAAACGCCAAATAAAACCAGCTGCCTTTGATCGATTGATCGGTTCATGAAGAGTGGAGTGCCTGCATGTGCACCCGGAGAGACGCCGAGTGAGCGGTGAGACAAGAAGTGAAGCAGAGAGATTTATACTAGTGTAAACCTCGTTCAGAACCTGAAATCTGCATGAGCGTAGGAAGTGGCTGTAACCTCCGGATCAACTTCCTGTGTTTCAGCTAATTAGAAAGCTGTAATGTTAATGAGGAACGATGTTTGAAGTGTCCAGAATAATTTAGAATTTAAAATATTTGGACAGGAAGGAACTCGACCTCCACATTTAATCCATCCGAGCAGAACATATACACACACACTACTGAACACACACACTAGGGGGCAGTGAAACACCCACATATATACACACTACTGAACACACACACTAGGGGGCAGTGAAACACCCACATACATACACACTACTGAACACACACACTACTGAACACACACACTAGGGGGCAGTGAAACACCCATATACATACACACTACTGAACACACACACTAGGGGGCAGTGAAACACCCATATACATACACACTACTGAACACACACGCTAGGGGGCAGTGAAACACGCATATATATACACACTACTGAACACACACACTAGGGGGCAGTGAAACACCCATATACATACACACTACTGAACACACACGCTAGGGGGCAGTGAAACACCCATATACATACACACTACTGAACACACACACTAGGGGGCAGTGAAACACCCATATACATACACACTACTGAACACACACTAGGGGGCAGTGAAACACCCATATACATACACACTACTGAACACACACACTAGGGGGCAGTGAAACACCCATATACATACACACTACTGAACACACACACTAGGGGGCAGTAAAACACCCATATACACACACACACACACACACACACACACACACACACTCTAGTCAATACATAATAGGGGACAGTAGAACACACATTTACACACACACACACACACTCTAGTGATCACACACTAGGGGGCAGTAAAACAGCCCCATACACATACACACACATTCTCTAATCAATACACACTAGGGGGCAGTAAAACACACATAAACACACACAGACTAGTAAACACACACACTAGTGGACACACATTAGGAGGCAATGAAATACCCACATTCTCTCACACACACACACACTAGAGGCAGTGAAACACTCACATACACACACACTAGTGAACACACACTAGAGGCAGTGAAACACTCACATACACACACACTAGTGAACACACACTAGGGGGCAGTGAAACACCCACACACACACACACACTAGGGGGCAGTGAGCACACTGCCTATTTCCAGGTCCTAATGCTCCTACAGATCCCAAAACAAACAACAGTGGTGTGAACCTCTTCACGATCACGTCCTGTGGGTCAAGTGCAGCACCAAGGGAGGACGGCTCATGACTCCTGTCATCACAAGCTTGCTGATATCCCTACTGTGACCAGGCCCTCACCAAGCAGGTGCAGCAGACAGCTGGAAGGCTGCCATCGTTCCAGCTCAGGTCAGTCACCAGTGATGAAGTGGGGACCTGTGCATGCAAGAAAAACACCTCCCATAGGGCTCCACTCACTGGCCACTTTATTAGAAACACCTCCCTTATACTAACACTACCTGGCCACTTTATTAGAAACACGTCCCTTATACTTCCACTCACTGGCCACTTCATTAGAAACGCTTCCATTGTGTTTCCACTCACTGGCCACTTTATTAGAAACACCTCCCTCATACTAACACTAACTAACCACTTTATTAGAAACACCTCCCTCATACTAACACTAACTAACCACTTTATTAGAAACACCTCCCTTATACTAACACTAACTGGCCACTTTATTAGAAACACGTCCCTTATACTTCCACTCACTGGCCACTTCATTAGAAATGCTTCCATTGTGTTTCCACTCACTGACCACTTTATTAGAAACACCTCCCTTATACTTCCAGGAGGAGCTGCAGCGGTTTAGGACTTGGCCCAAGCCGGTGGGTCACCCACACAGTCGACAGTCGGGGGGGCTCTGCAGGTGTGGTCCGTACTTCATACAGTCGTGTGAAATAAAGCTCTAATTGAATTGCAATAAATTGAGATACAGAAAGAGAGCAGAGTGACAAGAATGAAAGAAAGAGATAGATATGTAAATAGAGTGACAGCTTGGAGATGGAGGGATGGAGGGATGGAGAGAGCGAGAGAGCAGGAGGGAAGTGAAATGTGAGAGATAAATCAGGACTCAGTGGCAATTACTAGCAGAGCTGTTAGTCAGTGTTGAGCGCTGTGATCGTCTCTGTAGACTGTTTCCTCCCCAAACTCATTAAAACAGATGAAGGGATCAAACCCTTTTTAACCTCCACCCCTCCTCCTCCTCCTCCTCCTCCTCCTCTTCTCCTCCTTCGCTTTCATTCTCCTGCTGTACTCATCACCTTCAGCCCTTACTCAGCCCCACCGCGCTGTATGTACATGTACCCCCTCACGCTCAGAGCGCTCATTAACACCTTAATCTGCTTCATGTTATTGTTTTTATTTTAATTAAAGCCAAACAACCTTTTGTTTAATGAACTGCTTTTGTGATGTCACAAAACCAGCACATTTACATAAATCCAGGTCAGTGTACAGCAGTTTAGCTCCGCCCATTCGTGCTGAAGAAACAAGGAGTGTTTCAGCCAATCAGAACAGAGCTCGTTTGCATGCATCGGCCTGTTAACGAGGTTTAACGAGGGAATGAATGGATCTGAAGCTGGTGATCAGAAATGCTCCACTGGAGGTTCGTTACAGTTCACAGGCTAATTAGTGAAGTTCACCACTTTCAAACATAATCAACTAATATTTAATTAATGACTGTATGTGTTATTAATAACCATAATAAACAATCTTCTTCTGCAGCTTCAGTGCAGTCAGCTAGGCTCGCAAAGCAATAGTGATTATTTGCGAATCTATGTCATAATTATTTGATTAATAATAATTAATAATTAATCAATTAAATAATGTATGAGGTCGTGTGTGTTTATATGGAGTGTTTTACGACAGCATCAACTGGAACTGGAGTTCATTCTTTCTTTCTTTCATTCTATTCATTTTCTCCATCATCTCTCTCTTCCTCTTTCTCATCCTTGTCTCTTCTCTTCTCTCTTTATCTTTTCCTGTCTCTCATCCTCTGTCTATTTCCTCCTCTTTTTCTTTTTCTCACTAAGTAGTTTTTTTAACTCTCTCAACACTGTCAACTTCTTTCTCTCTTTCAGTCTTTTACATTTTTCCCATACTTCTTTCTTTTCCCTCTCTCACCTCTTTTTCTATTTCTATCTTCTGTCTTTCAGTGTCCCTCTATTTCTTTCCTCTCTGCCTCTCTGTCTCTCTCTCTCTGTCACGGTCTCTGTCTCACTGTATCTCTCTCTCTCTCTCTCTCTTTATCTCTACCTCTCCCACTGTCACTCTCTACCTCTCTCGCTGTCACTCTCTCTCTCTCTCTCTCTCTCTCTCTCTCTCACATGCCTCTTTTCTAACGCTATCCTCTTTCTTTCAGTGTCCCTCTATTTTTTCATCTCTCTCTCTTTCTCCTATGTTCTCTCTCTCTCACTGTCTCTTTCTACCCCTCTCTCTCTCTCACTCTCTCGGTCTCACTCTACCTCTCTCTCATGGTCTCTCTCTCATGATCACTCTCTCTCTACCTCTCTCTCATGGTCTCTCTCTCTCATGATCTCTCTCTCTCTCTCACTCTCTCTCTCTACCTCTCTCTCATGGTCTCTCTCTCTCTCTCTCTCTCTCTCTCTCTCTCTCTCTCTCTCTCTCTCTCGCACGCACACACACACTCTCTCTCCCTGTCTCTCTCTACCTCTTTCTCCCTGTCTCTTTCTCTCTATCTCTCTCCCTGTCTTTCTTCCTCTTTCTCTCTCGCTGTCTCTCTCTCTCCCTCTCTCTATTTCTACCTCTCTCACACTGTCTCTCTCTCTCTCTCTCTGTCTGTCTCTCTTTTTATTTATCTCTCTACCTCTCTCAGCGTCCCTCTCTCTCACATACCTCGTTTTCTAACTCTCTCTTTCAGTGTCCCTCTATTTCTTTTCTCTCTCTCACGATCGGTCTCTCTCTCACTGTATCTCTCTCTCTCTCTTTATCTCTACCTCTCTCGCTGTCACTCTCTCTCTTTCTCTCTCTCTCTCTCACATACCTCTTTTCTAACGCTATCCTCTTTCTTTCAGTGTCCCTCTATTTTTTCATCTCTCTCTCTTTCTCCTATGGTCTCTCTCTCACTCTCTCGGTTTCACTCTACCTCTCTCTCATGGTCTCTCTCTCATGATCACTCTCTCTCTCTACCTCTCTCTCATGGTCTCTCTCTCATGATCACTATCTCTCTCTCTCTCTCACTCTCTCTCTCTCTCTCTCTCTCTCTCTCTCTCTCTCTCTCTCTCTCTCTGACCTTTCTACCTCACTCGGCCAGCAGCGCTGCTCCAGCAGGGTCTTCAGTCCTCGCAGCATAACGAAGCACATCCATCAGCGGCGCTCTACATGTAATATCCGTGCTCTGAGTGATGGGCTGTAGACGTGATGGAGCTGTTTATTCAGTGCGGGATACGTACTGTACCCACCCAGCTCGAATAATCCGCTCACTGTCACATTCATTAGCTTTTAGCATCCCACCGTGATGGACCACCAAGCAGAGGTTCAATAAAGCGATGGCACCTGGACTAATGTTCCTGATATGCTTCAGCCTATCTTCCAGGTTATAAAGCCATTAGTGTCCCATTAGGTGGCTTATCTTTTCCTCACTTTCCCCCTTCATCCCTCTATCTCTCTCTCGCTCCCTTCATCCTCCGCACTGAGAGCTCCATCACACTTGTAAATGATTTATCTTCCTATATTAGATAAAATCCACTGCATGTATATGAATATGTCCTCCACACAGTACAGACCCAGGTTACAGCAGATACTGCACGTCAGTCTGTTCTGCTGTTGTTTGTTTGTTTTTGTTTGTTTTTGTTTGTTTTAGGACCGAGTGCACATACGATTCTCATACAGACACCTCTCACACCTGGGATACCATAGCAACAGCTTAATAACACATTACTAGCACCTGCACATCTACCTGGGTTACCATATCAGTGACTAGGCAGGACATTAGAGACAGCATAGCAATGAACTAGCAACACCTTAGCAATATCTGTCTCTGGGTTACCATAGAAACACCTTATCAACCATCTGAGATAATAAGGCAATAACCTAACAAATCTTCAGCAACTACCTGGACACCATAGCAACAGCTTAGTAACACATTAATAACATATTAGCATCTACCTGGGTTACTGTATGAGTGACCAGACAGAACATTAGCAACCACCTGGGAAACAGACAAGCGGCACCTCAGCTACAACTTGGGATAACTTAGCAATGGTCTGCCAAACCCTTAATAACCACGAGGGACAACATAGCATTGCCTATCAACACCTTGACAACCAACTGGGATACCATAGCAACAGCCTTGCAACGCCTTAGCACCCATGTGGGTACCAAAAAAAACACCCTAGCATCCACCTAAGATAGCACTGCATAGGTGGAGCAACAATTTAGCAATCTTGGCAACCAGCAGCAATTCCATAACAGTCAGTCTCACAATATCTTAGCAAGCACCTGGAATGTCATAGCAACACCTTAGAAATTACAATTAGCATACCATCGTATTAGCTTTACAATACCTTAACATTACATAGCAATGGCCTACCAACACCTTAGCAACTAGCTGGGTTACCATAAAAACACTTTGGCAATCACCTGGAACTACATAGCAATACCCTAGCAACGCTTTAGCAGCTACCTAGAATACCATAGCAACACCTTAGCAAAAATCTGAGATAACATCATTGGCATTAGCGACACCTTAGCAACTACCTAAAATACCATGGCACCACCCTAGCAACCATCTGAAACAACATAGCAAAAGCCTATTAACACGCAGGCAAACACCTGTAATACCATAGCAACACCTTAGCAACCACCCGAGATAATATATCAGTGGCATTAACAACATGTGAAGAACCACCTGGAATACTATAGCAACACCTTAGCAACCACCTTGGTTACCATAGCAACACCTAAGCAACTAGGGCTGCATGACGTTGACATAAAGTGTGATGTTTGAAAAAGATGTTAGATATTGCCATGACAACATGAGAAGTGATAATGTCTTATTAAAGTAGTGACTCTGGCTGGATGTGAGAAGTTTTGTTTACGTGTAAACAGAAACAATAACATCTCCTTTAAACAAACACCAAAACACAGCATTACAGGGAAACACTCACATATACACACACATACAAAACAGTGAACAGGCACACTGGGGGGCTGTGAGCACACTTGCCCAGAGTATTCAACAGCAACCTTAACAGCTGTTTTATAAAGTTTAAAAAACAAATTAAAACACAAAATCTTTATTTTTAAAAAACATACACACATTAAAACATTAGAACTAATGTTTCATGTTATTTACTTTATTAATTAATTATTTTTTTTTGTTTACTAATTAAATATTGTGGCATTAGATATATTTATAATATTTATTTAGTTTATAATATTTAGTTTAGTTCCCTCCACTAATATTTCAAAAATTTCTATATTAATTATAGAAATGGTTGAAATGTAAGTCAGTCAGTAGTAGTTTGGTGTGAAACTCTCTGTTCATACAGTCAGATCTGTTCACAGTGGTGGTGAATGGAACCAGACGTCCACCTCTAAAAGCCCCTCACAGAAAGTTCTTACAGTAGATGTTATAAATACACTGTCTGATTCTGAGACGCTGTTTATGATAGTTTAGAGAAGATCTCAGTCTTAAACTCCATTCATGGTGGAGGGCTAAATTATGGGGGAATGTCAGAAAAGTCAGTGGAATTTCAGTGGAGTTCCCCTTTAAGGCTTTATTCTATAAATAATATCTGCGCTGTGTCTGTATGTGTGATGTAAGTCACACAGGCTTTGTGTTGCTCGCGGCTTTGTAACTGAAATGTTAGTGATGTAAAAAAATACTCCAGCATCTTTTACAGCACAGCAGAACATTTTCCTCCACACGAGAATCACTTCCACTCACCGCGTGACCGTCCACCCTGCGTCCATAACCACAGAACAGAGTCCAGTTTAATAAGCGGCTGTTTACTATACGGGCCGTTAGAACCCAGAGCAGAACCGAGGCTGTTAAAGGAAACAGCCCTTAAACGAGTGGAGAAATAAACAAGACAAAGAACAAAGAGTTTATGTTTAATTTTTAATATTAATGCTCTTAAAATAATAAGCTAGTAAAGCCAGAGCGCAGAGAATGTTGTATATAAATAAATAACAAATAAACACACAAAACAGTAAATATGAACACTTAAACCAGAAGGCAGAACGTTTATAAATGTAATATATAATAAATAATATGTTACATAGTAATTTGATCAGTACAATCAAGTATATACCTACATAAGCAAGTAAATAGATACAAAAATAAAATAAACAAATAAATTAATTCAAATAAAGATAATTTTATTAATAAATAAATAGATATAGATAAATAAATAAATAGCTAAATAAATAAATAAATAAATAGGAATGCTGGAAATGTTATGCATGTTATAAACAAAAACATGACAGCAAATCAATATGCAAACCAATAAATAAAAATATTTAGAAACTTCTGAATAAATGTAACAGAAAATAAGAAACTGTTCCAAATGTAATAAATAAAAACATATGAAAGGGATCAATAAATAAACCAATAAATTAATCTTCAACACAATAAATTATTTCAATAAATATATAAATAAGAATCTGGCATTGAGTTGGCCTGAAGACAAGTTAGTCCGAAGTTGAGTTAGTCTGAAGTCGAGTTGGTCCGAAGATAAATTGGTCTAAAGACAAGTTAGTCTGAAGTCGAGTTGGTCCGAAGATAAATTGGTATAAAGACAAGTTAGTCTGAAGTTGGCCTAGTTTGAAGATGAGTTGGTCTGAAGACAAGTTAATGTGAAGTTGGGATAGTATAAAGATAAATTGGACTGAAGATGACTTGGCCTGAAGTTGAGTTGGTCCGAAGAAAAATTAGTCTGAAGTTGAGTTGGCCTGAAGACAATTTAGTCTTAAATTTAGCTCATCTGAAGATAAGGTGGTCTGAAGACAAGTTAGTCTGAAGTTGAGTTGGTCTGAATTTGAGTTGGTCCGTGGTTGAATTGGTCTGTGGTTGAGTTGGTCTGTGGTTGAGTTGGTACGTGGTTGAGTTGGTCTGTGGTTGAGTTGGTCTGTGGTTGAGTTGGTACGTGGTTGAGTTGGTCTGTGGTTGAGTTGGTCTGTGGTTGAGTTGGTACGTGGTTGAGTTGGTCCGTGGTTGAATTGGTCTGTGGTTGAGTTGGTCCGTGGTTGAGTTGGTCCGTGGTTGAATTGGTCTGTGGTTGAGTTGGTCTGTGGTTGAGTTGGTCTGTGGTTGAGTGGGACGAAAGATTAATTGGTTTGAAGTTAAGTTGGTCCGTGGTTGAGTTGGTCTGTGGTTGAGTTGGTACGTGGTTGAGTTGGTCTGTGGTTGAGTTGGTCTGTGGTTGAGTTGGTACGTGGTTGAGTTGGTCCGTGGTTGAATTGGTCTGTGGTTGAGTTGGTCTGTGGTTGAGTTGGTCTGTGGTTGAGTTGGTCCGTGGTTGAGTTGGTCCGTGGTTGAATTGGTCTGTGGTTGAGTTGGTCTGTGGTTGAGTTGGTCTGTGGTTGCGTGGGACGAAAGATTAATTGGTTTGAAGTTAAGTTGGTCCGTGGTTGAATTGGTCTGTGGTTGAGTTGGTCTGTGGTTGAGTTGGTCTGTGGTTGAGTTGGTCCGTGGTTGAATTGGTCTGTGGTTGAGTTGGTCTGTGGTTGAGTTGGTCTGTGGTTGAGTGGGACGAAAGATTAATTGGTTTGAAGTTAAGTTGGTCCGTGGTTGAATTGGTCTATGGTTGAGTTGGTCTGTGGTTGAGTTGGACGAAAGATTAATTGGTTTGAAGTTAAGTTGGTGTGGGTCCAAAGACGACTTAATCTGAAGACAAGTTAATCTGAAATTAATCTGAAGTTGAGTTATATTAAAGACTAGCTGGTCTGAAGATGATTGTTATATCCCCTTGTTCCTTCTCTTTCTCTTTCTCCCGCCCTCTCTCTCTCTCTCTCTCTCTCTCTCTCTCTTTCTTTCTTTCTTTTTCTCTTTCTATATATATATATCCCCCCCCCGCTCTTGCTCCCTCTCTCTCCCTGGAAGGTGTGAGCTGGGAGCTGAGGAGTGGAATCATCAGGTTCACAGACTCTGACAGAGTGTAATGTGAAGAGACTGCAACCATCCATCTTACTCTGAGAGAGAGAGAGAGCGAGAGAGACAGAGAGAGAGAGAGAGAGAGAGAGAGAGAGAGAGAAGAGAAACAAAAAAGAAAGTGTGCAGTGTGGAGAGAGAGAAAGAGAGAGAAAGAGAGAGAGAGAGAGAGAGAGAGAGAGAGAAAGCAAAAGAAAAGAGACATAAAGGAGGGAGTGGCAAGAGGAAGACAGAAGAAATGAGAAGGGAAAAGATGGTGAGAGAGAGAGAGAAAGAAGAAAGAAAAGAGGAGGAAACGGAGAGAAAGATAGATGGTGTTAGGAATTAGAGGGAAAGAAAGCCAGGAAAAGAAAGAGAGGATAGAGAAGATAGAGAGAGATACAAAAGAAAGAGGGAAAGAACGAGTGAGGAATGCAAGAAAATGAGGAGAGAAACAATGAGGCTGGGGAGAGAGATAGAAAGGAAAGATATACATATTGAGAGAGAAAGAGAGGGAAAATGAAAAGGGGTGGGAGGGACAGAGAGACAGGAGGGATAGAGAAAAGAGAGTAAGATAAAGATTGAGTGATAAAGCAGAGAGAGAGAGAGAGAGAGAGAGAGGCAGGCGCAGCAGTCCAGCAGGGCCTGAGCGAGCGCTCCCCTCATTTACTGAATGCTGTTAGAGTTTTTAGCGCTGCTGTTGGGGGGATTGTAGAGATGGAGAGAATGTTCACATGGGATAGACCCCTATTTCTCTCTCACACTCCTCCTGTCACGCCTTTACATCCTTATTTTCTCCGGCGAGGGCCAAGGCCGCGATATTCGAGATGTTGGGATTTGTCACATAAACTCCCCCAGCGGCTCGCCGGGCTGGAAATGGAGAAAGCAGATGGAGGGAAAAGAAACAAACACCAGGAAGGTGTGCAGACGTCTGTGCCTGTCTGGTTTCTCTCCAGCTTGTTGAGGACAAGGACACGCGTGTAAAGAAACAAGTAGACAAACTGTCAAAGTGAACGCTCACTATTAAACCTGGACTCACAATGCTGGTTTCTAGCACCTCTATGGGGTCTCCAGTAGTGTGTTAGCAGTAAGTTAACTCTGGTGCTCATTAACATTACACGGCTGTTCTACATGAAACACAGACATTTAAAGATACGTAGGTGTTTGGGACTCAATCTGGGTTTGATGTATGTATGTATGTACTATGTAGGGATATGGAGGTGTTTGGGAATCAGTCTGGGTTTGATGTATGTATGTACTATGTAGGGATATGGAGGTGTTTGGGACTCAGTCTGGGTTTGATGTATGTATGTACTATGTAGGGATATGGAGGTGTTTGGGACTCAATCCGGGTTTGGTGTATGTATGTATGTACTATGTAGGGATATGGAGGTGTTTGGGACTCAATCTGGGTTTGATGTATGTATGTATGTACTATGTAGCGATATGGAGTTGTTTGGGACTCAGTCTGGGTTTGATGTATGTATGTACTATGTAGGGATTTGGAGGTGTTTGGGACTCAGTCTGGGTTTGATGTATGTATGTATGTAATATGTAGGGATATGGAGGTTTTTGGGACTCAGTCTGGGTTTGATGTATGTGTGTACTATGTAGGGATATGGAGTTGTTTGGGACTCAGTCTGGGTTTGATGTATGTATGTACTATGTAGGGATATGGAGGTGTTTGGGACTCAGTCTGGGTTTGGTGTATGTATGTATGTACTATGTAGGGATATGGAGGTGTTTGGGACTCAGTCTGGGTTTGATGGATGTATGTACTATGTAGGGATATGGAGGTGTTTGGGACTCAGTCTGGGTTTGATGTATGCATGTATGTATGTACTATGTAGAGATATGGAGTTGTTTGGGACTCAGTCTGGGTTTGATGTATGTATGTACTATGTAGGGATTTGGAGGTGTTTGGGACTCAGTCTGGGTTTGATGTATGTATGTATGTAATATGTAGGGATATGGAGGTTTTTGGGACTCAGTCTGGGTTTGATGTATGTGTGTACTATGTAGGGATATGGAGTTGTTTGGGACTCAGTCTGGGTTTGATGTATGTATGTACTATGTAGGGATATGGAGGTGTTTGGGACTCAGTCTGGGTTTGGTGTATGTATGTATGTACTATGTAGGGATATGGAGGTGTTTGGGACTCAATCTGGGTTTGATGTATGTATGTATGTACTATGTAGGGATATGGAGGTGTTTGGGACTCAGTCTGGGTTTGATGTATGTATGTATGTACTATGTAGGGATATGGAGGTGTTTGGGAATCAGTCTGGGTTTGATGTATTTATGTACTATGTAGGGATATGGAGGTGTTTGGGACTCAGTCTGGGTTTGAGGTATGTATGTACTATGTAGGGATATGGAGTTGTTTGGGACGCAGTCTGGGTTTGATGTATGTATGTACTATGGAGGTTTTGGGACTCAGTCTGGGTTTGATGTATGTGTGTACTATGTAGGGATATGGAGGTGTTTGGGACTCAATCTGGGTTTGATGTATGTATGTATGTACTATGTAGGGATATGGAGGTGTTTGGGACTCAGTCTGGGTTTGACGTATGTATGTACTATGTAGTGATATATGGAGGTGTTTGGGACTCAGTCTGGGTTTGATGTATGTATGTACTATGTAGTGATATATGGAGGTGTTTGGGACTCAGTCTGGGTTTGATGTATGTATGTATGTAATATGTAGGGATATGGAGGTTTTTGGGACTCAGTCTGGGTTTGATGTATGTGTGTACTATGTAGGGATATGGAGTTGTTTGGGACTCAGTCTGGGTTTGATGTATGTATGTATGTACTATGTAGGGATATGGAGGTGTTTGGGACTCAATTTGGGTTTGATGTATGTATGTATGTACTATGTAGGGATATGGAGGTGTTTGGGACTCAGTCTGGGTTTGATATATGTATGTATGTACTATGTAGGGATATGGAGGTGTTTGGGAATCAGTCTGGGTTTGATGTATGTATGTACTATGTAGGGATATGGAGGTGTTTGGGACTCAGTCTGGGTTTGATGTATGTATGTACTATGTAGGGATATGGAGGTGTTTGGGACTCAATCTGGGTTTGATGTATGTATGTATGTACTATGTAGGGATATGGAGGTGTTTGGGACTCAGTCTGGGTTTGATGTATGTATGTACTATGTAGGGATATGGAGGTGTTTGGGACTCAGTCTGGGTTTGATGTATGCATGTATGTATGTACTATGTAGAGATATGGAGTTGTTTGGGACTCAGTCTGGGTTTGATGTATGTATGTACTATGTAGGGATTTGGAGGTGTTTGGGACTCAGTCTGGGTTTGATGTATGTATGTATGTAATATGTAGGGATATGGAGGTTTTTGGGACTCAGTCTGGGTTTGATGTATGTGTGTACTATGTAGGGATATGGAGTTGTTTGGGACTCAGTCTGGGTTTGATGTATGTATGTACTATGTAGGGATATGGAGGTGTTTGGGACTCAGTCTGGGTTTGATGTATGTATGTACTATGTAGTGATATATGGAGGTGTTTGGGACTCAGTCTGGGTTTGATGTATGTATGTACTATGTAGTGATATATGGAGGTTTGTGGGACTCAGTCTGGGTTTGATGTATGTATGTACTATGTAGTGACATAAGGAGGTGTTTGGGACTCAGTCTGGGTTTGATGTATGTATGTATGTACTATGTAGGGATATGGAGTTGTTTGGGACTCAGTCTGGGTTTGATGTGTGTATGTATTATGTAGGGATATGAAGTTGTTTGGGACTCAGTCTGGGTTTGGTGTATGTATGTATGTACTATGTAGGGATATGGAGGTGTTTGGGACTCAATCTGTGTTTGATGTATGTATGTGTGTACTATGTAGGGATATGGAGGTGTTTGGGACTCAATCTGGGTTTGGTGTATGTATGTATGTACTATGTAGGGATATGGAGGTGTTTGGGACTCAGTCTGGGTTTGATGTATGTATGTACTATGTAGGGATATGGAGGTGTTTGGGACTCAGTCTGGGTTTGATGTATGTATGTATGTACTATGTAGGGATATGGAGGTGTTTGGGACTCAATCTGGGTTTGATGTATGTATGTATGTACTATGTAGGGATATGGAGGTGTTTGGGACTCAGTCTGGGTTTGATGTATGTATGTATGTACTATGTAGGGATATGGAGGTGTTTGGGACTCAATCTGGGTTTGATGTATGTATGTATGTACTATGTAGGGATATGGAGGTGTTTGGGACTCAGTCTGGGTTTGATGTATTTATGTACTATGTAGGGATATGGAGGTGTTTGGGACTCAGTCTGGGTTTGATGTGTGTATGTATGTATGTACTATGTAGAGATATGGAGTTGTTTGGGACTCAGTCTGGGTTTGATGTATGTATGTACTATGTAGGGATATGGAGGTGTTTGGGACTCAGTCTGGGTTTGATGTATGTATGTACTATGTAGGGATATGGAGGTGTTTGGGACTCAGTCTGGGTTTGATGTATGTATGTACTATGTAGTGATATATGGAGGTTTTTGGGACTCAGTCTGGGTTTGATGTATGTATGTACTATGTAGTGACATATGGAGGTGTTTGGGACTCAGTCTGGGTTTGATGTATGTATGTATGTACTATGTAGGGATATGGAGTTGTTTGGGACTCAGTCTGGGTTTGATGTGTGTATGTATTATGTAGGGATATGAAGTTGTTTGGGACTCAGTCTGGGTTTGGTGTATGTATGTATGTACTATGTAGGGATATGGAGGTGTTTGGGACTCAATCTGCGTTTGATGTATGTATGTGTGTACTATGTAGGGATATGGAGGTGTTTGGGACTCAATCTGGGTTTGGTGTATGTATGTATGTACTATGTAGGGATATGGAGGTGTTTGGGACTCAGTCTGGGTTTGATGTATGTATGTACTATGTAGGGATATGGAGGTGTTTGGGACTCAGTCTGGGTTTGATGTATGTATGTATGTACTATGTAGGGATATGGAGGTGTTTGGGACTCAATCTGGGTTTGATGTATGTATGTATGTACTATGTAGGGATATGGAGGTGTTTGGGACTCAGTCTGGGTTTGATGTATGTATGTATGTACTATGTAGGGATATGGAGGTGTTTGGGACTCAATCTGGGTTTGATGTATGTATGTATGTACTATGTAGGGATATGGAGGTGTTTGGGACTCAGTCTGGGTTTGATGTATTTATGTACTATGTAGGGATATGGAGGTGTTTGGGACTCAGTCTGGGTTTGATGTGTGTATGTATGTATGTACTATGTAGAGATATGGAGTTGTTTGGGACTCAGTCTGGGTTTGATGTATGTATGTACTATGTAGGGATATGGAGGTGTTTGGGACTCAGTCTGGGTTTGATGTATGTATGTACTATGTAGGGATATGGAGGTGTTTGGGACTCAGTCTGGGTTTGATGTGTGTATGTACTATGTAGGGATATGGAGGTGTTTGGGACTCAGTCTGGGTTTGGTGTATGTATGTATGTACTATGTAGGGATATGGAGGTGTTTGGGACTCAGTCTGGGTTTGGTGTATGTATGTATGTACTATGTAGGGATATGGATGTGTTTGGGACTCAGTCTGGGTTTGATGTATTTATGTACTATGTAGGGATATGGAGGTGTTTGGGACTCAGTCTGGGTTTGATGTATGTATGTACTATGTAAGGATATGGAGGTGTTTGGGACTCAGTCTGGGTTTGGTGTATGTATGTATGTACTATGTAGGGATATGGAGGTGTTTGGGACTCAGTCTGGGTTTGGTGTATGTATGTATGTACTATGTAGGGATATGGAGGTGTTTGGGACTCAGTCTGGGTTTGATGTATGTATGTACTATGTAGGGATATGGATGTGTTTGGGACTCAGTCTGGGTTTGATGTATGTATGTACTATGTAGGGATATGGAGGTGTTTGGGACTCAGTCTGGGTTTGATTTATGTATGTACTATGTAGGGATATGGAGGTGTTTGGAGCTCAGTCTGGGTTTGATGTATGTATGTATGTACTATGTAGGGATATGGAGGTGTTTGGGACTCAGTCTGGGTTTGATGTATGTATGTACTATGTAGGGATATGGAGGTGTTTGGGACTCAGTCTGGGTTTGATGTATGTATGTATGTACTATGTAGGGATATGGAGGTGTTTGGGACTCAGTCTGGGTTTGATGTATGTATGTATGTACTATGTAGGGATATGGAGGTGTTTGGGACTCAGTCTGGGTTTGATGTATGTATGTATGTACTATGTAGGGATATGGAGGTGTTTGGGACTCAGTCTGGGTTTGATGTATGTATGCACTATGTAGGGATATGGATTAACAGTGCAGGGATCTCTCGTGACGTATTTTACATACAGTATTTCAAGCTTGTTGTTGGATATTGCTGTAACGAGCATGTTCTAAACCCCAGCTCACAATAACTGGGCCACGTGTGAGTCGTGCTGCAGCATTTGCTTCAGTGCCGGCCTTCTGGAGAAGATCCTGTTGGTCACAGCAGAGAACGAGCCAGAGAGAGAGAGAGAGAGAGAATAAGAAAGAGAGAGATGAGATTTTCCATTGGCAGATCATTTCACTTGTCAAGCATTATTTCTTCAAGCAGGTAAAATGATCTGACAATGGAATAAAACACTAGAGAAGAACTGGAAAAGTTATGAGGATACTGGGGCAAACATTTGATTGCTGAACTTTACAGCTCATCTGATGGCACTGCTGACTGGCAAGCTTGTCTAGTAGCATGGTGGCTAATGAAGCTGTCTTCTTTTTAATGTGACTGATGGGTTCTTGAAGATTTTAACCACTGCCCCCTGATCAAGATGACACTTGAACACAAGGAGTAGGAATAGTGGGTCGATATACATCAAGTATCAGTTATTCTGCTGATGATGTAGGTGATGTGATCACTTTGCATTGCTGTGGTCTTACAACACTATGATAGATCTGCTGTGAAATGTTAATTTATAAATATATATTATATATATATATATATATAAAACCATAAAGCCATAAAATAAAACTATGCTAATTGTCCCAATAATGACCCCCATGCCACAGCTCTATCTCCACCTACCTGTGTACAGGTGAACCGTATATCTCTCTCAATAAGAACATTTTTAATAGGTAGTGTTTGGGCTGCCAGATGTTCAATACTAGGATTGATGTTCATTCGTTTTCATTTCCTATGGGCACAGAATGTTTGGAAAGTACTCCAGTCAAGAATGTATGGGCGTTTCTATAACATCCATTCACACCGCATTTTCAAACGAGTTAGATTTTTTGAGGATCTGGCCACCTTCTATAATGGACAACAGAGCACCGGGTGTCTGGTTGGACCCTGTACCTCAAGATTCCTTTAATTAAGATCATTGGCAGGTTTTGAGGGGGACGTTGCCTTCTTTTCTTTAGTATTGGGGGGAGAATGATGCAGTGCCACCCCAATAGTTGGTGCTAATTGGTAGAGAAACCGATAAGAAGTGGGATTGGTCCTTCCGCTCAGGTGGGAGTTCAGCATACTGGGCTTAAAAATGGGGCACGTCACTCTGAATGGTCCTTCAAAACGAATCTGACACAGAATCACTGACTTGCTAGCAAATCTAGGGCTCATCTCAGCCAATTCACACCCCTGAAGGGATCAGCAGTGGAAAGACTGAGTGTATATATGTTCCTCGGCATATGGCTAGACAACAAATGCAGTTTTAAACAGCAGGTAAAGAAGCTTACAGGTAAGATGAGGCAAAAGCTGGGCTTCCTATATCAAAGCCAATCATGCTTTCCAATGTACACCAGGGAGAAGATTGCTGAAGCAGCACTTATTATGGTGAGGTGATCTACAGACATGCATCTGCAGCCACATTAAAACCATTAGACTCTATGGGTCTGTCTCAAACCCTAGTGAGTGTGTAAGTAGGCTGTCTAGGTAGTGAGTGTGTAAGTAGGCTGTCTAGGTAGCAGCTGTGTAAGTATAAGTGTTCTCTCCTCATCTCTCCTCATAAAACAGATTACTGAGACGCTCTAGTTAGAGAGAGACTGCACCACGGCTTGTTCCCGCCCACTGCAGCACGCCACCGGTGGTTTAGCTGGTTGCTAAGTTACTAGCTGGCACCCAAACAATAGCCCGTGGCTTAAAAATGTGCTAGCATAAATGCTAATGTCTGGAGTATAAAAGTGTAAATGGTGAAGGACTCGTTACAGAGTTGATAATAAAATACTGTTTTGTGTGATTATATGACCATAAACACATTAAAACTCCAGAGAGAATCAAAATAACTCACATTTTAAAACCACTTCACTGCTCCTAGATTAGCCTGCGGTGCATCATGGGATTGTCTTAGCGGCTGAGGAAGAGTTTGATGCTTCCTTTCTAAAGGTCAGGTCTAAATAAGGTTCCTCAGTAGCAGCATGTTTAAGGTATGTAAGAATTGGGACAGTCTACATGTCGGGAGCGCATACTATGATGTAAAATGCTGCCTATGTAGGAGCTCAGTAGGATTTGAGACAGACTCGATATATCATTCGGCCTTAAGGTTCATTACTGTTGACCCCTACAGCACACGTCACTGTTTAGGTGGTCTTCTCCTGCTGTGCGTTGACAAACACATCCTTTTTTATCTGTCTTTCTGGATTTCTGAGAATAACACAAACAACCAAACTCGCTCCCGTGACTGGATCAGCGTTCAGGTACCGAGAGTTTTTACTGAACTGGGAAAATCTGCTTTTAGCTGCTTTTAATATTTAAGAAATACTAAAGCTCAGCTCGCTGGAGTCATTTTAAACTCTTTATTTCTAACCACTAACCATTATTTCTAACCATTATCTTGACTATTGTTACTATTAATATTAATTAATATATTTTTTGTTATTACTGCTTATGTCTTCATGTTCCACTATTATTTATTCATCTATGATTGTTGTTCTTGTAACGATTCACAAGAAGCAAAGGTAAGATCCATAAGCAGCTGTTTAATTGAAAACGACAGTGAAATGCAGTGAGCAGTGTACTGGGCTGGACACAGGCGTGATAGTCAGGTAACCAGGGAGCTCGGACTGGAGAATCCAGGCATTGGTTACTGTAAGAGGGTGATGGAGACCCTCGTTTACAATGTAGCATTATGATTTTATAACCAAAGGGATTGAAAAAAATAATTAATTTTAATACGGGAACTGAAGGGTAGAGTTAGTGAACACGTGAGTCGGACTCAGGGTGGCCCGACAGGCTGACGCTGGGGGCGGTGTTGCTGGGTAGATTTAGCTTCAACTGGTGTAACTAGGGAAACCTGGACTTGACGGGGCGAAGCTTTGAAAGGGACGGATTGACTTCAACTAGGATTGGCTGGGTAAGGTGTTAGCCTAGCTTAGCTTAGCTGAACAGCGATAACAGGGTTGGTTTGTGTTTATGGATGGTACACAGGTTTTGTAGAGAACAGGTGATGAGAGACAGGTGTAGTGTGTTCCAGGCTAATTAGTATACAGGGGACAGGCGCCTCTGGTGGTGTTGAGCAGGATTACTTACAATTCTTACCTGATTTTCATTTTAACTTCTATATTTATATGTATATCCTATTTATCTCTTATTAAAATTGTATTTCTTTTCTTTTACAATTTATTGCACTTAGTTTTATTCCCATATTAAATTCAGTTCCCATATTAAAATTAATTTTCTTTTTCTTTAAACCCCTTTGGTTATAAAAGTGTAATGCTACATTGTAAACGAGGGTCTCCCTCAGTGTACTTCTCAGTGAAAATTAAGATTGATTGATTGAGAGATTGAATTCATATTCTCCAGTAGACCTTTTCTGTTGTTCTTGGCTCCAGTCAACTAAAACAATGCCTATGTGTTAAACCTTTGAAAGAGCGGGGGGCCCACCAGCCCACCCCTGACGACAGCTCTCGTATGTAAAGGCCGCTGAACTGCCTTCGTGTGAAATGTGCTGTGTACTGTAAATAAACTTGCCGTCTCTCTCCTCGTTCGTCCTCCTGATCTTCGCGCTGTGTATCTCTAGGCCGGGCGGTGCTGTATTGATTTCAGGAGGCCGTGAGCGGTGCTGATACGGCTGGAGCTCTCATCTCCTCCACGTTGCAGAACCAGCAGAACTCATTTCACCCCTGACCGATCTCCGCTACAGCGCAGGTGAGCGCTATTGGCCTTGTTCATCCCTCTCTGCTGACATACATATGAAGTGGATTTACTCCAGGCTGAGAGTCCGTGTTCATTTGTAGCCCCACCTCACTGTTTGCAGGAGAACACGAGGAGTCCGTGTCTCATTAATGCTTTGGCTAATCAATTCCTAAACAAATGAGTTTACTACAAGGACTACAGTACACTGGACCGGCTAACAACATGCTCAAAACAAGCGGGTGGGAAACTCCATGATGGTCCATGATGGCTTCCACATGACAATTTAGAGAAATCCAAGTTTATTTTATTATGTATTATTTATTGTATTGTATTATTTATTAATGTATAAATTCATATTTAACCTTTTCTAGATCAAAGTGAGTACACAAGTCAGGAACATTGCTTTGAGTTTTTGGCAATTCAGGAGTACAGCCTCTAATTGGTCAACAAGTAAGGAACACAGCTTCTGATTGGTCCAAAAATCAGGACCTCAGCCTCTAATTGTTCCACAAGTCAGGAAGATGGCCTCTGATTGGTCCACAAGTCAAGAACATGGCCCTTCAGTTGTTGGCAAGTCAAGAACACAGCCTCTATTCGGTCGACAAGTAAGGAACACGGCCTTTAATGGGTCACAGAACACAGCCTCTGATTTGTCAGTAAGCCAGGAACAGAGCCTCTGATTGGTCCACGAGTGAGTCGAGTCAGGAACAGGCTTTGATTGGCTGCTAATTTTATCAACCTGGACTGATTGGTCCACAAGTCAGAAACATGGTCTCTGATTGGTTGGTAGAGCAGGAACATAGGATCCGATTGGTCCCCAAGTCAGAAGCACAACCACTGATAGGTCAGGGAGTCAGGAACATGGCTTCTGATTGGTTAGTAAGTCTGCCTTTGATTGATTGGTATGTCAGGAACGTGGCTTTAGATTGGCCGGCAAGTCAAGAACACGGCCACTGATCTGTTGGCAAGTCAAGTACGTGGCGTTTGATTGGCCCGCAAGTCAAGAACACGGCCACTGATCTGTCGGCAGGTCTGGAACATGGCATCTGATTGGGCATAAAGATGGGAAGAGAGCTTCTGATCTGTCGACAAGTCAAGAACACAGCCTCTGACTGGTCATCAGATTCAACCCATCAGTGGTTGGTTAACAGCTATGCTAACAACAACAATAACTCAAAATTTTCAATACAAAGAAATGAATAAATAATCCCAGAAGACATTCAGTGTTGGGTTGATCATCATGGATCCGTCTTCAAAAAGATTTGTGATAGGGATATTATCGCACCAGAGCCTCACTGGAATGGAACAATGCCACCCTTCTGGAGAGAATGAAGGTACATCTCTAGCATGCAGCAGTTCCTACAGCACCTGAGAGGGTTAAGTGCGTTCTCTGTATAACATCTGTCGACAGATTTCCTTTCAGAAAGTCAACAAAGCATGTAATTTGATTGGGGATGTTTCGACTTTTGCATACGACTGTATGCCTTTTATTTGCTGCAGTCACATTCGCGGATAATGTGGTTTGTGGAAACTAAAACCAATCAAATTCAATTGTAGATCCAATTACATTCATTTTAATCTCTTCCTATACAAATAATATTGCATTATATTTGATTGCATGTTCCCCTGTGAATGTATTCATGTTGCTTTCTGAGACGAAGCATGCTGCAAGTTAGCGCACGGCCACGGCATCATTAGGCGGGTTTGTTTACGTCCTTGAGTGAGTTTGATTATTTCCTATTGTGTGCTAGGAACCAAGCCAGCTAGATCTTTTAGTCACTGTAAGTGTAAGGAGTAACTCACAATGCATGCTGACTAAAGACGTACCGTCAACACTCTTTCCACGGAGATGAGTTCAGACCTCACCTTCTCTCGACCTACATCACGAGGGGAATGAGGAGAAAAGCTAAAACAAGAACATCAGGGCAGGTGCCAGAAGAACAGATACCATCATTAATGAAAGTGTCAGGAGTGTATCATCCAGCCAGGGGACGAAAGGTGACTCGGCTGGCGTCGGAAACCGAGGATGACGCTCGATTCCTCGAGATACCGCTGGACACGGGCAGTTAAAGACGTCCTTCAGCCTCCAGCTCTATAAGAGGAGAAGAAAGAGGAAGCGGAGAAGTGGGGCAAGGCTGCGAGGAATAAAAGATGAGTAGAGTCGGGTGAGGCTGTGAAGGACAGAGTGAGAGAGTTGATTAAAAGTGCAGGGAGGGTAGAAAAACTCTCCACATGCACTCCGTTCACCGTTCAGCCCTCATTTTGGCTCTCTTTTAAACTCTGAGGTAGCGCTTTTGCCCCTTGTGGCTGTTGCAGGTATAACAAGACCTCGCATTAAACTAACGAGTCCGCCCAAAGATTCCTCCTGCACGCGATTCAGGACATTAGCCTCTAATTGGTCCACAAGTCAGGAACATGGCCTCTGATTGGTCCACAAGTCAGGAACATGGCCCTTGAGTTGTTGGCAAGTCAGGAACACAGCCTCTGATTGGTCGACAAGTATTGAACGCGACCTTTAATGGGTCACGAAGTTCGGAACACAGCCTCTGATTTGTCAGGAAGTCAGAAACAGAGACTCAAATTGGTTAAGAAGTAAGGAACATAGCCTTTGATACGCCAACGTATCAGGAATACAGCCTCTGATTGGTCGACAAGTAAGAAACACGGCCTTTAATGGGTCACAGAACACAGCCTCTGATTTGTCAGTAAGCTAGGAACAGAGCCTTTGATTGGACAACGAATGAGGAATACAGCCTTTGATTGGTCAGCAAGTCAGGAACAGACTTTGGTTGATAAGTCATCAACCTGGACTCTGATTGGTCCACAAGTCAGGAGCATGGCCTCGGATTGGTTGGTCAGGAACAAGCGGTACACAAGCAAAGCAACATCTAGCTAGTAAACAGAACCACCACTCATTGGTGTATATCAGTAAAAGGTAGATTTGTCCCACGTTTTGGCGGCTTTCACAATTAACGCGCTGTGTTTGTTGTTAGCAACAAGCTCTGGTTGTTAGGTGGTCTGGGTGGTCTTTGTTAAGGCTTGTGTTGAGATGCCTGTTCAGAAATCTCCTGCAGTCAGCAGCTTCACTGACCCGAGCTCTTGCCTTGCTGGAGCGTTGGGCAGCTCACGCCAGCTTTAAACTCGAGGTCAGTGATGAGAGCAGTGAACAGCTCAATTATCAATCAATTAAGAAGCTGTAAAGACAATGAGCTGATCAGATTCAGGCTATTAATTATCCAAGACTAACATAAACGCAGTACAGATGTTTTACTGTCATACGCTATAATGTTAAAACTGAATTAATACATAGTTATAATAATGTAACCATAGGCATAGAAACTGGGGGGATGGGGGGATTTGTCCCACCCAATATCAGAAACAAGTAGATTTGTCCCACCCAAAAATTAAACCACAGAAAATGCGGAAACTTTTTAAAAACACTTTATTTTAAAGACATGTTTTGGCGGCTTTCACAATTCACACGTTGTTTTTGTTGTTAGCAGTGGGCTCTGGATGTTAGGTGGTTTGGATGGTCTTTGTTAAGGATTGTGTTGAGATGCCTGTTCAGAAATCTCCTTCAGTCAGGACCCGAGCTCCCGCCTCGCTGAAGCGTCAGGTAGCTCACACCAGCTTTAAACGCGAGGTCAGTAATGAGAGCAGTGAATAACAACGATGACCATATATACTGCAGTAAACCAGCTTTAGTATAATGTGTTGTTATGGTAACAGAGTAGGAGGGTTTGGGTTAGTTAACGTTTATATTAACTTTAGTCAGAAATCACTCTAAAACGTAAAGTTTCATTACTCTCTGGCCACGCCCCCAAACTGCAGACTGCTATGGCTCTCTAGCGTAGACCATGGGTCTAAATGCCTAAAGATCAGCTCCTGAAGAAAGCAAGGTTATATGTGTATATAATTCAGACACTGCATGTATAGTGTAAAGGTTTTCTGACAGCAGAACCATGTAAAGTGGAGTATCTAGTTTAGTTTATAAAGTGACAGATGATGTTATATTTTGTTTATTTATTAGCAATTTACTGTAATTCCACTAATGTTGTTCTACGTCACTATACATACAGTGATTTGCTACCTTACCTACAGTGGAATCAGCTTACAGGTAATATATTAGGGGATAGGGTGGGCTTTGATTCATATTAGCAAATGCGTCCCCCCAAATGTCAAACCCGCTCCTACGCCCTTGCTGCTGCTGTTTCATATTTAATACAGAGTAAAGTAGAAACGTCCTCATATACAGCCATAACAATAAAACCACCTCCTCATTGCAGTGGGTCAGACACAGCAGTGCTGCTACTGGATTCCTTAAACACCTCCGTGTCACTGCTGGACTGAGAATCGTCCACCAACCCAAACTATCCAGACAGCAGTGTCCTGTGGGCGGCGTCCTGTGTCCACTGATGAAGAACTAGAGGAACACACACTGTGCAGCAGCAGATGAGCTACTGTCTCTGACTTTACATCTACAAGGTGGACCAGGATGTTGTATGAGTGTCTAATAGAGTGGACAGTGAGTGGACACAGTGTTTAAACACTCCAGCAGCTATCTAGGGGTATTTCTGGGGGTTGCTTGGTGGTTGCTGTAATGTTCTGTGATGTGCCGCCAGGTTGGTATTGTATAATGAGGTACGCTGCTGCCCTCTATGCTACAGGCTGTGGGTCGATTCCCCCCCTGGGCACCTGGGCACCTGGGCACCTGGGTACCTGGGTAGCCACCTTACACTATCTCAATTAGGGTCCTTGGGTAAGACTCCTAACAGTACTAGTTTGTTTCTAGAGTGTCACAACTAGGGTTGCTAGGGTGTTACTAGATGTTGCTAGGCTGTGGGCTGCATGGTTGCTTTGGTATTTCTGGTTGTTTGCTCATTGGTTGCTTGTTGTTTGCTTCCCATGGTGTTGCTAAGTGGTTGACATGGTATCCCATGGTAGTCACTAGGGTCTTACTATGTGGTTGCTATGGTATTTCTGGTGATTTCTTGGTGGCTGCTATGATGTTCTAGGTGGTCGTCAGGATGTTGCCAGATCGTTGGCATGGTATCACTGGTGGATACTACAACTGCTTGCTTGTTGCTATGATGGTGTTTTTGGGGCATTGCTAGATGGTTACTATGGTGTTACTACAGTAACCATAACAATATATATATTTTTTCAGCGACAAAGTGCATAAATGTACATTTTTATATCCAATTTACAAAAAAAACAGAACAATAATATAAAGAGCTTGACAATTCAACTTTAAATGTAATTTTAATCAAATATTGTACAGTTATGTTGCCTAACTACATACGATGGACTGGCGAACTGTACCCTGCCTTCGCCTAATGATGCTGGGATTGGCTCCATCTGGTCTTCATTGATCTGCTTCAGGACCAACTTCCCATTGGAAAAACCTTGATATATATATATATATATATATATATATATATATATATATATATATATATATATATATATATATATATATACTTCCCATTGGAAAAACATTGATAGGTATATATATATATATATATATATATATATATATATATATATATATATATATATACACACACACACACATGCACTGCAGGTCTTAAGGTTGATTGGTTTACAACAATACAATACTCTGAAATCCCGGCTATCTGTATTCATTCCACATGCACGATGCTGATGTTAACTTGCTCAGATTGATCTCTCCTCTCCGGCTCGCCGAACCATCTGCTGCGTGCAAAAGCAAGACCCTTAAGCGGAATATCTTATGAGTAGGAAAAAATAAACATTCATTTGTTTTCATTTCCTCCTTACAGTTCAGAAAAAAACAATAAAAAAAACAATTAGAAAACTTTGATATACTTTAACGTTGCATGCTTCGTAATTTCGTAATTCGATTTAACTTCTCAAATAGAGCACGTAATTCATTTAGGGGCAGAAATTGCCCAATTTCGGCGGTAAGCCTCTTTGGCAGCGGTTTTCGGGTAAACAGCGGGAGAGCGTCTCCTGGACTGCGGCGCTTTCTAATCCTCTCTCTCAGTCTCGCAGGGTAATTACCAGCCTGAATGAGACTCCTCTCCATGTTGTTTTAAATAATCAGCCGCGCCGCGGCTCGGGGAGGAGGTCTTTCTCCGCAGATAAACCTGCTGAGTGTATTTTTTTAATGAGCAGCCGGAGAATGCAAACACTTGTCTTGCTGTATGGGTGGGTTTGAGAGACATGCGTGGTCGATCTGTACAAGTATCTGCTACATGTGTGGTAAACACTGAGTCTGCTGGAGGAGCACTAGTTCATTTAAGAAGGAAATGATCTCAGCAAAAAAGTTCCTGAGGGTTCTCGGCTTGGGTGAAAAGGCCGGTAGCACAGAATGTCGTAAAAGTATCTTAACTGTGTCATAACCATGTTATATCAGTCATAACCATATCATAACGCAACCTTCACAGCAGCAGCCTTTACTATGAGCAGAGCTGGTTGGGCCTATCATCTCCTCCACTGACCATCACTACCATGGGTGTTTGAGTGCCCCTAGTGTGTGTGCTCACTAGTGTATGAGGGTGTGGGGGGGTTTCACTGCCCCTTGGTGTGAGTGTGTGTGTGTGTGTATGTACTAGTGTGTGCATGTAAGTTGGTATTTCACTGCCCCTAGTGTGTGTGTTCACTAGTGTGTGTGTGTGTGTGTGTGTGTGTGTGTGTGTGTGTGTGTATGTGTGTGTGTGTGTGTGTGTGTGAGTATATACATTGGTATTTCACTGCCTCTTGTGTGTGTTCACTAGTGTGTGTGTGTAGTAGTGTCTATGTGTGTGTATGTTGGTATTTCACTGGCCTTAGTGTGTGTGTTCACTAGTGTGTGTGTGTGTGTGTGTATGGGTGTTTCACTGCCCCTAGTGTGTGTGTTCACTAGTATGTGCATGTATGTGGGTGTTTCACTGCTCCCTAGTGTATGTGTTCTCTTGTGTATTTGTGTGTGGGTTTTTCACTGCCCCCTAGTGTGTGTGTTCACTAGTGTGTGTGTAAGTGTGTGTGTCTGTGGGTGTTTCACTGCCCTTAGTGTGTGTTCACTAGTGTGTGTGTTTGTGTATCTGGGTATTTTACTGCCGCTAGTGTGTGTGTTCACGAGTTTGTGTGTCTTTATGCTTCACTGTCCCCTAGTGTGTGTGCTAACTAACCCTAGATAGATAGATAGATAGATAGATAGATAGATAGATAGATAGATAGATAGATAGATAGATAGATAGATAGATAGATAGATTGTTTTATTATCAGATAGATAGATAGATAGATAGATAGATAGATAGATAGATAGATAGATAGATAGATAGATAGATAGATAGATAGATAGATAGATAGATATATTGTTTTATTATCAGATAGATAGATAAATAGATCAGAAATGGGGATAGATAGATAGACCAGAAATGGAGATAGATAGATAGATAGATAGATAGATAGATAGATAGATAGATAGATAGATAGATAGATAGATAGATAGATAGATAGATAGATAGACCAGAAATGGAGATAGATAGATAGATAGATAGATAGATAGATAGATAGATAGATAGATAGATAGATAGATAGATTGTTTTATTATCAGATAGATAGATAGATAGATAGATAGATAGATAGATAGATAGATAGATAGATAGATAGATAGATAGATAGATAGATAGATAGATTGTTTTATTATCAGATAGATAGATAGATAGATAGATAGATAGATAGATAGATAGATAGATAGATAGATAGATAGATAGATAGATAGATAGATAGATAGATAGATAGATTGTTTTATTATCAGATAGATAGATAAATAGATCAGAAATGGGGATAGATAGATAGACCAGAAATGGAGATAGATAGATAGATAGATAGATAGATAGATAGATAGATAGATAGATAGATAGATAGATAGATAGATAGATAGATCAGAAATTGAGATAGGTAGATAGATAGATAGATAGATAGATAGATAGATAGATAGATAGATAGATAGATAGATAGATAGATAGATTGTTTTATTATCAGATAGATAGATAGATAGATAGATAGATAGATAGATAGATAGATAGATAGATAGATAGATAGATAGATTGTTTTATTATCAGATAGATAGATAGATAGATAGATAGATAGATAGATAGATAGATAGATAGATAGATAGATAGATTGTTTTATTATCAGATAGATAGATAAATAGATCAGAAATGGGGATAGATAGATAGACCAGAAATGGAGATAGATAGATAGATAGATAGATAGATAGATAGATAGATAGATAGATAGATAGATAGATAGATAGATCAGAAATTGAGATAGATAGATAGATAGATAGATAGATAGATAGATAGATAGATAGATAGATAGATAGATAGATTGTTTTATTATCAGATAGATAGATAGATAGATAGATAGATAGATAGATAGATAGATAGACTTTGGGAGAGATAGATAGATAGACTTTGGGAGAGGAGTGTCCGGATGCCAGGGTGATATGGCTCCTCCCTCGTCTCCAAACACAGCCTGGTCTTTAAGGCCCGCCGCGGAGCCTGTGTTCATTTGTGAGGTGGTTAAGCTCCGGCGTCTCCGGGGACACCAGGCCCTGTTGAACAAGCAGGGACGCTTGTCTGCGTCTGGCCGCCACCAGCCTCACAATTACACCCCAAACCAACACAGCATGTGCGGCCCCAGCGGCTAATCCACTCTTAATCTGCACCGTGCCCTTCAGAGAGCAGAGCTCAGCCGAGCCTCGGGCCCAGCCTCCGCCAACAAACACGCTGGAAGGGGCCCGGCGCAGAGCCGGCGCAGAGCTGGCATGTCGGTCGTTTTCATGCTGCTTCTGATTCGTCGCTTTCGGCTTAGTCTCGCGAGCCGGCCTTCCGAGTGTCGACAGCAAGACTCTCACCCTCCAGTACGCCGTTCATCTAATCAGCCCTTCATTCAGCCAATCAGCTCAACTGAGCAGACGCCACGGCTACAGTCCAGAGAGAAACCAGGAACCAACGGTGTTCTGCTAATAGTGTTCTAATAGTGAACCTCTAATAGTGTTCTAATAGTGAACCTCTAATAGTGTTCTAATAGTGAACCTATAATAGTGAACCTCTAATAGTGTTCCTCTAATAGTGATCCTCTAATAGTGTTCTGATAGTGATCCTCTAATAGTAAACCTATAATAGTGTTCTAATAGTGAACCTCTAATAGTGTTCTAATAGTAAACCTAGAATAGTGTTCTAATAGTGAACCTATAATAGTGTTCTAATAGTGAACCTATAATAGTGTTCTAACAGTGAACCTGTAGTAGTGTTCTAACAGTGAACCTATAATAGTGTTCTAATAGTGAACCTATAATAGTGTTCTAATAGTAAACCTAGAATAGTGTTCTAATAGTGAACCTAAAATAGTGTTCTAATAGTAAACCTTTAATAGTGTTCTAATAGTAAACCTAGAATAGTGTTCTAATAGTGAACCTAGAATGGTGTTCTAATAGTGAACCTAGAATAGTGTTCTAATAGTAAACCTAGAATAGTGTTCTTATAGTGAAACTATAATAGTGTTCTAATAGTGAACCTATAATAGTGTTCTAATAGTGAACCTCTAACAGTGTTCTAATAGTGAACCTCTAATAGTGTTCTAATAGTGAACCTCTAATAATGTTCTAATAGTGAACCTCTAGTAGTGTTCTAATAGTGAACCTCTAATAGTGTTCTAATAGTGAACCTTTAAGTGTTCTAATAGTGAACCTATAGTAGTGTTCTAATAGTGAACCTCTAATAGTGTTCTAATAGTAACCTCTAATAATGTTCTAATAGTGAACCTCTAGTAGTGTTCTAATAGTGAACCTCTAATAGTGTTCTAATAGTGAACCTTTAATAGTGTTCTAATAGTGAACCTCTAGTAGTGTTCTAATAGTGAACCTCTAATAATGTTCCAATAGTGAACCTTTAATAGTGTTCTAATAGTGAACCTCTAGTAGTGTTCTAATAGTGAACCTCTAACAGTGTTCTAATAGTGAACCTTTAATAGTGTTCTAATAGTGAACCTCTAGTAGTGTTCTAATAGTGAACCTCTAATAGTGTTCTAATAGTGAACCTTTAATAGTGTTCTAATAGTGAACCTGTAATAGTGTTCTAATAGTGAACCTCTAATAGTGTTCTAATAGTGAACCTATAATAGTGTTCTAATAGTGAACCTCTAATAGTGTTCTAATAGTGAACCTTTAATAGTGTTCTAATAGTGAACCTATAATAGTGTTCTAATAGTGAACCTCTAATAGTGTTCTAATAGTGAACCTATAATAGTGTTCTAATAGTGAACCTCTAATAGTGTTCTAATAGTGAACCTATAATAGTGTTCTAATAGTGAACCTCTAATAGTGTTCTAATAGTGGACCTATAATAGTGTTCTAATAGTGAACCTCTAATAGTATTCTTTTCCATCCTATTCATTCTTTAAGGGAATCAATTCTGGAAAAATCTTTTGTTTACCAGAATCCGTACATCTGATCGAAAAGCTGTATACAAGCCTGAACAGACCCGACAATCTGGAGTATCATCTGCTAATATGAACCAAAGCCCACCCTATCCCCTAAAATATTATCTATAAGCTGATTCCACTGTAGGTAAGGTAATAAATCACTGTATGTATAGTGACGTAGAACAACATTTGAGGAATTACAGTAAATTATAAATAAATAAACAAAACACAACATTATCTGTACATCTGATTATTATTAGATAAATCCAATTAAAGACCACTTTACAAAATAAACTAGATACTCCACTTTACATGGTTCTGCTGTCAGAAAACTTTTAAACTATACATGCAGTGTCTGGATTATATACACATATAACTAAAAATATTATTTTATTTGGAGCATGATGCTGAAATGAAATGATGATAAATGTATATTAAGGTTTCCTGACTAGACTAGACTAACATTAATGTTAGACAGTAAGGCTGTGTCCCAAACAGCGCCCTCTGGAACATTACACACTACTGCACTACTGACAGCACTTCTAACTATGGAGTCCTTTTATTTATTTATTAATTAATTCATTTTATTAAATTACATTTTTTTTACGTATGTAGTGTAGTAGCAATCTGCAGTTTGGGGCGTGGCCAGAGAGTAATATAACTTTACGTTTCAGAGTTCTTTCTGACTAAAGTTAATATAAACGTTAGCTAACCCAAACCCTCCTAGTCTGTTACCATAACAACACATTATACTAAAGCTGTTTTATTACAGTATATATGGTCATCGTTGTTATTCACTGCTCTCCTCACTGACCTCACGTTTAAAGCTGGCGTGAGCTACCCGGCGCTCCATCTTAACACAAGCCTTAACAAAGACCACCCAGACCACCTAACAACCAGAGCCCATTGCTAACAACAAACACAGCGCGTGAATTGCGAACGCTGCCAAAACGTACTTTTAAAATAAAAGTTTTTTAAACTGTTTCTGCTTTTCTGTTTTTTGATTTTTGGGTGGGACAAATCTAACTGTTTCTGATATTGGGTGGGACACATCACCCCCCCCCCCCCCCCCCCCCCCCCCCCCCCCATCCCCATCCCCCCTGGTTCCTATGCCAGTATTATTCAGTTTCAACATTATCATATGACAGTAAAACATCTTCTGTGCTGTGTTTGTTATTCTTGGATAATTAATAGCCTGAATCTGATCAGCTTATTGTCTTTACAGCTCCTTAATTGATTTTAAGTCAATTAGGATTATAAGTCAGTGGACCATTTCAGAAGATATGGATATACTGAACACCTCCATCAGGTTAAAGTTCAAACTCATTACATTAACTAAAGGTTAAACCGGTGGGCTAATGAAGGCGGGCTGCTGACACGGTGGGTCTTGGAGGATTTTTGCATAATTGATGAGGAAATTGTTCGGCCAGGATAAACGGCAGCCAGTATGAACCCCCGCTGGGGGAAACGGTGGTCCGTCAGTCTTTCCAGTAAGCTGAAACAGTTCAGCTGATTATATTCACCTCTACAGTTTCATCACGTTTATATTCATTACACCTTCATTACGAGTCTTAAAGCTTTCACCACTTAGCTCCAGCTCCTGAAGGGAGGAGGTTAAATGAGTAAGAACAAACAAAAAATCTAACATTTTGAAACCTCTGTAATGCCATAGTGATGCTTCCCTCTGCTGTTCTGGGGAAGAGAGCGCCCCCTGGAGTACCGCTGTTTAACTGAGGACAGAGTTTAACTCAAGTTCATGTTAGAACTAAATCCTGCTGCATCGCTGAGACATTCAACACACATACACATCTCACTGGGTTTAGAGAGATAGATAGATAGATAGATAGATAGATAGATAGATAGATACATAGATAGATAGATAGATAGATACATAGATACATAGACAGACAGACAGACAGACAGACAGACAGACAGACAGATAGATAGATAGATAGATAGATAGATAGATAGATAGATAGACAGACAGATAGACAGACAGACAGATAGATAGATAGATAGATAGATAGATAGATAGATAGATACATAGACAGACAGACAGACAGACAGACAGATAGATAGATAGATAGATAGACAGACAGACAGACAGACAGACAGACAGACAGACAGATAGATAGATAGATGTAAAGACATAGATAGATAGATAGATAGATAGATAGATAGATAGATAGATAGATAGATAGATAGATAGATGTAAAGACATAGATAGATAGATAGATAGATAGATAGATAGATAGATAGATAGATAGATAGATGTAAAGACATAGATAGATAGATAGATAGATAGATAGATAGATAGATGTAAAGACATAGATAGATGTAAAGACATAGATAGATAAATGATAGATAGAGTGAATGGGCGGAGCTAAACTGCTGTAGAGTGAATGGTCAGGACTAAACTGCTGTAGAGTGAATGGGCAGGACTAAACTGCTGTAGAGTGAATGGGTGGAGCTAAACTGCTGTAGAGTGAATGGGTGGAGCTAAACTGCTGTGGAGTGAATGGGTGGAGCTAAACTGTTGTGGAGTGAATGGGCAGGACTAAACTGCTGTAGAGTGAATGGGTGGAGCTAAACTGCTGTGGAGTGAATGGGCGGGACTAAACTGCTGTAGAGTGAATGGGCGGAGCTAAATTGCTGTAGAGTGAATGGGCGGGGCTAAACTGCTGTAGAGTGAATGGGCGGGACTAAACTGCTGTAGAGTGAATGGGCGGGGCTAAACTGCTGTAGAGTGAATGGGCGGGACTAAACTGCTGTAGAGTGAATGGGCGGGGCTAAACTGCTGTAGAGTGAATAGGCGGGGCTAAACTGCTGTAGAGTGAATGGGCGGGGCTAAACTGCTGTAGAGTGAATGGGCGGGTACATGTTAAGGTTTCGATATACGAGTTCAGTTTTCACGGTATGAGCCCTTTAATTCAGAGTCAGTGGCCCGTACATACAGATTTCCCTCGTCTGATGAATCAGATCTGATCAGATAATCATTATGGGCTGAATAGTCGATCAGAACTATTGATCCCTCTGTTTTAATAACAGGCTGAAGTTCACCTGCATGAGTCCATGGTGAGCGCTGCACTGTGGGAGCGTGTGAAGTGCTGGTGTGAAGATGCTGAGCAGATAGAGAAGTTGTTCTGTTCAGGACGAGAGAGGAAAGGAGGGATGAGAAGGCGGCGGTTGTCGACGCGTCTGCATGTAAAGGGTTTTTTTCCTCGCCTCATTCTGCCTCGGGCTTCGCGTCAGTCAAACATCCTTCAGTCAAGCTGTGACGGGACTCACCTGCACCGCTCCTCACTCAGCCAGCCGAGTCTCTGCCTTTGTGTGAGCGCCACTGCAGGTATGTGTGCTGCTCTCTACAGAAATAAACCCTCTCAGTCATTAGCGCCTCGCCTCACAGAGGCAGGATGATAAAGAAAATAGAAAAAAGTAGAGTTAGAGCACGGAGAGCCGGAACACAGGCAGCAGCGCCTTCCTTGCGGGACCCTGACGGAGAACAATACCAAAAAAAAAGTGCCACTGATTTCCTATTGGAGAGGCAGCTTGTTAACCACTGCTGCTCTTTACTGAATCTCTTTCTCTCCTCCTGCTCTCAGTGGGGCTCCGGTACCTCATACCTCACAGACACGTGCAAAAGTTTGGGCACCCCTGGCGATAAAGAGGTACGAGACGAGGTGGCCCCTAAATTTTCTTCAAGCTGTTATAATGTAAACAGTCATTCAGAGTGGTTTGGGTTCACAGTGGTGGTGAATGGAACCAGACGTCTGCCTCTAAAAACGACTCCACAGAAAGTTATTACAGTAAATGGTTATAAACGGTTATAAATGATTATAAATACACTGCCTCATACTTTATACACACCTTTAAATCTAAACAAAGGCATTTAGAGTGGTTTGGCTTTACAGTGGTGATGAATGGAACCAGACGTCCGCCTCTAAAAACTCCCTCACAGAAAGTTGTTACAGTAAATGTTTATGAATAGTTATAAACGGTTATAAATGCACTGCCTCATACTACCTCATACTTTGTACATACCTTAAAATATAAACAAAGTCATTCAGAGTGGTTTGGGTTCACAGTGGTGGCAAATGGAACCAGACGTCTGCCTCTAAAAACTCCCTCACAGAAAGTTGTTACAGTAAATGGTTATAAACGGTTATAAATGATTATAAATACAATGCCTCATACTTTATACATACTGTAAAATATAAACAAAGTCATTTAGAGTGGTTTGGGTTCACAGTGGTGGCGAATGGAACCAGACGTCCAACTCTAAAAACTCCCCCACAGAAATGTATTACAGTAAATGGCTATAAAAGGTTATAAATGCTTATAAATACACAGCCTCGTACTTTATACACACCTTAAAATCTAAACAAAGGCATTGAGAGTGGTGCAGCTTCACAGTGGTGGTGAATGGAACCAGACGTCCGCCTCTAAAAACTCCCTCACAGAAAGTTATTACAGTAAATGGTTATAAATGGTTATAAGCGGTTATAAATGCTTATAAATACACTGCCTTGTACTTTCTACATACCTTAAAACATAAACAAAGGCATTCAGAGTGGTTTGGGTTCAGAGTGGTGGTGAATGGAACCAGACGTCCAACTCTAAAAACTCCCTCACAGAAAGCTATTACAGTAAATGTTTATGAATAGTTATAAATGGTTATAAATACACTGCCTCAGACTACCTCATACTTTAAACATACCTTAAAATATAAACAAAGTCATTCAGAGTGGTGCATCTTCACAGTGGTGGTGAATGGAACCAGACGTCCACCTCTAAAACAGAAAGTTATTACAGTAAATGGTAATAAATGGTAATAAGTGGTTATAAATGGTTATAAATACACTGCCTCGTTCTTTATACACACCTTAAAATATAAACAAAGTAGCTCCTGTAATTATTTAGAAACTGTTATGAATTATTCAGTATCTTTATTACATTATTCAGTATCAACTTTAAAAGTAGCTACTATAAATTGCTGAGTATCTACTAATCAAACTACTTTGGTTCTAATCTTTTCTTCTCAGTTCTGATTTTCTATAAACACCAGAAGAACCTACACTCCAGTGTGGTTATAATAACATCTCAGCACGTTCTAGAAGGTCTGCACAGTCAGGCGTCTTCTCTGCTCCAGCACACGCTGGAAATAAACCAGCACCAGCAAAAACACGTTTCTTTAATTTATCACATCAGAAAGTTTGAAGCGAGCTGAGTGGAGATCAGCGCTTACGGCTCGTACGCTAGTCTGTGATTAATCTCCATTCAGCTCGTTTAAAAGTTCTGGATGTGATAAATTGGGGCTGAATATGAAGTTGACTCGGGTTTGTTCAGCCACCTGAACCAGCTAATGAAGCTGATGAGTTGAATCATCGCTATTAGAGCAGCACAAACTCCACACACTGCAGTGCTTTTAGAGATTAGAGGTAAAGAATAAACATTTATTTACTTATTTACTTTTATATCACACTTATATATCTTACTGATATCAAGAGATCAGAAGCACATCAGAAAACAGATGATGGTTCTTCAAGGGTTCTTTAGTAAGGACAATGGTTCTTTGTATTGTTGGGTAATACTAGCCATTGTTAGGTTGGGTATTGCTAGGTAATACTAAGCAATACTAGGTAATACTGGGTATTACTAGATAATACTAAGTATTGTTAGGTATTGCTACAAAGGTATTACTAAGTAGTGTTAGGTTTTGCTAGGTACTATTAGATATTACTATGTATAGTTAGGTATTACTAGGTAAGGCTAGGTATTGTTAGGTATTATTAGGCATTACTATGTATTGTTAGGTGTTACTAGATATTGTTGGGTATTACTGGGTATTACTATGTATTGTTAGGTATTATTAGGCATTACTATGTATTGTTAGGTATTATTAGGCATTACAATGTATTGTTAGGTGTTACTAGATATCATTAAGTATTACTCGGTATTACTATGTATTGTTAGGTATTATTAGGTATTACTAGATATTGTTAGGTATTACTAGGTATTACTATGTATTGTTAGGTATTATTAGGTATTACTATGTATTGTTAGGTATTACTAGGTATTACTATGTATTGTTAGGTGTTACTAGATATTGTTAGGTATTATTAGGTATTACTGATGTATTAGTAGGTATTATTAGGTATTACTGATGTATTAGTAGGTATTACTAGGTATTAGTAGGTATTATTAGGTATTACTGATGTATTAGTAGGTATTATTAGGTATTACTGATGTATTAGTAGGTATTACTAAGTATTGCTAGGTTTTGTTAGGTATTATTAGATATTGCTAGGTATTGTTAGGCATTTCTAAGTATTACTAGGTATTGTTAGGTATTACTAAGTATTGCTAGGTATTGTTGGGTATTACTAGGTATTGTTAGGTATTGCTATGCATTGTTAGGTATTGCTAGGTATTATTAGGTATTACTAGGTATTGTTATGTATTTCTAAGTATTACTAGGCATTGTTAGGTATTACTAAGTATTGCTAGGTTTTGTTAGGTATTATTAGATATTGCCAGGTATTGTTCAGTATTACTATGTGTTGTTAGGTATTACTAAGTATTGCTAGGTACTGTTAGGTATTACTAGGTATTGTTAGGTATTGCTATGCATTGTTAGGTATTATTAGGTATTGCTAGGTATTATTAGGTATTACTAGGTATTGTTAGGTATTACTAAGTATTGCTAGGTTTTGTTAGGTATCACTATGCACTGTTAGGTATTGTTAGGTATTACTAAGTATTGCTAGGTTTTGTTAGGTATCACTATGCACTGTTAGGTATTGTTAGGTATTACTAAGTATTGCTAGGTTTTGTTAGGTATCACTATGCACTGTTAGGGATTATTAGGTATTATTAGGTTTTGCTAGATATTACTGTATATTGCTAGTTATTGTTAGGTACTACTAGGTATTGTTATGTATTTATAAGTATTACTAGGTATTGCACTTATGTTGTATTTGACTCTGTTTTTCTTACTAGGTATTACTGGCTCTTGTTTCTGGCGGTGTTTAAATTGAAGGCTAGTTTTGACTGTTTGTATTTATTAGCTAGGATACATACTCTGATTGAACACAAAGCTATTCTGTAAGTTGCTCTGGATAAATGTTTCTGCTAAATGATGGAAATGAAAATGTAAACTGTAAACACAGAAACCAAAACAAGCTGAACAAACTGGTTTTTGTATGTGTTACTGTGTCAAACATTACAAACTTTCAGTTCAGGCTCACTTTCAGTTCAAACTCTCCTACAAAGTTCAGCTGCTTCTGCTTCTCACCATCCAAACAACCTCATTGAAGTAGACAGAAGTATATTTTCTTCAGAATCATCTCCAGAATGGTGATTATTACTGATTATACTGTACGGTTTATACGGTATAAGATAATTATTTATTTATAATTAAGCTTGTCAGTAGGAAACTGTATTGTAGAGGTAAGAATTTACTCCTAGTGTTGAGCTCAGTTGAGTATGTGTACACTCAGGTGGCCCACGGCTTTTTCGTGTATCTCGCTGAAGGTTACAGGCGGTTAAGAAGTAAATGTACTGCAACGTCTCCGGAGCTGATGGGTTGCCTTGTTTGATATATCAGCATTTGTCACTCTCACGAACCCAAACGACTAGCACACAGCGGAGTGAGTCGCTGCAGAAGACGTGTCACTCCGCAGCTGTAGCCTTCGTGTGTAAGAGCTTCATTCACACATGTGTGACTTATCTGAGATATAAGAGCGCGACACAAACCACAAGGACAACAACACGTTTAGTCATAGTACTGTAGGACAGCTACACCAAAACCTCAACAGCTTAGTTTAGAGATATGAGGAAAGTTAATTTTGATAAAGTTATTATTTGACATATTAAGTCAATGTTTTAAGGACAGAACTCTTTATCTTGAGATATGAGCTTAATATGTTTTGATATTTCATCAGTGTCTTGAAAAATGTAGTCATTATTTTGAGGTAATTTATTACAGTGAGAGTATAAATCAATATTTTCATTTTATTTAAATGTTAAGTCAATATATAAAATAAAACAATAACACACAATATTTAGATATTTAGTCAATATTTAGATATTTAGATCATTATTTTGAGAAATTAAGTAAATATTGTTAAATATTAAGTTAATATTTTGAAATATTAAGCATAATTTTGAGTGTACTAAGACAATATTTTGAGAAAATAAGCATTTTGTGAAATTAATCATTGTTTTGAGAAATTAAGTAAATATTTTAGAACGTAAGGCATTATTTTGAAATAGCAAGTCTTTTTTTAAAGTAAGTCATTATGTTGAGGTAATAATCCAACATTTTGGGAAAATAAATATTAATAATAATAACAATAATAATAATAATAATAATCTTTACTTAAAGAGCACTTTTCATGCCAGTGGCAGCTTAAAGTGCTTTATAGACAGTTATTTAATTATTTTATGGTTTTAAGTCAATGTTTTGAGGAAATAAGTCATGAATATGAGACAGCAAATTATGCTGAGGTACTATGTCAAATTAATATTTGGAAAATGAAAGTGTATTTATGAGATACTAAGTTAACATTTTGGAAAAATAAGCCAATATTTTTGGAAATCAAGTCTTTATTTTGAGATAATAAGTCAGTTCTGAGAAAATAAGTCATAATTTTGAGGTATTAAGCCAACATTTTGAGGAAATAATTAATTATTTTATGACTCTAAGGCAATATTTAGAGATTATTAAGTAAATACTTTGAGACAGTTAGTCATTTTTTTAAGATAAGTAAACATATTGAAAAATAAGTCAGTATGTTTGAAAATCAAGTCTGTATTTTGAGATAATAAGTTAATTCTGAGAAATTATTCTCATTATTTTGAGGTATTTAGCCAACATTTTACAGAAATAATTCATCATTTTATGACTCTAAGGCAATATTTAGAGAATTTTAAATAAATACTTTGAGACAGTAAGTTATTCTTTTAAGATACTAAGTCAACATTTAAAAAAATAAGTATGTTTGGAAATCAAGTCTTTATTTTAAGATAATAAGTAAATTCTGAGAAAATAAGTCATTATTTTGAGGTATTAAGCCAACATTTTGAGGGAATAATTCATTATTTTTCGACTCTAAAGCTGATTTTTAAATGTTAAGTCAATATTATGAAAAATAAAGCACAAAATTAAAATATTAAGTCAATATTTTGTCATTATTTTCAGAAAATATATTCAATTTTTTTAGATACTAAGATACTAAGTCAATGTTTGGAAAAAAGTCTTTATTTTAAGATAAAAAGTACATTCTGAGAAAATTAGTCATAATTCTGAGACAGTAAGTCATTATTTTGAGACAGTAAGTCATTATTTTGAGGTATTAAGTCAACATTATGGTGGAAATTGGCTTCAGTACTAATTTTATGGAAACACACTCAGTTCAAAGGACAGAAGGGACATTATGAGCAGCGTAGAGATTGAAGTTAATGGACTTGTAATTGTTGTGAAGTTTGTTGGAAATTATAAGTTGACTTATTGACAGTTTCCAGCTGATTACAGAGAAGCACTGCAGCCTCTCACCTGATATCATCACCACAGCAACACCTCAGCTGGTGAACACGAGGTGCTGAACGAGCTCAAACGTAAAACTTTTATATTTTACATTCATACGAAGGAGAGGCATGGAGACTGGACAGCGGCAGTGAAGCAGGTGCTCACAGAAGACTGAACTTCACCAGAGCGCTGTGTGTCTTATTAGGTTTCAGGTAACACCACTGCTCCCGTTTGACCACCACCTTTGCGTGGACGTGGCAGGACCCCCGTGATACTCCCAGCATATTGAAACACAGCTGCGTATGTTGATGGTTAGATGAAAGAGAAACGAGCTTCCAGAGATTCTGTATGTGAGCGCGCAGCCTGTCCTGCTCCCGCGTGAGCCGGCCCCGCCATCTGTCCGAGCTAACCTCAGTAACGGCAGCCCATAATTAGCAATAATCATATTCACAGCCATACATGAGTACAAATCAGATTCACTCGCTGGCAGCCTTTATTCAATCTAACAGCCACACGGCAGCGAGTCAACAGCCTCAGTCTCCGACTCTAGCCCACATCGCTTAGATCGTCACTGAACAGCCCTTATGATCAATCTCAACCAGAACTGTAGAAACAAAGTCTGTATCTGATCAATAAGTGTCTGATCACCAGTAAGAAGAGCAGATCTGATTAGAACAGATGTAAATAATTATACATACAATACAAAGTAACATGAATATGTTATTGTGAGAGAAGTAGATCAGATCTTGATCCAGTTTGAAGAACAAAGTTAGGTTCCAGATTTCTCCTGGACGCCTCAGACATTGTATGAATGTGTTCAGTTCCTTCAGCAGCAAATCTTGATTTATCTTAATGAAGTACTGAGCAGTCAAAGCAGGTATTAGATGAGAACTGATAATAATACTGGGTTGTTTAGGAGAAGCTTGGAAAGAGTTAAATAAACACACTGACGTATAGAAAAGCTCTACTTATTAACGGTTAATAAAAGGCAGTTTAAAAAAAATGTTTTTATCTTTTTTACACTGTGTGATACAGTAACCATTCAGTGTCTTTGTCAAAAGCACAAAGCAATTAGTTACTTCGTCAGTTGTAGCTGGTTAGTTAGATAGATAAATAGTTATTTCGTTAGTTAGATAACTATCTAGTTACCTAGTTCGTTTGTTAGTTAGTTAGTTGGTTAGTTAGTTACCTAGTTAGTAAGTTAGATAAATAGGTATTTATTTATTTATTTATTTAATTCGATAGATAGATAAATAGTTATTTATTTAGTTAGTTAAATGGTCAGTTGGTTAGTTGTTTAGTTAGTTTATTAGTTTATTAATATGTAGTTATATAGTTATATAATTAATATGTAGGTATGTAGTTAGTTGGTTAATTAGTCAGTTGGTTAGTAAGTTATCTAGTTAGTTAGCTAGGTAGATATTTATTTATTGATTAATTTATTTATTTAGTTAGATATATAATTAGTTATTTATTTAGTTAAATAGTTAATAAGTTAGTTTGATAGCAAGCCAGGCACTAGTTAGTTAGCTAGTTATTTAGTGAGTTACTTAGTTAACAAGCTAGACACTAGTTAGTTAGTTAGTTAGTTAGTTAGTTAGTTAGTTAGTTAGTTAGTTAGTTAACAAGTTAGACGCTAGTTAGTTAGCATCATGTGAGGTTACAGTCTCCACTCTAATTCATCCCAAAGGTGTTCTATCTGGTTGAGGTCAGGACTCTGTGCAGACCAGTTCTGTTCTTCCACACCAAACTCGCTCCTCCATGTCTTTATGGAGCTGCTTTGCGCTCTGGTGGGCAGTCATGTTGGCACAGGAAGGGGGTCGTCCCCAAACTGTCCCCACAAAGTTGGAAGCATGAAACTGTCCAGTATCTTTTGGTCTGCTGAAGCATTAATAGCTCCTTTCACTGGCAATAAGGGTCTGAGCCCACCTCCTGAAAAACACCCCCACACCACAATCCCCCCTCCACCAAACTTTACACTTGGCACAAAACTGTCAGACAAATACTGTTCTCCTGGAAACCACCAAACCCAGACTCGTCCATCGGATTACCAGACAGAGGAGCGTGATCACTCCAGAGAACATGTCTCCGCTGCTCTAGAGTCCAGTGACGGCGTGCTTTACTCCACTGCGTCTGACGCTCTGCATTGTTCTTGGTGATGTAAGGCTTGGATGCAGCTGCTCGGTCATGGAGACCCATTCCATGAAGCTCTCTACGCTCTGTTCTAGAGCTGATCTGAAGACCACATGAAGTTTGGACGTCTGTAGTGATTGACTGTAGTGATTGACCTGCTCTGTCATTGTACGTGTTCTACCACTTGGTGTCTGAGTTGCTGTCGTTCTCAATCACTTCCACTTTGTTAGAACACCACTGACAGTCCACTGTGGAATATTTAGTAGTGAGGAAACTTCACCACTGGACTTGTTGTACAGGTGGCGTCCAATCACGGTACCACGCTGGAGTTCACTGAGCTCCTGCGAGAGACCCACTCTTTACTAATGTGTGTAGAAGCAGTATGCAGGACTCGGTGTTGGGTTTATACACCTGTGGACATGGAAGTTGTTGGAACACCTGCATAGTGAACTGTGAAAGATCACTGGTGTTTATGGGAAAGGGCCTGATCACTACACCGCCTACAGAGCTCTTTCTAAATCCAGAAACTTCTGAGATAAAGAATAAACAACACGGTGATGTAGAGTCTGCAGTCTCAGACCTCGTTAAGCTTCATGCTTTGCTCTGATTGGTTTATTGTTGCTCGGTTTGTAAGCAGGTCTTCATTAGAGCCATTAGAAGTCATTAGAGCCGGACGTAAATGTTTGGGGTTATTCCGAGATATGGATTTCCACATTACGATCCAGTCATCGGGGACGGCGTCAGTAGCAGTAACACCAGCCGTAAATGACAGATGTTCCCGCCCGCTCGCCGAGCCCACCACCTTCCCTTTCCCAGAACGGCACATAAACTATGATGTTCCGGCGGCAATGATGCTAAATAGCTCCTCTAACGACGCGCAGACGACTGATTCATGGAAATGTGATTGGGAATACGGGTGAGTAAGCATTTTCAGCCGTGATCTATAGCGAAGGGCTTTCCTGTCTTTCCCTTTCTTCGTCTTCTCCTCGCAATTTGTTCCTCCCGCCGCTTCCCGCCGAGCTACTCGCTCCACCGTGTGACACCAAAGTGATGGAATCCTTGATAAAGGAATGATTAAAGCCGGAGCGTGGCTGGTAAACATGCTCGGCGGCGGCGGCGGCGCAGTGTGTCTCTGGAGCCTCGTGCTCTGGTTAATCACAAGCTTTTATTTTTGCAGTTATTAAAATTGCAAAACAAGCGTCTCTCGTTTTCCTCGGCGCGCGGATTCGTCCTCGTACCGGCCGCCCGAGGTGCGCGATCCGTTTACCGAGACGCACGATATCGGAGAGCTGTATCAGCTCCACTGACCATACAGGAGCTCCACTCACTGTCCACTGTATCAGCTCCACTGACCATACAGGACCAACACTCACTGTCCACTGTATCAGCTCCACTGACCATACAGGAGCTCCACTCACTGTCCACTGTATCAGCTCCACTGACCATACAGGACCAACACTCACTGTCCACTGTATCAGCTCCACTGACCATACAGGACCTCCACTCACTGTCCACTGTATCAGCTCCACTGACCATACAGGAGCTCCACTCACTGTCCACTGTATCAGCTCCACTGACCATACAGGACCTACACTCACTGTCCACTGTATCAGCTCCACTGACCATCAGGACCCCCACAGGACCACCACAGAGCAGATCCTATTAGCTGCAGTGACACTGACAAGGTGGTGGTGTGTTAGTTAGTATGTGTTGTGCTGGTGTGAGTGAATCAGACACAGCAGTGCTGCTGCTGGAGTGTTTAAACACTGTGTCCACTCACTGTCCACTCTATTAGACACTCCTACTACTTGCTGGTCCACCTTGTAGATGTAAAGTCAGAGACAGTAGCTCATCTGCTGCTGCACAGTTAGTGTTCCTCTAGTTCTTCATCAGGGGACACAGGACGCCGCCCACAGGACACTGTTCCTTTCTTCTTCTTCTTTTTCTTCATCATCATCATCATCATCATCGTCGTCGTCTTCATCATTTTCTTCTTTGTTTTCTTCTTCTTTTTCATCACCTTCATCATCATCTTCATCTTCTTTCTCTTCTTTGTGTTCTTCTCCTCCTCCACCTTTTTCTTTCTTCTTTTGCTTCTTCTCTTGTTTTATTACCTTTTTCATCTTCATCATCTTCATCTTGTCTTCTCTTCTCCCTTCTCCTCCTCCTCCTTCATCTTCTTCTTCTCCTTCTTCTCCTCCTCCTTCATATTCTTCTTCTCCTTCTTCTCCTCCTCCTTCATCTTCTTCTTCTCCTTCTCCTCCCACTCCTTCATCTTCTTCTTCTCCTTCTTCTCCTCCTCCTTCATATTCTTCTTCTCCTTCTCCTCCTCCTCCTTCATCTTCTTCTTCTCCTTCTTCTCCTCCTTCATCTTTTTTTCTTCTTTTTCTTGATTATCTTTGTCTTCTTTTTCTTTCACCTTCTATTGTCCTCCTCCTCCTTTTTCTTCTTCTTCTCCTTCTTCTCCTCCTCCTCCTTCATCTTCTTATTTTTCTTCATCATCTTCTTCGTGTTCTTTTCCTTCACTTTTTTCTTCTTCTGCTTCTTCTCCTTTTTTTACCTTTGTCATCTTCTTCATCTTTATCTTGTCTTCTCTTCTCCCTTCTCCTCCTTTATCTTCTTTTTCTTCATTATCTTCGTCTTCTTCTTTCTCCTTCTCTTCTCCTCTTCCTTTTTCTTCTTCTCCTTGTTCTCATCCTCCTTTATCTTATTTTTCTTCATAATCTTCTTCTTTCTCTTCTTCATTTTCTTTTCTCTTTCACCTTTTTCTTTTTCTTCTTCTTCTTTTCCTCCTTTTTATTACCTTTGTCATCTTCGTCATCTTCATCTTGTCTTCTCTTCTCCTTTCTCCTTCCCTTTCTTCTCCTTCTTCTTTGTCTTCTTCTCCTTCATTATCTTTGTCTTCTTCTTCCTCCCTTTCTTCTCCTTCTTCTCCTCCTTCATCTTCTTTTTCTTTATCATCTTCTTCTTCCTCCTCTTCATGTTCTTCTCCTTCACTTTTGTCTTCTTCTGCTTCTTCTTTTCCTTTTTATTGCTTTTGTCACCTTCATCTTGTCTTCTCTTCTCCCTTCTTCTCCTCTTTCTTCTCCTCCTTCTTTATCTTCTTTTCCTTCATTTTCTTCATTATCTTCATCTTCTTCTTCCTCATTCTCTTCTCCTCCTCCTCCTCCTTTTTCTCCTTCTTTTCCTCTTCCTCCTTTCTTCTCCTTTGTCTCCCACTCTCCTCCTTCTTCTTCTTCTTCTTCTTCTCCACATACGTGTTGGTTAAAAAACACTTCAATCCTATTTTTTCCCTTTAAGTGTGAATAAAGTGTTAAAGTACACGCCCACCTACCACACTTCTGCTGAACTGACAGACCCCATTTCACATATACTAACTCAGAACAGACCCCATCAGCACAAATTCAGCTTTGGTCCTATCTACACTCGTCTATTGTTTCTTTTTCTCCATCTCTTGTTCCTCCCATAGGGTTCCATTCATTTTCAGCTCCAGCCAAACCTTATTGTTTCCTTACAGCCAGCGAACTGCCTGTACTCACTCAGAGCAGATCCCTAAACTCTAATCCACAGACTCCTCTACGTTTTGTTTTTTCATCCCTCGTTCACACCATAGAGTCATCTAGACCTTGGGACCACCTGCTAACCCGTAAACAACCACTCAGTGTACGCCGTGCAATCTCCTCTGTGTCTTATTTCCTTATTCACTCTCAGAACTGTCGTTCACTATTACTGATACAGTCCAATCATCAATGGGTTCATGATTGTTGATACAACCTCAGAGGGATGCTGTAGAGGCAGTAAGGACAGCGGGGCCTGAAGAAGAGAGCGATCAAGAGATAGAGAGAGCCTCTAAACAGATAGACCAATGTTACTACACTCATATTAGAATTAGAATAGAATTAGTATTTGCCACTGTTTATTTATTTAACCTCTGCATTTAACCCATACACACACTAGGGGGCAGTGAGCACTTACATATACACACACTAGGGGGCAGTGAGCACACTTGCCTGGAATGGTGGGTGCCGGGGGAGCAGTTGGGGGGTTGCTCAAGGGGACTTCAGTTGTATGCTGTTGGTCCAGGGGATCGGAACGGCGACCTTCAGGTCCGAGGACCTCTACCCTTTAGACCACAACTGCACTACTACCCTATAACAATGTAATTACAGCATTCTATACTTAATTACATTGACTACATAATGAATTACATTCAAGTCTGCACATCTGACTCATTTCTGTTAACAGTGAATGTTGTTTACAGCAGAACAAGATTTCACAACCAACAATAACTTTTCATCAAGCCTAAAATCCACTGTATGCCCCCCGATCCATCATTCTCTCACTGCTGCTCTCGTAAATCCAGAAGTATTGATAGTAGTGTCGAGCGGCTTCTGGTTGTTTTCGTAAACAAAGGCTGAAACCACTGCAGTTCCTAAATACACCAATAACTCAACCGAACAGACTCACCAGAGTTTTACTGTATCAAGTTTAAACATGTTCAACTCCAGCTCAAGCTCCACTCGTCACATTTAACAAAGCAGTCAACACACAGAGAGTAGAACTGAATCAGAGAGTGAACGAGGGGCTGACGGGTGGGACAGATTTACTCATATATGTGTTAAAAACTGCTCGGCGAGGAGATAAACATTCATTTACTCGCGTATGTGACAGCCTGGAAAGTGTTATCAGTAAGATTCGCTTAAAAACCTGAAAAACTAAAGAACATACCCTTCAATACTGCAGCCTGTTGAGTAGTTTAATGCATGGCATTATCAGATGCTCTTACAAGTGAAGGTAAACACTACCTTTTGCCAATGGACTCTGGAGTGGTGTAAAGCTCCACCACTGGACTCTGGAGTGGTGTAAAGCTCCACCACTGGACTCTGGAGTGGTGTAAAGCTCCACCACTGGACTCTGGAGTGGTGTAAAGCTCCACCACTGGACTCTGAAGTGGTGTAAACCTCCACCACTGGACTCTGAAGTGGTGTAAATCTCCACCACTGGACTCTGGAGTGGTGTAAATCTCCACCACTGGACTCTGAAGTGGTGTAAATCTCCACCACTGGACTCTGGAGTGGTGTAAAGCTCCACCACTGGACTCTGGAGTGGTGTATATCTCCACTACTGGACTCTGAAGTGGTGTAAAGCTCCACCACTGGACTCTGGAGTGGTGTAAAGCCCCACCACTGAACTCTGGAGTGGTGTAAAACTCCACCACTGGACTCTGGAGTGGTGTAAGGCTCCACCACTGGACTCTGGAGTGGTGTAAAGCTTTGGTCTTGCTAAAGATTTGGTCTTGGACCCTTAGTTCCAGTGAAGGTGAGATTAATGCTACAGCACACAAAGACATTATAAACAGTTATATACTTTCAGAATCAGCTCCATGAAGACCTGAGGTAATTGGTATAGAGGAATTCTAGTGGTCTGCCCAGAATCCTGCCCCCCTCAACCAACTTTGGGATGAACCAGGACATGGGTTGTGAGCCAGGTCTTCTCGGCCTACATCATAAATGCTCTTTAGTGTATGGCTCTATGTTGCAACAAATAAATTCTGCAAGAGTTTCTGTACTGAATATTTCTTTACTTGTTGTCTTCAGTCGCTTTTTCAGGCTTTTCTTTTATTTCTACAAGTCACGCGGTGGGTGAAGATGGATTGGGGTCTCTGTACATGCGTCCCCTCTTCTCCTATGTAAGTGAATGCATCGTATGATTAATCTGAAGGATTCATTAGCCCCGATACGAATTCCAATTCATAACTCTGCCTCTGTTGTCTGTTTTGATTGCCGTTCAGATCAAAAAGTGAGGCTCGGCGGCTGAATAACGAGCTGTTGCCGCGGTTGGAGCTGCGTTAAAAACCCCCAGCTGGAAAAGAAAGCAAAGAAAGATTGCAGTTCATGGAAGATTCAGGGAAATGATTGAATTTTCAAGTCAAAGCAGTGACGCCATGAAGAAGGATTGCTTTAATAAGGCATTTTTCAGACTTATCACGAAAGGCAGACTGAGAACGACAGAGATTTTAATGGAGAGAGAAGCAACGCTTATGGTGAGAAGGTACATACACTTGTGCATTAAAATGATATCATCTGTATTATGATCAATTATTTCACAGTACAAGACTAAACAACTACATGGAGCATAGAAAACAATAAAACCAACTCACACCGTCCACAAATACTAATGTAGGTAGGTATTGTGATATAAACTGAGTTACAGTTTCTCATTAGGTTGAATGTATAACTCTAAATGTAGGAATTGTATATAAAATGAGTGACAGTTTCTTATTAGGTTGAGTGTATAACTCTAAATGTAGGTATTGTGATATAAACTGAGTTACAGTTTCTCATTAGGTTGAGTGTATAACTCTAAATGTAGGTATTGTATTTAAACTGAGTTACATTTTCTTATTAGGTTGAATGTATAACTCTAAATGTAGGTATTGTATTTAAACTGAGTTACATTTTCTTATTAGGTTGAATGTATAACTCTAAATGTAGGTATTGTATATAAACTGAGTTTCAGTTTCTCATTAGGTTGAATGTATAACTCTAAATATCGGAACTGTTCATAATATGAGTTACAGTTTCTCATTAGGTTGAGTGTATAACTGAATGTAAATATTGTATATAAACTAAGTTACAGTTTCTCATTAGGTTGAGTGTATAACTCTAAATGTAGGTATTGTATTTAAACTGACTTACATTTTCTTATTAGGTTGAATGTATAACTCTAAATGTAGGAATTGTATATAAAATGAGTGACAGTTTCTTATTAGGTTGAGTGTATAACTCTAAATGTAGGTATTGTATATAAACTGAGTTGCAGTTTCTTATTAGGGTGAATGTATAACTCTAAATGTAGGTATTGTGATATAAACTGAGTTACAGTTTCTCATTAGGTTGAGTGTATAACTCTAAATGTAGGTATTGTATTTAAACTGAGTTACATTTTCTTATTAGGTTGAACGTATAACTCTAAATGTAGGTATTGTATTTAAACTGAGTTACATTTTCTTATTAGGTTGAATGTATAACTCTAAATGTAGGTATTGTATATAAACTGAGTTACAGTTTCTCATTAGGTTGAATGTATAACTCTAAATGTAGGAATTGTATATTAAAATGAGTTACAGTTTCTCATTAGGTTGAGTGTATAACTCTAGATGTAGGTATTGTATATAAAATGAGTTACAGTTTCTCATTAGGTTGAGTGTATAACTCTAAATGTAGGTATTGTATTTAAACTGAGTTACATTTTCTTATTAGGTTGAATGTATAACTCTAAATGTAGGTATTGTATTTAAACTGAGTTACATTTTCTTATTAGGTTGAATGTATAACTCTAAATGTAGGTATTGTATATAAACTGAGTTACATTTTCTTATTAGGTTGAATGTATAACTCTAAATGTAGGTATTGTATATAAACTGAGTTGCAGTTTCTTAATAGGGTGAATGTGTAACTCTAAATGTAGGAATTGTATATAAAATGAGTTACAGTTTCTTATTAGGTTGAGTGTATAACTGTAAATGTAGGTATTGTATATAAACTGAGTTGCAGTTTCTTATTAGGGTGAATGTATAACTCTAAATGTAGGTATTGTATATAAACTGAGTTACGGTTTCTCATTAGGTTGAATGTATAACTCTAAATGTAGGTATTGTATTTAAACTGAGTTACAGTTTCTCTTTAGGTTGAATGTATAACTCTAAATGTAGGTATTGTATATAAACTCAGTAACAGTTTCTCATTAGGTTGAATGTAAAACTCTAAATGTAGGTATTGTATATAAACTGAGTTACAGTTTCTCATTAGGTTAAATGTATAACTCTAAATGTAGGTATTGTATATAAACTGAGTTACAGTTTCTCATTAGGTTGAATGTATAACTCTAAATGTAGGTATTGTATATAAACTGAGTTACAGTTTCTCATTATGTTAAATGTATAACTCTAAATGTAGGTATTGTATATAAACTCAGTAACAGTTTCTCATTAGGTTGAATGTAAAACTCTAAATGTAGGTATTGTATATAAACTGAGTTGCAGTTTCTTAATAGGGTGAATGTGTAACTCTAAATGTAGGAATTGTATATAAAATGAGTTACAGTTTCTTATTAGGTTGAGTGTATAACTGTAAATGTAGGTATTGGTATATAAACTGAGTTGCAGTTTCTTATTAGGGTGAATGTATAACTCTAAATGTAGGTATTGTATATAAACTGAGTTACCGGTTTCTCATTAGTTAAATGTATAACTCTAAATGTAGGTATTGTATATAAAACTCATTAAACAGTTTCTCATTAGGTTGAATGTAAAACTCTAATGTAGGTATTGTATATAAAACTCGAGTTACAACTTTCTCATTAGGTTGAATGTATAACTCTAAATGTAGGTATTGTATATAAACTGAGTTACAGTTTCTCATTAGGTTGAATGTATAAATCTAAATGTAGGTATTGTATATAAACTCTCATTGGTGAACTGAACCCAGTGATAAATCTACTGTATTGTTAAAATCTCTCTCTGGCTCAGTCTTTAGAGAGAACACTCGCAGCGTACTTTGAGATGAATTGCGTTGTTTACATGCGACAAGTGTCTCTAGATGATGCTTTACATCAGGACTCCACCCAGGGCCCCCGCGTGCGAGCTGCTCTTATGGCATGCGGGGGAAAAAGAATAAAGACCACTCTTTCGCCTCCCTGAGCACCTACTATCCGTTTCCTCTGGGAGGCTTTCCAGGGCGATGCTGAGAAGTAGAGTGATGATGCATCCTTGACTAGTTTGCCCTCTCATGCGCCAGTGGCATCGTTTTGTTGTTGTAATGTTATTACGCCACTGTACGGATCTGTATTTTCTCTCCCTAAGCATATTACCCTGACACATGAACAATGAGCTGCTGTTCCTCAGCCAGGCGGCTAATGTGAGAGAGCAGCGGTGAAGCTATTAGAGAACATTTAGGAAGTACCTGAATTAGAGTGGGTTTCGGCGCCGAGCAGGCCAAAACTATCCGAGCAGAGCGAGAACTGACGCTTTGTTTATTAAATAAAGAGAGAAGATGTGATGGGTCTGACTACTGGCCCGCTTTGCTTCTCTTACACGCCTTCTAGGTTCTAGAGTTTTATATTATTCATTAAAATAAAAGATTGACACTGTATATACATAGCCTGTAAACCTTTATATAGTGTTATATAGTGTTCTAGTAAAAGTTCAGTACTCAGAACTGTAAACCTGTAATAACATTGTTCTATAGTGTAATAGTGAGAGTTCAGTACTCAGAACTGTAAACCTGTAATAATACTGTTATATAGTGTAATAGTGAGAGTTCAGTACTTAGAACTGTAAACCTGTAATAACACTGTTATATATTGTAATACTGAGAGTTCAGCACTCAGAACTGTAAACCTGTAATAACACTGTTATATAGTGTAATAGTGAGAGTTCAGTACTCAGAACTGTAAACCTGTAATAACACTGTTATATAGTGTAATAATGAGAGTTCAGTACTCAGAACTGTAAACCTGTAATAACACTGTTATATATTGTAATACTGAGAGTTCAGTACTCAGAACTGTAAACCTGTAATAACACTGTTATATATTGTAATACTGAGAGTTCAGTACTCAGAACTGTAAACCTGTAATAACGCTGTTATATAGCGTAATAGTGAGAGTTCAGCACTCAGAACAGTAAACCTGTAATAACACTGTTATATAGTGTAATAGTGAGAGTTCAGTACTCAAAACTGTAAACCTGTAATAACAGTTACATATTGTAATACTGAGAGTTCAGCACTCAGAACTGTAAACCTGTAATAACACTGTTATATAGTGTAATAGTGAGAGTTCAGTACTCAAAACTGTAAACCTGTAATAACAGCTATATATTGTAATACTGAGAGTTCAGCACTCAGAACTGTAAACCTGTAATAACACTGTTATATAGTGTAATAGTGAGAGTTCAGCACTCAGAACTGTAAACCTGTAATAACACTGTTATATATTGTAATACTGAGAGTTCAGCACTCAGAACTGTAAACCTGTAATAACACTGTTATATATTGTAATACTGAGAGTTCAGTACTCAGAACTGTAAACCTGTAATAACACTGTTATATATTGTAATACTGAGAGTTCAGTACTCAGAACTGTAAACCTGTAATAACACTGTTATATATTGTACTACTGAGAGTTCAGTACTCAGAACTGTATCCTTAAACCAGCCTGAAGTTCCTCTTCTCCACATTCTTCATCTAATGTTCCACCTTAAACACTGCAGCTCGTACAGACGCCAAAATGGAACCACAGCACCGTTTAAGGTGGAACGGAGAATTCCCAAAACCAGCTGCTGAACTTCCAACATCTTTAACAGAATCCTGAACAACTTTAACTCTGCAGTCTGTACGTTTCACTCCGGACACTTTCTCCAACACTCGGACACCATGGAGCAGCTTGCAGTTGTAGAGTTCCTCCAAAGGTTGTTTTTTTTCTTCTTCGGGCAAAATGAGTCGAGTCACATTATTAGTGACCACCGTGCGCTGCATGGACAGCAGCTAGACGGACTGGGAGACTCAGTAAGGTCCTGGTAGGTGGTCACAGGTATCTGGAGGTATCATGCTGACTGCAGTGCATCCCACAGCTGCTGGAGGGAGCGTGGAGGAGGATCCATAGAGCCAACACCACCATCCAGGTGGTCCCACAGATGCTCAACTGGGTTCAAGTCTGGGGAATGGGGGTCTATGGTAAGACTTGGAAGTCTTAGTCAGCTCTTCCAATCAGTGTGGGACATTTCTAGTCGTGTCTTATTGTCTTGCTGGAAGATTCCATCCACCCCAGAGAAGACCATCAGCATGTATGGTGTACGTGCTCTGCAAAGATGGATTCAGAACCAGATCAGTTGAGAGTGTCTCCACATGGATGAGTGGGTCCAGAGAACATCATGAAAATGAAAATATATATAATATAGAGCCTCTGCTTGCAGGTGTGTTCAGCGTTTCCTGCTCTTGTTTTGAGGAATTATAGTAACTGATTAAAGAAGATACACACAGAGACGTTTTAAGGCAGCAGTGCAGGTGAAGTGCAGCGAGCTGGAACGCAGGTGAGAGTCGTGAGGAGGAACAGGCGGGAAAAGGCTCCGAGACGAGAGCGCGGCGGTTATTTCTGACACAGGCTGGAATAAAATGAGAAACGGACTCGGCGCACAGACTCGGCCTGTCTTTCTTTAACACGCCACGTCTCCGAGAACAGGAAGCAGTATCTAATCTCGTCCTGGCAGTTGGAATGAGAGTAATAGAAACAGACTAAGAGGACCCCAGAAAATCTGTCCCAGGCTCTAATCCAGTTTAGACTTGGCCTGTGTTAAATACAAAGACTTGGGCTGTAGAGAGAGAGAGAGAGAGAGAGAGAGAGAGAGAGAGAGAGAGAGAGATAGAGAGAGCTAGAGAGAGAGAGAAGGACAGAAATTGAGAGAGAGAGAGTGTGAAGGAGAGAGAGAGGTAGAGAGAGCGGTAGAGAGAGAAGGAGAGAGAGAGAGAGGTAGAGAGAGAAGGAGAAAGAGAGAGGTAAAGAGAGAGAGGTTGAGAGAGAGAGGTAGAAAGAGAAAAAGAGAGGGAGAGAGAGAAAGAGAGAGATAGAGGTAGAGAGAGAGAGATGTAGAGAGAGAGGGGGGAGAAAGAGAGAGAGAGAAAGAATGAGAGAGAGAGATAGACTGAGCAAGAGAGATCAAGAGAAAGAGAGAGACATAGAAAGAGTGATAGAGACCAAAACCGAGAGAGAGAGACCAAGCAAGACAGAAAGAGTGAGAAAGAGAGAGAAAGAGCGAAAAAGAAAGAAGAAAGAAAGAGAGGGAGAGAGAGAAGGAATGAAATAAAAAGAAGGGAGCGAGATAGAGAGGGAAAAAGAGATCAAGAGAACGAAAGAGAGAAGGAAAAAAAAGAGAGCATGAGAGAGAGACTGAGCAAGAGAGATTGAGGGCGACAGAAAGAAAGAGAGAATTAGAGAGTGTGAGAGAAAGAATGAGAAAGCATGTGAGAGAGAGAGCAATAGTGAGAGACAAAAAGAGTGAGAGATGAGAGAAAGATGGAGAGAGGGAGAGAGAAGGAATGAAAAGAAACAGAGAGAGAGGGAGAGATCAAGAGAAAGTAAGAGAGAGAGAGAAAGAGAGAGAGATATATGAGAGAGTGAGAGAGAGATATGAGAGAGAAAGAGAGAGAGAGAGAGAGAGAAAGAAAGAGAGAGAGAGTGAGAGAGTGGGGTTAAAGAGAGAGAGAGAGAGAAGAGAGAGAGAGTGAGAGAGAGAGAGAGTGGGGTTAAAGAGAGAGAGAGGAGAGAGAGGAGAGAGAGGGGGTAAAGAGAGAGAGAGAGAGAGAGAAAGAGAGAGAGAGAGAGAGAGTGGGGTTAAAGAGAGAGAGAGAGAGTGGGGTTAAAGAGAGAGAGAGAGAGAGAGAGAGAGAGTGGGGTTAAAGAGAGAGAGAGAGAGAGAGAGAGAGAAGAGAGTGGGGGTTAAAGAGAGAGAGAGGAGAGAGAGTGGGGTTAAAGAGAGAGAGAGAGAGGAGAGAGAAAGAGAGTGGGGTTAAAGAGAGAGAGAGAGAGAGAGAGAGAGTGGGGTTAAAGAGAGAGAGAGAGAGAGAGAGAGAGAGAGAGAGAGAGTGAGAGGACAGTACAGTAGAGTACATGCACACACAGTGTGAACATGCGTTCATGTCTTTTTGTCAGGTGTGTAATTTTCAGGTGTGGTCGTTCGGTGGATGACGAGCGCGGCTCAGCGCCGGAGCAGATGGAGCTCACCGTTCTCCGGAAAGTTCTCCGGAAAGTTCTCCGGAAAGTTCTCCGGAAAGTTCTCCGGAAAGTTCTCCGGAAAGTTCTCCGGAACGTTCTCAATGAGCAATTGATTAGACATAAAGCATGTTCGATCCAGAGCGAGTTTAAGTTGCTATGAAAATCGATGCCTCGCTAAATCCTTGGTAGCTCCTCGTGTACTCTGAGCGAGCGGGTTCTGGAGGAGGAGCCTGTGGACGCCGGCCTTGCTGGATGTTAGAAGTGTGAACGTTCACATGCATGAGTGTGCAAATAAGCATGTGGTGAATATGCACGACGGACTAACTGTAAACAAAACGAGGAAGAGTGAGTCGTATGTCCGGCCGAGCTCCTTCACAACAAACAAGATAATAAAACCTCCACATGCGCTTGTTCTCACCGAGCTGAATACTGAGGTGGGGTTCTAGACGTTGGTTGAATAAAGAGCCGCTCGTCCATGAATTCCAAAAAGTCCTTTGGTTCTGCGCTGCTCCTCGCGGCGTTCCCGGACGCCCTGCGGAGTTAAGTGTTTCCCCTGATTTCACCCTCCGCTCCGACTCATCGGCAGACTGCTAATGTCTCCTAGAGTGGAAATGGTTGTTTGCAGAAAGGAGAACATGACTAGCGCAACCATTTACTCGGCTCCGCTGTTTTGCTGTGGAATCTGACACCCCGTTCTAGATCGGCAAACAATTCCATGCCCTAAATGATCACCATCAATAATTCACTCAGTTCCAGACCCGGAATATCCTTAAACACAGAGAAACTGCAGCCAGGTTCTCCAAAACTACCACCTAGAAACTCTGATGTTGGGCTGGTGCAAGGGTTCTTTAGTAAAGACCATAGTTCTATAGAACCATGAACACTGTCTACAGGCTTACATGGTTCTGTGCATGCTGAAACGGTTCTGTAAGAGATCGCATTACAGTGTGAAGAACCTTTTTGGTGCTGTGTGGAACCACATACAACACTTTCTCCATGAATCTGAAGAACCAGTCCACAATGAGAAGAACCATTTAGGCCTTCTTTGAGTGTTCATGGTTTTACAGGCAGCCTTGTCTTTGATGATGATGGAGAACCCTTTATTCTGAGAGTCGATGTCTGCTGAAGATTTTTGGGGTTTATTGAAAACGGTGGTTTTTGGTGAAGAATGATGGTGTTTGGGAAATGTTTCTGGGGGTTATTGGTGTGTTTGGTGAAGAATGATGGGATTAGTTGGTGTGGGTTGATGAAACGTGGTGTTTGCAGGAGAAAGATGGTGAATGTTGCTGAATGATGGTGTTGGCTGGTGAATGACTATGTTTGGAGATGGTGTTTGTAGCAAACACTTTTGAGAAATGTGATAAGATGGTGTCTGTTGTTGAATGATAGCACATACAGAAGAAAGATGGTGTTTAGAGAAGAAACATGGTGTTTGCTGTTGAATGGTAGTGCTGAGAGAAGAAAGATGGTGTTTAGAGAAGAAAGATGGTGTTTGTTAGTAAATTATGGTGTTTGTTGTTGAATCATAGCGCTTTGAGAAGAAAGATAGTGTTTGTTAGTGAATGATGGTGTTTGTTGTTAAATTATGGTGTTTGTTGGTAAATGATGGTGTTTGTTAGTGAATGATGGTGTTTAGAGAAGAAAGATGGTGTTTAGAGAAGAAAGATGGTGTTTGTTAGTGAATGATGGTGTTTAGAGAAGAAAGATGGTGTTTAGAGAAGAAAGATGGTGTTTGTTAGTGAATGATGGTGTTTAGAGAAGAAAGATGGTGTTAGTGAATGATGGTGTTCAGAGAAGAAAGATGGTGTTTGTTAGTGAATGATGGTGTTTAGAGAAGAAAGATGGTGTTTGTTAGTGAATGATGGTGTTTAGAGAAGAAAGATGGTGTTTGTTAGTGAATGATGGTGTTTAGTGAAGAAAGATGGTGTTTGTTAGTGAATGATGGTGTTTGGAGAAGAAAGATGGTGTTAGTGAATGATGGTGTTTAGAGAAGAGAGATGGTGTTTGTTAGTGAATGATGCTGTTTGTTAGAGAAAGATGGTCTTTGTAAGTGAATGATGGTGTTTAGAGAAGGAAGATGGTGTTTGTTAGTGAAAGATGGTGTTTATTAGTAAAGGCTGGTGTTTAGAGAAGGAAGATGGTGTTTTTTAGTGAATGATGGTGTTTGTCAGTGAATGATGGTGTTTAGGGAAGGAAGATGGTGTTTGTTAGTGAATGATGGTGTTTGTTAGTGAATGATGGTGTTTAAAGAAGGAAGATGGTGTTTGTTAGTGAATGATGGTGTTTAGAGAAGGAAGATGGTGTTTGTTAGTGAATGATGGTGTTAGTGGATGATGGTGTTTAGACAAGAGAGATGGTGTTTGTTAGTAAATGATGATGTTAGAGAAGAAAGGTGTTTCTTAGTGAATGGTGGTGTTTGTTAGTGAATGATGGTGTTTAGAGAAGAAAGATGGTGTTTAGAGAAAAAAAAATGATGTTTGTTAGTGAATAATGGTGTTTAGAGAAGAAAGATGGTGTTAGTGAATGATGGTGTTCAGAGAAGAAAGAAGGTGTTTGTCAGTGAATGGTGGTGTTTAGAGAAGAAAGATGGTGTTTGTTAGTGAATGATGGTGTTTAGAGAAGAAAGATGGTGTTTGTTAGTGAATGATGGTGTTCAGAGAAGAAAGATAGTGTTTGTTAGTGAATAATGGTGTTTAGAGAAGAAAGATGGTGTTTAGAGAAGAAAGATGGTGTTTGTTAGTGAATGATGGTGTTCAGAGAAGAAAGATAGTGTTTGTTAGTGAATGATGGTGTTTGGAGAAGAAAGATGGTGTTTGTTAGTGAATGATGGTGTTTAGAGAAGAAAGATGGTGTTAGTGAATGATGGTGTTCAGAGAAGAAAGAAGGTGTTTGTTAGTGAATGGTGGTGTTTAGAGAAGAAAGATGGTGTTTGTTAGTGAATGATGGTGTTTAGAGAAGAAAGATGGTGTTTGTTAGTGAATGATGGTGTTCAGAGAAGAAAGATAGTGTTTGTTAGTGAATAATGGTGTTTAGAGAAGAAAGATGGTGTTAGTGAATGATGGTGTTCAGAGAAGAAAGATGGTGTTTGTTAGTGAATGATGGTGTTCAGAGAAGACAGATAGTGTTTGTTAGTGAATGATGGTGTTTGGAGAAGAAAGATGGTGTTTGTTAGTGAATGATGGTGTTTAGAGAAGAAAGATGGTGTTTGTTAGTGAATGATGGTGTTTGGAGAAGAAAGATGGTGTTTGTTGGTAACTAATGGTGCTTAGAGAAGAGCAGTAGTGGGCATTGGAGATGGTGTTAGATGGAAAATGGTGGCAATTGGGGGAGAATGTTGTGGTGTTTGATGCTGTCTTCCTTATTAGAGAATAATATTCAGATCTTGATGTTTTAGAATGCATCAACAATTACACGGATCTCAACACTGACGTGGTGGTGGAGTGTTAGAGTGTGTTGTGCTGGTGTGAGTGGATCAGACACAGCAGTGCTGCTGCTGGAGTGTTTAAACACTGTGTCCACTCATTGTCCACTCTAGTAGACACTCCTACTACTTGCTGGTCCACCTTGTAGATGTAAAGTCAGAGACAGTAGCTCATCTGCTGCTGCACAGTTTGTGTTCCTCTAGTTCTTCATCAGTGGACACAGGACGCCGCCCGCAGGACACTGCTGTCTGGATAGTTTTGGTTGGTGGACGAGCCTCAATCCAGCAGTGAAACTGACAAGAAGCGACTGATGTGATGCTCACTAACGCACTCACATGAGAGGAACTTAAAGCTAATACATTTATTCATGGAAGCTGCTGTGAGGGCAGCGAACCCGCTGGGTGTTTTATAGCGAACGCCACGTGTGAGCAACTCTTAACATGGTGTCCTGTATGGAAGGAGCGAGTGTAACACAATCACTGTACTCAGACTAAGTGAGTTACTCGTCTGAAGGCTTGCTTACATCCATCCATCCATCCATCCATCCATCTATGATGTGACTGATAGGTCATAAAAGAGCCTCCAGACTGGCGTCGTGTCGGCCTGAGCTCGGCTGCGGAGCCCCTCATAAACAACTCAGGGATAAGTAATGAACGACCTTACAGGATGCGATGGCAGCAGGCCACCTCCGTCTCGTACACGTGTGAGAGGGGGGCGTGGCCCTGTAGATCATACGGGGCGGAGTGGGAGGGCGTGAAGCGGAATTGGATTAACGCTTTTCATCAACACGGGCACTCTGTCAGGGCCCAAGGTGCAGGTCCCTTTCCATATGTGTCTCATAAAGCCTGTTCCGCGTCTGGAGAAGGCGGGGGCACGCCTGGATAGCTAAGTCACTTTTTATTTGAGATTTTATCTTCGCTCTGAGGTTAGGAAGCGGTGCGGGGCATGTGGCGGCGTGTCTGCAGACACACCTGAAGCTCCTGGGGATTGGAGCCATGTTTTAATTTGACATGGCCCTCGGGCCTGTCTGAATTTAATGGTCCGTTTGCGGGAGTGCTATTTATGAACGGCGAAACGGCGCCCGGCACCTGCTGAGCACAGGGCTGCTCTCCCTGTCCCCACTTTAACTAGTGTCTTCCCCTAATTTAATTTACTCTTCCTCTGCCTCACCTGCTCCACCAAGGCTCCCTGTGGAGAGAGAGAGAGGTCTCCGCAGAGCTTAAGTGGGTAAGAATGGTAATCACAGTATTGCCTCACATACACATTTGCTCACTGGATCATTTTTAGGGGAGGGAAAAATGTGCTCTGAACATTTTGATTCAGGGCTTTGTAGCGTGTAGTGCACTAATCTAGGGCATCACCTCGAGGAAGAGTGTGTAAGGTGTTAAGCTATGGCAGTCTACACAGTCAGTACTGCAGTAACCTATGTGTAGTGTCTATTTCAGCTATGAGAATCAGCTCAGTGTAGTGTGTAGTATCCTCTAGTGCACTAAGCAAGAACATCTCCCAAACTAAACTAGTGAAGTGTAGCATTATGTTGCTGGCATAAAAAGTATATCCTTAGTGAAATGTAATGTGTAGTGCACTAAGTGAGGGAATCACCCCTGCACAGTATAGTGCAACATGTTGGGGTAGAACTTCAGGCTGATGCCATGTCTGGTGTAAAAAAAAACATCAACACAGTTAGATTTGAAGTTTAGTTTTAGTTCCCAAACGAAACTAGTGAAGTGTAGCACTTTGTTGCTGGCATAATTTTTGAGCATAACCTTAGTGAAGTGTAATGTGTAGTGCACTTTAGGGTGTAGTGCTTTAGCATGTACATATTTTGTAGGGCACAGAGTATTATCTAGTGTGCACTAAACCAGGGTATCGTTTTAAATATGGGAATAACATGCACACTCCACACAGAACAGCCTGGACCAGGAATCCAACCTATATTCTTGCTTTGAGGTGACAGTGCTGACCACTACACCCCACCACCAAGCTATGAGAATCAGGTCAGTGTAGGGTGTAGTATCCTCACCTATAATAGTGCCTCTGTACAGTGTAGTGTCTATTGCACAAGGCTATCATAATCAGCTCTGTGTAGTGTATAGTGTCCTCACCTATAATATTGCCTATGTAGTGTAGTGTCTAGTGCACCAAGCTATGAGAATCAGCTCAGCGTAGTGTTTAGTATCTATCCTCACCTTTAATGTTGTCTCTGTATGGTTTAGTATAATGTGTAGTGTCTTAGGCATTAAGCTATGTGTCTACACACAGTCTGTACTGCAGTAAGTTATAAGTATAAATTCAGTGTAGTGTATAGTGTCCTCACCTATAATAGTGCCTCGGTACAGTTCAGTGTCTATTGCACATGGCTATAAGAATCAGCTCAGTGTAGTGTCCTCACCTATAATAGTGCCTCTGTACAGTCCAGTGTCTATTGCACAAGGCTATGAGAATCAGCTTAGTGTAGTGTGTAGTACCCTCAACTATAATATTGCCTATATAGTGTAGTGTCTAGTGCACAAGGCTATGAGAATCAGGTCAGTGTAGTGTGTAGTATCCTTATCTATAATATTGCCTCTGTACAGTGTAGTGTCTATTACACAAGGCTATGGGAAATCAGTTTAGTGTAGTGTGTAGTATCCTCACCTATAATATTGCCTATGTATTGTAGTGTCTATTGCACCAAGCTATGAGAATCAGCTCAGTGTAGTGTGTAGTATCCTTACCTATAATACTGCTTATGTACAGCGCAGTGTCTAGTGCCTCGAGCTATGAGAATCAGCTCAGTGTAGTGTTTAGTATCTATCCTCACTTTTAATATTGTTTCTGTATGGTTTAGTGTACTGTGTAGTGTCTAAGGCATTAAGCTATGGGAGTCTCCATCATCAGTACTGCAGTAAGCTATGAGAATCAGCTCAGTGTAGTGTGTAGTGTCCTCACCTATAATATTGCCCATGTAGTGTATTGTCTAGTGCCCCAAGCTATGAGAATCAGCTCAGTGTAGTGTGTATTATCCTCACCTATATTATTGCATATGTAGTGTAGTGTCTCATGCTCCAAGCTATGAGAATCAGCTTAGTACAGTGTGTAGTATCCTCACCTATAATATTGCCTCTGTAATGTGTAGTGTCTATTTCAGCAAGCTATGACAATCAGCTCAGTGTAGTGTGTAGTATCCTCTAGTGCACTAAGCAAGAACATCTCCCAAACTAAACTAGTAAGGAGTAGCACTATGTTGCTGGCATAATATTTAAGTATAACCTTAGTGAAGTGTAATGTGTAGTGCACTAAGTGAGGGAATCACCCCTGCACAGTATAGTGC
>CM038711.1:46216213-46393713 GCA_021613375.1 Megaleporinus macrocephalus
TATACATTCAACCTAATGAGAAACTGTGACTCAGTTTATATACAATACCTACATTTAGAGTTATACATTCAACCTAATGAGAAACTGTAACTCAGTTTATAGACAAACCCTTCATTTAGAGTTATACATTCAACCTAATGAGAAACTGTACTCAGTTTATATACAATACCTTCATTTAGAGTTATACATTCAACCTAATGAGAAACTGTAACTCAGTTTATATACAATACCTACATTTAGAGTTATACATTCAACCTAATGAGAAACTGTCACTCAGTGTATATACAATACCTACATTTAGAGTTATACATTCATCCTAATGAGAAACTGTAACTCAGTTTATATACAATACCTACATTTAGAGTTATACACTCAACCTAATGAGAAACTGTAACTCAGTTTATATACAATACCTACATTTAGAGTTATACATTCAACCTAATGAGAAACTGTAACTCAGTTTATATACAATACCTACATTTAGAGTTATACATTCAACCTAATGAGAAACTGTAACTCAGTTTATATACAATACCTGCATTTAGAGTTATACATTCAACCTAATGAGAAACTGTAACTCAGTTTATATACAATACCTACATTTAGAGTTATACATTCAACCTAATGAGAAACTGTACTCAGTTTATATACAATACCTACATTTAGAGTTATACATTCAACCTAATGAGAAACTGTACTCAGTTTATATACAATACCTACATTTAGAGTTATACATTCAACCTAATGAGAAACTGTAACTCAGTTTATATACAATACCTACATTTAGAGTTATACATTCAACCTAATGAGAAACTGTACTCAGTTTATATACAATACCTACATTTAGAGTTATACATTCAACATAATGAGAAACTGTAACTCAGTTTATATACAATACCTACATTTAAAGTTATACATTCAACCTAATGAGAAACTGTAACTCAGTTTATATACAATACCTACAATTAGAGTTATACATTCAACCTAATGAGAAACTGTAACTCAGTTTATATACAATACCTACATTTAGAGTTATACATTCAACCTAATGAGAAACTGTAACTCAGTTTATATACAATACCTACATTTAGAGTTATACATTCAACCTAATGAGAAACTGTAACTCAGTTTATTTACAATACCTACATTTAGAGTTATACATTCAACCTAATGAGAAACTGTAACTCAGTTTATATACAATATCTACATTTAGAGTTATACATTCAACCTAATGAGAAACTGTAAATCAGTTTATATACAATACCTACATTTAGAGTTATACATTCAACCTAATGAGAAACTGTAAATCAGTTTATATACAATACCTACATTTAGAGTTATACATTCAACCTAATGAGAAACTGTAACTCAGTTTATTTACAATACCTACATTTAGAGTTATACATTCAACCTAATGAGAAACTGTAAATCAGTTTATATACAATACCTACATTTAGAGTTATACATTCAACCTAATGAGAAACTGTAACTCAGTTTATATACAATACCTACATTTAGAGTTATACATTCAACCTAATGAGAAACTGTAACTCAGTTTATATACAATACCTACATTTAGAGTTATACATTCATCCTAATGAGAAACTGTAACTCAGTTTATATACAATACCTACATTTAGAGTTATACACTCAACCTAATGAGAAACTGTAACTCAGTTTTTATACAATACCTACATTTAGAGTTATACATTCAACCTAATGAGAAACTGTAACTCAGTTTATATACAATACCTACATTTAGAGTTATACATTCAACCTAATGAGAAACTGTAACTCAGTTTATATACAATACCTACATTTAGAGTTATACATTCAACCTAATGAGAAACTGTAACTCAGTTTATATACAATACCTACATTTAGAGTTATACATTCAACCTAATGAGAAACTGTAACTCAGTTTATATACAATACCTGCATTTAGAGTTATACATTCAACCTAATGAGAAACTGTAACTCAGTTTATATACAATACCTGCATTTAGAGTTATACATTCAACCTAATGAGAAACTGTAACTCAGTTTATATACAATACCTGCATTTAGAGTTATACATTCAACCTAATGAGAAGCAGTGTTCTGTCTTCAGTATCTACAGAAGAATGTGTGTGTAGGTCAATTTCAACAGGTGTACTGTTGGTCTGTAGAGGAAGCTGTGATGAAATCCAGGGATTTCGGTTGAGTTGAGCGTGTGTGCTGCTCTGAAGGTGACCGCTCGGTTTTATCATGCAGCACACACACATACAGCGCCCACCGAGAGGAGCTACTACAGCACGGATCAGAGAGAGAGGGAGAGACAGGGAGAGAGAGGGAGAGAGGGAGAGAGAAGGAGAGAGGGAGAGAGAGGGAGCAGATGGGATTAGGCATGTAAATCTCTAACCAAGGAAAGGTCCGATTTCATCACGACTCGTCCAGTGAATTAATGAATCTCAGTTTTGTCTCAGTCTCCATGTTATTCCAATTCTGTCTTATGTCACTGTCACAGGAATGAAGGACTCATCACTTCTGCTCCAGATGCTCGAGTGCTGGTTGTTTATTTCTGTGAGCAACCATTTAGGCGTCTGGCCTCACTGTCAGGTGGTCGGGACTCTGGCTCTTGGCTGCTGTAATGAAGTTGACGCCATAAATAAAAATGAGGTTTTTAACTATCATAATGTTTCCAAGTGCCTAGGTGTTCCAATCACTTCCATGTCCACAGGTGTATAAACACAGCACCTAGTCCTGCAGACTGCTTCTACACACATTAGTAAAGAATGGGTCTCTCTCAGGAGCTCAGTGAACTCCAGCGTGGTACCGTGATACAGGCATCCACCTGTGCAACAAGTCCAGAGGTGAAGTTTCCTCACTACTAAATATTCCACAGTGGACTGTCAGTGGTGTTCTAGCAAAGTGGAAGTGATTGAGAACGACAGCAACTCAGACACCAAGTGGTAGAACACGTACAATGACAGAGCGGGTCAGCGGATGCTGAGGAGCATAGTGCACAGAGGTCACCAACTTTCTACAGAGTCAATCACTACAGACCTCCAAACTTCATGTGGTCTTCAGATCAGCTCAAGAACAGAGTGTAGAGAGCTTCATGGAATGGGTCTCTATGGCCAAGCAGCTGCATCCAAGCCTTATATCACCAAGCAGTGAAGTAAAGCACGCCGCCACTGGACTCTTGAGCAGTGGAGACGTGTTCTCTGGGGTGAACAATCACACTTCTCCGTCAGGCGATCCGATGGACGAGTCTGGGTTTGGTTGTTGCCCGGAGAACGGTACTTGTCTGACTGCATTGTGCCGAGTGTAAAGTTTGGTGTAGGGGGGATTATGGTGTTTTTCAGGACCTGGGCTTGGACCCTTAGTTCCAACAAAATGAACTCTTAATGCTTCAGCAGACCAAGAGATTCTGGACAATTTCATGCTCTCAACTTTGTGAGGACAGTATGGGGACGCCCCCTTCCTGTTCCAACATGATTGTCCACCAGTGCACAAAGCAGCTCCATAAAGACATGGAGGAGGAGTTTGGTGTGAAAGAACTTGACTGGCCTGACCTCAACCTGATAGAACACCTTTGGGATGAATTAGAGCGGAGACTGCGAGCCAGATCTTCTCGTCCAACATCAGTGTCTGACCTCACAGATGGTCTTCTGGAAGAATGTTCAAACATTCTCCTAAACCGTGTGGAGAGCCTTCCCAGAAGAGTTGAAGCTGTTATAACTGCAAAGGTTGGGCCGACATCATATTAAACCCTATGGATTAAGAATGAGATTTAACCACATATATACATTTTTATTTGAGGAAGATTTTGATGTTCTATACTTTTTCACTCGGGCTGAGCTCCAGAAGAAGACGTTCATGTTAAGTTTCTATTGGTCCTCTCATTTGGAGTGACAGGTCCTTAAGCCACGCCCCCAGGAACATTTCCCACCATGCGTTGCATCAAGTGCAGTACATTCCAGCCCTCAGTTATGGAGAGAGGAGGTGAGCGGTGATGGCTGCAGAGTGCATGATAAGGAAGTGAAAGAGAGAGTGAGCGAGAGCGAGAGAGAGAGAGAGAGGAATACAGCAAAGGGACGGCAGGGAAGACGAATAAGAAAGTGAGAGGTGTGAAGGGAGAACGAGTGACAGAGGGAAAGATAAGGAGAGAGAATGATAGGAGCGTACTTGCGATTATCCGGCGTGAGAAAATCCCTCCTTCCGCTCTACCTCTTCTTTATGACTCCGGTTAAAATGCCATCCATAATTCTTTGTCAGCTGGTAAGCTGCCGTGGCATTTCCAGCACCAGGACGTGAGACCCACCGCTCATAAAAATGATCACAATATCAAGCGGTGCGCCACGACAGCCCTTCAGAGAGAGACGGCCGTAAATCTGCTTAAAAGTAATAAAGGAGGCATCGTTATCGCAAATGAGTCAAACTGGCGAATGAGTTTAAGACCAGTCGTCCAGAAGCGGCTGCGCGTTACTATAAACGATCGGCTGTGAACTGGAACAGGAATCAATCCTTTCAGTCGAGAAACAAAACAGTAAAAACAACACAGTCTCTCTCTCACACAGCCGGGGAGCCTCTGCTTCACCCACTGGAGCGCTGGAGTCTTAGCTGTTCTGCTATATGTTCCATCTGGACTGAACTGCATTCACATCCCATAATAACTACACCTATTACTCACATTCACATACATTACATAATAACTACACTCATTACTCACATTCAAATACATTACATAATAACTACACCGATTACTCACATTCACATACATTACATAATAACTACACCTATTATTCACATTCACATACATTACATAATAACTACACCTATTACTCACATTCACATACATTACATAATAACTACACCTATTACTCACATTCACATACATTACATAATAACTACACCTATTATTCACATTCACATACATTACATAATAACTACACCTATTACTCACATTCACATACATTACATAATAACTACACCTATTACTCACATTCAAATACATTACATAATAACTACACCTATTACTCACATTCAAATACATTACATAATAACTACACCGATTACTCACATTCACATACATTACATAATAACTACACCTATTATTCACATTCACATACATTACATAATAACTACACCTATTACTCACATTCAAATACATTACATAATAACTACACCTATTACTCACATTCACATACATTACATAATAACTACACCTATTACTCACATTCACATACATTACATAATAACTACACCTATTACTCACATTCACATACATTACATAATAACTACACTCATTACTCACATTCACATACATTACATAATAACTACACCTATTACTCACATTCAAATACATTACATAATAACTACACTCATTACTCACATTCACATACATTACATAATAACTACACCTATTACTCACATTCAAATACATTACATAATAACTACGCCTATTACTCACATTCACATACATTACATAATAACTACACCTATTATTCACATTCACATACATTACATAATAACTACACCGATTATTCACATTAAAATACATTACATAATAACTACACCTATTACTCACATTCACATACATTACATAATAACTACACCTATTACTCACATTCACATACATTACATAATAACTACACCTATTACTCACATTCACATACATTACATAATAACTACACCTATTACTCACATTCACATACATTACATAATAACTACACCTATTACTCACATTCACATACATTACATAATAACTACACCTATTACTCACATTCACATACATTACATAATAACTACACATATTACTCACATTTAAATACATTACATAATAACTACACCTATTACTCACATTCACATACATTACATAATAACTACACCTATTACTCACATTCACATACATTACATAATAACTACACATATTACATTCAAATACATTACATAATAGCTACACCTATTACTCACATTCACATACATTACCTAATAACTACACCTATTACTCACATTCACATACATTACATAATAACTACACCTATTACTCACATTCACATACATTACATAATAACTACACCTATTACTCACATTCACATACATTACATAATAACTACACCTATTACTCACATTTAAATACATTACATAATAACTACACCTATTACTCACATTCACATACATTACATAATAACTACACCTATTACTCACATTCACATACATTACATAATAACTACACCTATTACTCACATTCAAATACATTACATAATAACTACACCTATTACTCACATTCACATACATTACATAATAACTACACCTATTACTCACATTCACATACATTACATAATAACTACACCTATTTCTCACATTCACATACATTACATGATAACTACACTCATTACTCACATTCACATACATTACATAATAACTACACCTATTACTCACATTCAAATACATTACATAATAACTACACTCATTACTCACATTCACATACATTACATAATAACTACACCTATTACTCACATTCAAATACATTACATAATAACTACGCCTATTACTCACATTCACATACATTACATAATAACTACACCTATTATTCACATTCACATACATTACATAATAACTACACCGATTATTCACATTAAAATACATTACATAATAACTACACCTATTACTCACATTCACATACATTACATAATAACTACACCTATTACTCACATTCACATACATTACATAATAACTACACCTATTACTCACATTCACATACATTACATAATAACTACACCTATTACTCACATTCACATACATTACATAATAACTACACATATTACTCACATTTAAATACATTACATAATAACTACACCTATTACTCACATTCACATACATTACATAATAACTACACCTATTACTCACATTCACATACATTACATAATAACTACACCTATTACTCACATTCACATACATTACATAATAACTACACCTATTACTCACATTTAAATACATTACATAATAACTACACCTATTACTCACATTCACATACATTACATAATAACTACACCTATTACTCACATTCACATACATTACATAATAACTACACCTATTACTCACATTCAAATACATTACATAATAACTACACCTATTACTCACATTCACATACATTACATAATAACTACACCTATTACTCACATTCACATACATTACATAATGACTACACCTATTACTCACATTCAAATACATTACATAATGACTACACCTATTACTCACATTCAAATACATTACATAATAACTACACCTATTACTCACATTCACATACATTACATAATAACTACACCTATTACTCACATTCACATACATTACATAATAACTACACCTATTACTCATATTCACATACATTACATAATAACTACACCTATTACTCACATTCACATACATTACATAATAACTACACCTATTACTCACATTCAAATACATTACATAATAACTACACCTATTACTCACATTCACATAGATTACATAATAACTACACCTATTACTCACATTCACATACATTACATAATAACTACACCTATTACTCACATTCACATACATTACATAATAACTACACCTATTACTCACATTCACATACATTACATAATAACTACACCTATTACTCATATTCACATACATTACATAATAACTACACCTATTACTCACATTCAAATACATTACATAATAACTACACCCATTACTCACCTTCACATACATTACATAATAACTACACCTATTACTCACATTCACATACATTACATAATAACTACACCTATTACTCACATTCACATACATTACATAATAACTACACCCATTACTCACATTCAAATACATTACATAATAACTACACCTATTACTCACATTCAAATACATTACATAATAACTACACCTATTACTCACATTCACATACATTACATAATAACTACACCCATTACTCACCTTCACATACATTACATAATAACTACACCTATTACTCACATTCACATACATTACCTAATAACTACACCTATTACTCACATTCACATACATTACATAATAACTACACCTATTACTCACATTCACATACATTACATAATAACTACACCTATTACTCACATTCACATACATTACATAATAACTACACCTATTACTCACATTCAAATACATTACATAATAACTACACCTATTACTCACATTCACATACATTACATAATAACTACACCTATTACTCACATTCACATATATTACATAATAACTACACCTATTACTCACATTCACATACATTACATCACATAATAACTACACCTATTACTCACATTCAAATACATTACATAATAACTACACCTATTACTCACATTCACATACATTACATAATAACTACACCCATTACTCACATTCAAATACATTACATAATAACTACACCTATTACTCACATTCACATACATTACATAATAACTACACCGATTACTCACATTCACATACATTACATAATAACTACACCTATTACTCACATTCAAATACATTACATAATAACTACACCGATTACTCACATTCACATACATTACATAATAACTACACCTATTATTCACATTCACATACATTACATAATAACTACACCTATTACTCACATTCACATACATTACATAATAACTACACCTATTACTCACATTCACATACATTACATAATAACTACACCTATTACTCACATTCAAATACATTACATAATAACTACACCTATTACTCACATTCACATACATTACATAATAACTACACCTATTACTCACATTCAAATACATTACATAATAACTACACTTATTACTCACATTCAAATACATTACATAATAACTACACCCATTACTCACATTCACATACATTACATAATAACTACACCTATTATTCACATTCACATACATTACATAATAACTACACCTATTACTCACATTCAAATACATTACATAATAACTACACCTATTACTCACATTCACATACATTACATAATAACTACACCTATTACTCACATTCACATACATTACATAATAACTACACCTATTACTCACATTCACATACATTACATAATAACTACACCTATTACTCACATTCACATACATTACATAATAACTACACTCATTACTCACATTCACATACATTACATAATAACTACACCTATTACTCACATTCAAATACATTACATAATAACTACACTCATTACTCACATTCACATACATTACATAATAACTACACCTATTACTCACATTCAAATACATTACATAATAACTACGCCTATTACTCACATTCACATACATTACATAATAACTACACCTATTATTCACATTCACATACATTACATAATAACTACACCGATTATTCACATAAAATACATTACATAATAACTACACCTATTACTCACATTCACATACATTACATAATAACTACACCTATTACTCACATTCACATACATTACATAATAACTACACCTATTACTCACATTCACATACATTACATAATAACTACACCCATTACTCACATTCAAATACATTACATAATAACTACACCTATTACTCACATTCACATACATTACATAATAACTACACCGATTACTCACATTCACATACATTACATAATAACTACACCTATTACTCACATTCAAATACATTACATAATAACTACGCCTATTACTCACATTCACATACATTACATAATAACTACACCTATTATTCACATTCACATACATTACATAATAACTACACCGATTATTCACATTAAAATACATTACATAATAACTACACCTATTACTCACATTCACATACATTACATAATAACTACACCTATTACTCACATTCACATACATTACATAATAACTACACCTATTACTCACATTCACATACATTACATAATAACTACACCCATTACTCACATTCAAATACATTACATAATAACTACACCTATTACTCACATTCACATACATTACATAATAACTACACCGATTACTCACATTCACATACATTACATAATAACTACACCTATTACTCACATCAAATACATTACATAATAACTACACCTATTACTCACATTCAAATACATTACATAATAACTACACCTATTACTTCACATTCACATACATTACATAATAACTACAACCTATTACTCACATTCACATACATTACATAATAACTACACCTATTACTCACATTCACATACATTACATAATAACTACCACCTATTACTCACATTCAAATACATTACATAATAACTACACCTATTACTCACATTCACATACATTACATAATAACTACACCTATTACTCACATTCAAATACATTACATAATAACTACACCTTATTACTCACATTCAAATACATTACATAATAACTACACCCTATTACTCACATTCACATACATTACATAATAACTACACCTATTACTTCACATTCACATACATTACATAATAACTACACCTATTACTCACATTCAAATACATTACATAATAACTACACCTATTACTCACATTCACATACATTACATAATAACTACACCTATTACTCACATTCACATACATTACATAATAACTACACCTATTACTCACATTCACATACATTACATAATAACTACACCTATTACTCACATTCACATACATTACATAATAACTACACTCATTACTCACATTCACATACATTACATAATAACTACACCTATTTACTCACATTCAAATACATTACATAATAACTACACTCATTACTCACATTCACATACATTACATAATAACTACACCTATTACTCACATTCAAATACATTACATAATAACTACGCCTATTACTCACATTCACATACATTACATAATAACTACACCTATTATTCACATTCACATACATTACATAATAACTACACCGATTATTCACATTAAAATACATTACATAATAACTACACCTATTACTCACATTCACATACATTACATAATAACTACACCTATTACTCACATTCACATACATTACATAATAACTACACCTATTACTCACATTCACATACATTACATAATAACTACACCTATTACTCACATTCACATACATTACATAATAACTACACCTATTACTCACATTCACATACATTACATAATAACTACACATATTACTCACATTTAAATACATTACATAATAACTACACCTATTACTCACATTCACATACATTACATAATAACTACACCTATTACTCACATTCACATACATTACATAATAACTACACATATTACATTCAAATACATTACATAATAGCTACACCTATTACTCACATTCACATACATTACCTAATAACTACACCTATTACTCACATTCACATACATTACATAATAACTACACCTATTACTCACATTCACATACATTACATAATAACTACACCTATTACTCACATTCACATACATTATCATAATAACTACACCTATTACTCACATTTAAATACATTTACATAATAACTACACCTATTACTCACATTCACATACATTACATAATAACTACACCTATTACTCACATTCACATACATTACATAATAACTACACTATTACTCACATTCAAATACATTACATAATAACTACACCTACTACTCACATTCAAATACATTACATAATAACTACACCTATTACTCACATTCACATACATTACATAATAACTACACCTATTACTCACATTCACATACATTACATAATAACTACACCTATTACTCACATTCAAATACATTACATAATAACTACACCTACTACTAACATTCAAATACATTACATAATAACTACACCTATTACTCACATTCACATACATTACATAATAACTACACCTATTACTCACATTCAAATACATTACATAATGACTACACCTATTACTCACATTCAAATACATTACATAATAACTACACCTATTACTCACATTCAAATACATTACATAATAACTACACTCATTACTCACATTCAAATACATTACATAATAACTACACCTATTACTCACATTCACATAGATTACATAATAACTACACCTATTACTCACATTCACATACATTACATAATAACTACACCTATTACTCACATTCAAATACATTACATAATAACTACACCTATTACTCACATTCACACACATTACATAATAACTACACCTATTACTCACATTCAAATACATTACATAATAACTACACCTATTACTCACATTCACATACATTACATAATAACTACACCTATACTCACTCAATACCTTACATAATACACACTAATACTCACATTCACATACATTACATAATAACTACACATATTACTCACATTCACATATATTACATAATAACTACACCTATTACTCACATTCACATACATTACATCACATAATAACTACACCTATTACTCACATTCAAATATATTACATAATAACTACACCTATTACTCACATTCACATACATTACATAATAACTACACCCTATTACTCACATTCAAATACATTACATAATAACTACACCTATTACTCACATTCACACACATTACATAATAACTACACCTATTACTCACATTCACATACATTACATAATAACTACACCTATTACTCACATTCACATACATTACATAATAACTACACCTATTACTCACATTTAAATACATTACATAATAACTACACCTATTACTCACATTCACATACATTACATAATAACTACACCTATTACTCACATTCACATACATTACATAATAACTACACCTATTACTCACATTCAAATACATTACATAATAACTACACCTACTACTCACATTCAAATACATTACATAATAACTACACCTATTACTCACATTCACATACATTACATAATAACTACACCTATTACTCACATTCACATACATTACATAATAACTACACCTATTACTCACATTCAAATACATTACATAATAACTACACTACTACTACATTCAAATACATTACATAATAACTACACCTATTACTCACATTCAACATACATACATAAATAACTACACCTATTACTCACATTCAATACATTACATAATACTACACCTATTACTCACATTCAAATACATTACATAATAACTACACACCATTACTCACATTCACATACATTACATAATAACTACACCTATTACTCACATTCACATACATTACATAATAACTACACCTATTACTCACATTCACATACATTACATAATAACTACACCTATTACTCACATTCACAATACATTACATAATAACTACACCTATTACTCACATTCAAATACATTACATAATAACTACACCTATTACTCACATTCACATAATTACATAATAACTACACCTATTACTCACATTCACATACATTACATAATAACTACACCTATTACTCACATTCAAATACATTACATAATAACTACACCTATTACTCACATTCACATACATTACATAATAACTACACCTATTACTCACATTCAAATACATTACATAATAACTACACCTATTACTCACATTCACATACATTACATAATAACTACACCTATTACTCACATTCAAATACATTACATAATAACTACACCTATTACTCACATTCACATACATTACATAATAACTACACATATTACTCACATTCACATATATTACATAATAACTACACCTATTACTCACATTCACATACATTACATCACATAATAACTACACCATTACTCACATTCAAATACATTACATAATAACTACACCTATTACTCACATTCACATACATTACATAATAACTACACCCATTACTCACATTCAAATACATTACATAATAACTACACCTATTACTCACATTCACACACATTACATAATAACTACACCTATTACTCACATTCAAATACATTACATAATAACTACACCTATTACTCACATTCACATACATTACATAATAACTACACCTATTACTCACATTCAAATACATTACATAATAACTACACCTATTACTCACATTCACATACATTACATAATAACTACACCTATTACTCACATTCACAATATTACATAATAACTACACCTATTACTCACATTCAAATACATTACATCACATAATAACTACACCTATTACTCACATTCAAATACATTACATAATAACTACACCTATTACTCACATTCAAATACATTACATAATAACTACACCTATTACTCACATTCACACACATTACATAATAACTACACCTATTACTCACATTCACATACATTACATAATAACTACACCTATTACTCACATTCACATACATTACATAATAACTACACCTATTACTCACATTCACATATATTACATAATAACTACACCTATTACTCACATTCACATACATTACATCACATAATAACTACACCTATTACTCACATTCAAATACATTACATAATAACTACACCTATTACTCACATTCAAATACATTACATAATAACTACACCTATTACTCACATTCAAATACATTACATAATACCTACACCTATTACTCACATTCAAATACATTACATAATAACTACACCTATTACTCACATTCACATACATTACATAATAACTACACCTATTACTCACATTCAAATACATTACATAATAACTACACCTATTACTCACATTCACATACATTACATAATAACTACACCTATTACTCACATTCACATACATTACATCACATAATAACTACACCTATTACTCACATTCACATATATTACATAATAACTACACCTATTACTCACATTCACATACATTACATCACATAATAACTACACCTATTACTCACATTCACATACATTACATAATAACTACACCTATTACTCACATTCACATACATTACATCACATAATAACTACACCTATTACTCACATTCACATACATTACATAATAACTACACCTATTACTCACATTCACAGTACAGTGGTGTAGTGGTTAGTATGGTAGTGTAGTGGTTAGTACGGTGGTGTAGTGGTCAGTACGGTGGTGTAGTGGTCAGTACGGTGGTGTAGTGGTCAATATAGTGGTGTAGTGGTTAGTATGGTGGTGTAGTGGTCAGTACGGTGGTGTAGTGGTCAGTATGGTGGTGTAGTGGTTAGTACGGTGGTTTAGTGGTCAGTACAGTGATGTAGTGGTCAGTATGGTGGTGTAGTGGTCAGTAGGGTGGTGTAGTGGTTAGTACGGTGGTGTAGTGGTCAGTACGGTGGTTTAGTGGTCAGTACGGTGATGTAGTGGTCAGTATGGTGGTGTAGTGATCAGTCCGGTGGTTTAGTGGTACACACTACATAGCACACACTACATACACTACATAACATTACCAGCCCCCCAGTATTGGGTCAGTATTGGGTCAGGGAACTTCCACACATCCCACCATGGTTCCTCACTCCTCTTGCTGGTGTTCGAGTTAAGAGTGTTGTCCATTTATTAAAGTGCTGGCTATCTTCTGGTCAGTTTCCACTGCCTGTGTGCTGAGAATGGACAATAGTGGTCCTGTTGTCAGAACCAGACCAGTGATGAGGGGAGCTGATTTACTTTGCAGGAAACGTTATAAAGGGGGGGTTTGTTAGGTGTCCAGGGGGTAGAAGTACAAGATAGGGGTTTGTAATGAAGTGGACAGGAGCTACGCAGGTGAACAGGTCTAGGAAATGATGGGGGGATGGGTTTTGGCACAGGAAGAAAAGCTATTTCTGCTGACTCACCCCGCCTGTTCATCGGTGCTGATGCTGGTGCAGGAGAGAAGATGGGCTCTTAACTCTGAATGCACAATGCTCGGCTGGAAGGAAGACGAGTTAGCATGTATAGTGGAGGAGATGGATGGAAAAGGAAGAAGATGTAGAAGAGAGATGTCAGTGGGACAACAGGTGGATGGAAATAAAAACGGCAGCGCGGTTGGGTTTGTGGGCCACAGCGGTGAAGAAGAGCTCCGATTAATCTTGTATCATATGACACGTGTCCCAGCAGGGCTGCCGCAGCAGAGCTGTATGACTTTCTCAGCTAGAGGCTCCAGGGGACAAATCAGGAGGGAAGGAGAGAGGGAGCAGGCCGGTGGGGGGGGCAGGGAGGTTATGTAGGGGGTAAATGGAACAATGTTTTCATTGCTGTCAGAACTGTATCTGAATATTTATGTTGTTTTGCTAACGTTTCCTCCAGTTCCTGGTTAGAATGACATACAGTTCCAAACTATTGGCTAATTATTTATATCTTCATCCTAATTGGTTCACACCCACACGGTGAACACCAGGTGTAGGTACACGACCACAGTTGGAACAGTACATTGGGTGGGGGCAGCACACAGTGTGGCTGCTGTGATTGCTTGGTAGATGTTCCACATTCCAGCTGATCCCAAAGGTGTTCCATGGAGGCTTGTCACTCCAGCTCATGCCAGAGGTTTTCACTGGAGGTTCTTCTCTTCAGCTCATCGCAAAGGTGTTCAGCTGAGGTTCTCCAAACCAGCTTATTCCAACTCATCCCAGAGGTGTCCAGCAGAAGTTTATCACTTCAACTCATTGTTAAGAAGGTTTGTTAAGGAAGCATCTTCTCTCCAGCTTATCCCAAAGTTCTTCAAATGAGCTTAAACACTCTAGATCATCCCAGAGGTGTTCAGTGGAGCTTTGTCGTAACTTCAAAATGAAGTTCCATCAGAATGAAGAGGGAGACCTGTTCAGCGTAAAAGATTTTATTCTTAGGACCGCAGTACAGACGTTCTCTGTGAGCTCTCAAACCCTGGTCTCAATGGTGTCTCCGACTGCATTGTCTTTTATAGGCCCGCCCTCCTGCTCCTTCTGGCCCATGTGGTACACCTGGTCAGTCGTAATTCTCTGGGTGGACAGTGGTTCTCAAATAGAAGTTCCTAAGATAGATCACAGAGGTTTGTTAAGGAAGCATGTTCTTCCAGTTAAGTTCTTCAAATGAGCTTCATCACTCCAGCTCATCCCATAGATGTTCAGTGGAGCTTCATCATTCCAACTCATCCCAGAGGTGTTCAATGGTAGTTCATCACTCTAATTCATCCCAAAAGGTGTGGAGAGGTGGTTCATCACTCTAACTCGACCCTGAGGTGTTCAGTGGAGGTTCGTCGCTCCAACTAACCCCAGAGGTTTTTAGAGGAGATTCATCAATCCAAATAATCCCAGAGGTGTTCAGTGGAGGTTCAACACTCCAACACAGCTGTTCAGTGGAGGTTTCTTAATTGAGCTGCTCCACATCAGTTCATCCTAAAGTTCTTAAAATTAGCTTAATCACGCTAGATCATCCCAGAGGTGTTCAGTGGAGGTTCATCACTCCAATCCTAAAAATGTTCAGAAAAGGTCTGTCATTCATTCCAAAGATATTCACCAGAGCTTCATCACTCCCACTCTTCCTAAATGTGTTTGCTGGAGCTTCATCATTCCAATTCATCCCAAAGGTGTTCAATGATGGTTCATCACTCTAGCTCACCCCAGAGGTGTCCAATGTAAGCTTCCATGCCAACTCACTTAAACTTATCCCAGAGGTCTTTGGTAGAGATTCATCACTCCAACTAATCCCAGGGGTGTTTAGCGGAGATTCATCAATCCAACTAATCCCAGAGGTGTTCAGTGGAGGTTCAACACTCCAACTAATCCCCATGGTGTTCATCCCTCCAACTCAGCTGTTCAGTGGAGGTATCTAAAAGCTCTACTCCAGCTCATCCCAAAGTTCTTCAAATGAGCTGAATCATTCTAGATCATCCCTGAGGTGTTCAGTGGAGCTTCATCACTCCAATCCTAAAAATGTTCAGAAGTCTGTCATTCAGACTTGTCCAAAGACATTCACCAGAGCTTCATCACTCCCACTTTTCCTAAAGGTGTTTGCTGGAGCTTCATTATTCCAACTCATCCCAAAGTCCATCTCTCCTAATCACCCAAGTGTGATCGCTCCAGCTAATGCAAAATGCAAAATGTCCTCAGTTAAGCTTTGCCATTGGACCTGCCATTGGAGTTTCATCACTCCAACTAATCCCAGAGGTATTAAGTGACAGTTAATTTTTATAACTCATCCCAGAGGTGTTCAGTAGAGGTTAATTTCTCTAACTAATCGCTAAGGTTTTCAGTAGAGTTTCACCACTCTAACTCATCCCAAAACTCTTACATCTTAAATCAAGAGAATGAATTTTTACTGCTCCATTGAGTAAAACGCCAGCGCTGAGCTTAAAACCCATCTAACTGACACTTGCCATCGTTTATAAATGTGTGTGCGGGGCGGGTTTTCTGAAGACAGCAATATTTTGTAGCTGCTTCTTAAGAGGATCAAGACAGAGCTCGACAGTTGAATAGCTGTATATGAAAGGCTGCTGGAGAAGGAGGTGAAGAAATTCAAACCTCTCCATTTGGGTAATTCCTGTGAATAACGAGGCAGTGAGCTTTCTGCTATAATTAATAGGTGAAACCTTTTTCACGACAACCTGGCTCCACTTCTGCATCTCTGAGCTGCAATTACGCATCTCACTGCTGTAATTATGAAATGTGGTTTACAGGCTTTGTTTGAGTCGGGTTATGAATACACACTCCCCACTAAGAAAAGATCACAGTCTCTTATCTGAGGGGCTTACAAGCTGCTTCAGAACATACGGGGTCAAGTCCGGGGAGGGACGTTCATTGTAATAGATAGATGTAGCGTCAACTGTCCTTATATGTATATGTGTGTTATATAATGTATATACATTTTATAATGTTTTCTTTCACTGTTAAAGGGAACACCAGCTGGTAACACTTGTAAGTCTTAATATGGTGTAATGACTCTAAATTGTTAAGGCATGTTGCGAAAAATTATAATAATTCATAAGTTAATGCTTTTATTCTAAATATGTAACATATGGACACAGTCATTATTTCTGATGCGCAATGCCTGCTGGGTAGATGAGGTCAGATGGTTTCAGGTCTAAACTGGACTGTGGTGTGAAGGAGTGAATGTTAGTTACTAACCTAGCTTAAAGAAAACCATGTACATTGTGTTGTTGATGTTGTTTCAGTGAAAGGCAGTGGAGAGACTGATATTAGTCTAAACATCTTCACAAACATAAACAAGGAGAATAGTTAGTGAAGCAGCGTGTGGACCAACACAGCTACCCAAAGACCCCCGCTCTGCTCTCCTCACTTCAGTCTGGATGAGTTGGAGTGGTTCAGTAGACCACCACTGGTGAGAGACTTGATGGAGGCTGTTGGTTTTAAGCGTAGACTAAAACACAATGCAGTGCCACAGTTTCCCCACACAGGAAGTCCAAAAGCTCCAGATTATGGAGAACCACGAGAAGAACCGTGAACGTAAACGTGAACATGCGCTGGATTCTCTCCTGAGAACGTTTAGAGTAGCGTCAGCTGCTTCTCCTCGTTTGTGGATCCTGAAGGTGAAATTCCAGTCTTAGTAGTGAACATACTACTTCACTAATAAAGGAGTGTGAAGCTCAGAGACACTCCCGTTCAGTGTATCTAGCTGTTTACTGAGCGTGAATGTTTCCTGCTAGAAAGCGGAGCTCCTTTAACAGACACTCTCCTTCTCCGTCAACACCAACACACAGCTTCACAACAACTCCAGCACTGTGTCCACTCTCTCCTCCACCCTCTCTGTTCACCATTTACACTAACGTGGTGTGTGATGTCACCGCTGATGTCAGAAATGTTGAGTTCTAGCTCAAACTGTAAAGACTGAACAGTAGCATGTTTAGTAGCTAGCTGCGCTCAAGCGTGACGGCCGGTTACTGTAAACATTTGACGTCACTACCCGCTGATCACGTCAGTAGATACAACAATGGAGACCCACGTGCAGCGGATTTTACACAAAATCGAATAAGTCTGATACTTCTAGTGATTTTTTGCGTGTCCTAATAATTTAGAGTCATTACACCATATTAAGGCTCACACGTGTTACCAGCCGGGGTTCCTTTTAGGTTAAAGTCAGTATTAACCAGTTTGTGTATTGGATCCCTCCCTGCAGCTTTTGTGTTGACTGGGATGGTGGACATTCTGAAGCCCCTGCTAGGGGGCGACCATGGGCTGTCAGAGGCAGCTCGTTCACCAGTTTTCCTGTTCCACCTTAAACAGTGCAGCAGGAGCCAGAACATACCTGCACCTCCATTTAAGGTGGAAACAGGAGAACTGGTGAAGGAGAAGCTGAGCTGATGGTGCTGGTGGTCAGTAGGAGTGAGTATTGTAGTATGTAAGGGTGATCTGGGGATGAACACTGGTGGTCAGTAGGAGTGAGTGTTGTAGTGTGTAAGGGTGATCTGGGTGTGAACACTGGTGATAGATTTAAATGGTACGTTACGGTAAGTAAACAGTGTAACGTTAATGACGAGAGGGGCGGAGTTGAGTGTGTGGTGCTGATTGATCCACAGGACAGTAAAAGAAAACCAAACCACAGACATTGTGGAGCTCCTCGGTATGGAGGTCCACCAACCGCCAACACACCAGTTGTAGCTCCACACTTTAGTATGTGGTGGTTTGTTTTCTTGGTGGTTCTTAATCTGCTGCTCGATAGCAGCTCATCTTTCAGTTCAGCTCCAACCTTTCTTCATTACATCAGCATCACCTCCAACATCTACTGTAACATATCACCTCCATCTCCTCCACTCTGTTCTTCACGCATTGCCTCAGTCTGGATTTGCAACGTCGTCAGAATGACATAAGTGAGAACAAGCTATTGCTCCATGGTTCTCCTCTTCCTTTGGTCTGTGAGGCAGTTCGTCAATTAATCAGTCAAACAGTAAATTAACATGGAGCGGCAGCTCAGTTTCATAGACGGTCATGGTTCCAGCGCATCTTCACTAATCCCTCATTAGGCTGCCTAACTTTTATCATCCACGCCTCCTAATTACTTTTAGATTCTATAATTAGCAGGAGACTATTAATTAAAACCCAGAATGCCTTAATGGAGGATGGTGTGTAGAAACAATTGATTGATTAAGGATGCATGAAGGTGCAACCCCCAACCTCTCCAGGCGTAATTCCTCAGGAAAAGATCTAGAATAACCAGAAAACAAGGGGAGACGCACTAATGACGTTGTCCATACTCGACTTGTATACTTGCAACATCTTTAGTCCCCTTGAATTGCATTAGTGTCCACATCTCCACAAAGTAAAAATGATACTTGACGTCCTCGCTCAGTAAGATCTTCTGAAATCTTCTGAATGTTCGCTGCTGGTTGATCCAAAAGTCTGTAAAAGAAAACCCAACCACAAACATTATGGAGCTCCAAGGTATTGAGGTCCACCAACCCAACCGCCAACAAACAGGTTGAACCTCAATACTTTTGTACGTTTTGGTATAAACTTGAGTGACGTCCCATTCTAAATACATACGATGTTGGCCCAACCTTTGCAGCTTTAACATCTTCAACTTTTCTGGGAAGTCTCTCCACACGGTTTAGGAGTGTGTTTATGGGAATGTTTGACTGTTCTTCCAGAAGACCATTAGTGGGGTCAGACACTGATGTTGGACAAGAAGGCCTGGCTCAAAGTCTCCACTCTAGTTCATCCCAAAGGTGTTCTATCAGGTTGAGGTCAGGATTCTTCCACACCAAACTCGCTCCTCCATGTCTTTATTGAGCTGCTTTGCACTCTGGTGGGCAGTCATGTTGGAACAGGAAGGGGCCGTCCCCAAACTGTCCCCACAAAGTTGGAAGCATGAAATTGTCCAGTATCTCTTGGTCTGCTGAAGCTTCAAGAGTTCCAAGTACCGTTTTCCTGGCAACCGCCCACCCCAGGCGGAGAAGCGTGGTTGGTCACTCCAAAGAACACATCTCCACTGCTGTAGAGTCCAGTGGTGGCGTGCTTTACTCCACTGCATCCAACGCTCTGCATTGTTCTTGGTGATGTAAGGCTTGGATGCAGCTACTCGGTCATGAAGACCCATTCCATGAAGCTCTCTACGCTCTGTTCTTTAGCTGATCTGAAGACCACATGAAGTTTGGAGGTCTGTAGTGATGGACTCTGTAGAAAGTTGGTGAGCTCTGTGCTCTATGCTCCTCAGCATCCGCTGACCCGCTCTGTCATTGTACGTGTTCTACCACTTGGTGTCTGAGTTGCTGTCGTTCTCAATCACTTCCACTTTGTTAGAACACCACTGACAGTCCACTGTGGAATATTTAGTAGTGAGGAAACTTCACCACAGGAGTTCACTGAGCTCCTGAGAGAGACCCATTCTTTACTAATGTGTGTAGAAGCAGTCTGGAGGACTAGGAGCTGGTTTTATACGCCTGTGGACATGGAAGTGGTTGGAACACCAGAATTCAGCATCAGGATCATGTCTAACATCTACTGTGATGTTCTGTTTGTATGTTTCTCTCCTGATATCCTCTAACCTAGTGCAGCACAGACTCCTCAGCTTGTATACTTGCTGTACCTTTAGTCCCCTTGAGCTGCTTAGTGTCCACATCTCCACAAACAACGACAATGATTTGGTTGATGCTGTCACACTTGACGTCTACATGCTGGATCTCTTCCTCGCTCAGTAAGCTCTTCTGATTTCTTTGATGTGACCAGCACTGATAATAAATATTTAGGCAGCACACTCAGGGTGATGTGTACACTGTCAGGGAAAGGCGAAGAACAGAACATGTGTATTGGTTGTCGCCTGGGGCAGTACCTGAACACCCTCAGGCAGATCTATGTGGACTTTCTCAGCTTAAAGTAAGGTTCAGATTATTTCCTTGGGGTCGGACTGTGAGTCACTGAGGGAATCTTCACGTCAATCATACCTGCAGTCTGCTTCAGTATCAGCTCTCGTAGAAACACATCACAATCTCGTCACAAGTATCTCCAAAATGGCAACTACAATTTCAATGTAGGTCAATGGAACCAGAATTTTTTCTAAGCTATCTTGGAGCATTTCTATTGGTCGATCCATCGTGAACTTTTTTACACAGTGTAGACGGCAGCTGAGGTGTTCAAATGATGTAGAGAAATAAGAATTGACCGTTTTTTAGCCCAGGAGTTTCATGCCCAAGTCCGGCCCACTTTTTTCCATGGAGGAGGAAACTAAAAAAAACAAAACAGCAGCTAGGTCTTACAGCGCCTTTCTAAAACACCTCACTTGAACATGTTTAATTAAACAAATAAATAAAATGTAATTTTTCTTCCCTACAGAGAGGAGCTCTATTGTTAGATTTACACTAAACTCTGAAGTAGCTTCACTACATGCCTGTTTAGTAGCTACCTACAGCATCAAAAGCCTCCTAAGCAGTGCACTGGCTTCTACAACTTTATTAATAAAATATTCTCTATGTTATAGTTTACATTACAAATAACTATCTTAGTTATTATACAGAGTTTAAATAACTCTGTTAGACTATCCTCTACCTGTCCCTTCGGTAGTCATGGGGTCTGTCTCAAATCCTACTGAGCTCCTACATAGGCAGCATGTTACATCATAGTATGCGCTTCCGACATGTAGACTGTCCCAATTCTTACATACCTTAAACATGCTGTCTACTGAGAAACCTTATTTAGACCTGATTTTAAAGAAGCATCAAACTCTTCCTCAGCCACTAAGACAATCCCATGATGCACCGCAGGCTGATCTAGGAGCAGTGAAGTGGTTTTAAAATGTGAGTTATTTTGATTCTCTGGAGTTTTAATGTGTTTCTGGTCATATAATCACACAAAACAGTATTTTATTATCAACTCTGTAACGAGTCCTTCACCATTTACACTTTATACTCCAGACATTAGCATTTATGCTAGTGGATTTTTAAGCCTCTGGCTATTGTTTTGGATGCTGGCCGGTATCTTAGCAACCAGCTAAACCACCGGTGGCGTGCTGCAGTGGGCGGGAACAAGCCGTGACGCAGTCTCTCTCTAACTAGAGCGTCTCAGTAATCTGTTTTATGAGGAGAGATGAGGAGAGAACGCTGCTACTTACACAGCTCCCTACCTAGACAGCCTACTTACACACTCACTACCTAGACAGCCTACTTACACACTCACTACCTAGACAGCCTACTTACACACTCACTACCTAGACAGCCTACTTACACACTCAGTAGGGTTTGAGACAGACTCATGGACTCCTCAGGATCATCAGTAGTGTTGGAAGGGGTTTACTGCTCTGACGCTACAAAAACATTTAATTAATGAGTTCGGCTATTAATATACTACACTTCTAAATCATGGGCGCAACCAACTTAAACATTTGGGAGGGGAGAATTCCCTCAGATGGTAGAACCCATTTAATCTACTGTGATGTAGCTGTTCTGTCAGATGAATGGAGAATGAATGCGAGAAGAAGATTAGATAAGTAACAGATAAGTATCAAAATTATTTTTCCCATCCAAACGGCCCAAACCGAGGTTGACATGAGCCGGCCCATCGGGAATGGAATTGATAAACATGAAGATACATGTTTTTCTTTGGACAGCGATGATACGGGACACATAAGTGATGTTCTCCTGATGTTCTCCTCTTCACAGTTCCTCAGGAGTAAACACCAGCAGTGGCAGTTTCCCCAAATCTCATTCCTCTCACTACTCTGAGCTCAGCAACACTCACACTCCTCTGTCCGTGGGACACTCTCCCGACTCCAGCATCGCTGCCACTCCGGTAATCCTCGGTCCAGAACTCGGTTCAGATCTTCACCCTGGACTTGTATACAAACATCTGACAAAGTTCCGTCTGAGGGTCCAAAGACCAGCATTCAGTATTGACTGTGGTTCTTCTGTACAGAGATTCTACAGATTTTCTGAATCTGAGTCTCTCTGGGTGGCCCCTCCCCCTCTTCTGATAATCTCCGCCTCTCTGGGTGACTCCTCCCCCTCTTATTACTTCTGAAAGACTCTGCCTCTCTGGTGGGCCTGTTTCCTCTTACAACTACTGAAAGACTCCGCCTCTCCAAGTGACCCCTCCCCCTCTTTATTTCTAAAAACTCTGCCTCTCTGAGTGACTCCTCCCCCTTTTATTACTTCTGAAAGACTCCGCCTCTCTGGGTGACCCTTCCCTTCTTATTACTTCTAAAAGGCTCCGCCTCTCTGAGTGACCCCTCCCCTCTGTACTTCTAAAAGGCTCCGCCTCTCGGGGTGACCCTTCCTCCACTTTACTACTGAAAAACTCCGCCTCTTGGGGTGACCCCTCCCCTCTTTACTTCTGAAAGACTCCGTCTTTCTGAGTGACACCTCCCTTTCTTTACTTCTTTACTCTGCCTCTCTGTGTGGCCCCTCCCCCTCTTCACTCCACCTTCCTAGGTGACCCCTCCCCCTCGTTACTTCTTTACTCCACCTCTCAGTGTGACCCCTCCCCCTCTTTATGTCTGAAAGACTCCGCCTCTCTGAGTGACCCCGTCCCCTTGTTACTTCTTTACTCCACCTCTCTAGATGACGCCCTCCCCCTCTTTACTTTTTTACTCCACCTCTCTGGATGACGCCCTCCCCCCTCTTTACTTCTTTACTCCACCTCTCTGGATGACACCCTCCCCCTCTTTACTTTTTTACTCCACCTCTCTGGGTGACCCCCTCCCCCCTCTTTACTTTTTTACTCCACCTCTCTGGATGACGCCCTCCCCCTCTTTACTTCTTTACTCCACCTCTCTGGATGACACCCTCCCCCTCTTTACTTTTTTACTCCACCTCTCTGGGTGACCCCTCCCCCTCTTTACTTTTTTTACTCCACCTCTCTAGATGACGCCCCTCCCCCTCATTACTTCTTTACTCCATCTCTCTGGATGACCCCCCCCCCTTCTTTACTTCTTTACTCCACCTCTCTGGATGCCACCCTCACCCTCTTTACTTCTTTACTCCACCTCTCTAGATGACGCCCTCCCTCTCTTTACTTCTTTACTCCATCTCTCTGGATGACACCCTCCCCCTCTTTACTTTTTTACTCCACCTCTCTGGATGACACCCTCCCCCCTCTTTACTTCTTTACTCCACCTCTCTGGATGACACCCTCCCCCTCTTTACTTCTTTACTCCACCTCTCTGGATGACGCCCTCCCCCTCTTTACTTTTTTACTCCATCTCTCTGGATGACACCCTCCCCCTCTTTACTTCTTTACTCCACCTCTCTGGATGACGCCCTCCCCCCTCTTTCTTTTTTACTCCATCTCTCTGCGTGACCACTCCCCCTCTTTACTTCTTTACTCCACCTTTCTGGATGACGCCCTCCCCCTTGTTACTTCTTTACTCCACCTCTCTGGGTGACCCCTCCCCCTCTTTACTTCCCTTGTTACTTCATTACTCCACCTCTCTGCGTGACCCCTCCCCCTCTTTACTTCTTTACTCCACTTCTCTGGATGACGCCCTTCCCCTCTTTACTTCTTTACTCCGCCTCTCTGCGTGACCACTCCCCCTCTTTACTTCTTTACTCCACCTCTCTGCGTGACCCCTCCCCCTTTTTACTTCTTTACTCCACTTCTCTGGATGACGCACTCCCCCTCTTTACTTCTTTACTCCACCTCTCTGCGTGACCACTCCCTCTCTTTACTTCTTTACTCCACCTCTCTGGATGACGCCTCCCCCTCTTTACTTCCCTTGTTACTTCATTACTCCACCTCTCTGCGTGACCCCTCCCCCTTTTTACTTCTTTGCTCCGCTTCCCTGGGTGACCCCTCCCCCTCTTTACTCCACCTTGTTTACACCCAATCATGTTACTGACCTGTTAATGGAATTAGTGGTGAGACATTCCACCAACTTTAAAGGTGTAACATCGAAAAAAAATCTAATTTCTCAGTTTCAGTGTCTGATTCACTGTTTTAAAAATCTAATCTATTGTTTAACTGATCCGCTGCATTCTGACACCATTTGCATTTATTTACAATTTGCACAACAGCTTTGATATTAACTTCAACACTAACATAGCCGGAGGTGGTGAACTCGGAAGAGTGCTCACTGGAAGGCCAAACGGAGCCAGCAAAGCAAAACAATCAAAGGTTAATACTACAACATGGGTTCAGCGCGAGCGCCGCCTTTTCATCAAACCCCTCGCAACGACTGTTTACATCACACGCGCCGAATTCCACCGAGGACGCCGTTAATGGCAGCGTGAAGTATTTTCCTTGGGCTCGGACTGAGACACTGTTGACTTGCGTTTGAAGGGAAGTGACTTAAAGAACATCACGCAGGTCAGCGAGAGTGCAGGCGCTAGCAGCTGCGCTAATAGCATGTTCCGGCGTTGGCTGAGGAAGCCAATAAACAGCGCTGTGACTAACAGACACTTAATGTGTTGTGTAACGGTGTGTAATTAAGGAGAGAAAAAAAAAAGAGAGCCAGGTTGTGGCTTGTGGTGCGACTCTCGCCCCAGGCTGCTGCCTTTCCACCGAATGTAATTCAAATTGGACTCCAGCCCTTTGTAGGTCTTGAAAGAAAGCTCGGGGAAGAAAGCGTTGGCAGGCGCTGTAGATTTATTCACAGCTCAGAGAGAGCGAGCGAGAGAGAGAGAGGGAGAGAGAGAGAGAGGGTTAAGCCTGAATCGAGAGGATGGGATTGATGTGCGTTTGCAGCAGGATATGCGTGGGATCCTGCATGCACGCTTGTCTAATGGTTGAGGGCTACAGATGCCTGATTGACCAGGGATCACAACTCACACGTACGCACGGACCTACACATACTTTACCCACATAAAGAGGCTATCTTCCATCAAAGCGACTGTCGTGGCACTCGCTCGCTCTCTCTCTCCACACCACAAAGTGTTGCCCACGAGAAGCCCATCAATTATTCAGCGGTGCAAGTAGGCAGTACAATAAAAGCAGGATCTTCTCTCCGAGAGCGCTGAAGGAAGAGAGAGACGCCAAAAGGCATCCTCGGGTGTCCAGCTGCGGATTCGCCGGGCCCGCTTTGCTCGGCTCCACACTGCCCTCCGCAGGTCGGCCGAGGGAACCTGCGCCGGAGACGGAGACAAGGTCAAAGCCCTCAGTCAGCAGATCTGCTCCTCCTGCCTGCCGACTCTGCATTGTAGCCGTTCGCGCTGAGCCTTCTCCGCGCAGGACTCAACGTCCAGGAGCTTACGGTAAGCTAGAGATGACAAACACTGTGACAGCTTTCCTTTCGGAAATGTCTCCTTCTCTGGGGGGGGACGCTAAAGAGAGTAGTTTTGTGTTTGCTCTGATCGCAGAAAATCCCTCGGGTAAACGGAGGCGCGTCCCCGAAGAGGAAGAGGAAGACAGAGGACGGAAGGAGAGGAGGAACCGGCGAGCAGCGTGGAACTGGCACCGTGTAAAGGTTAATCCTCCGACATCCATTCGCCGGAGCGCGCAACTGCCACGTCCAAAGATCAAACAGACTCCGAAAGATAAAAGGGGCTGCGCTCTTTGGTTCCAAAGCCGCGGATGCAGAAATGCCTACTCATGCTCTTCTCCGCCAGGGTCTCAGAACCGTTGTCGTGGTGCTTGTGTAAAGAACTGGATCTAAAAGTTATTCCGTTTAGTCATGAACCAAGATTTAGAACCAGAACGTTGATGACTAGGAGTCATCACACATCCAGCTTCTTTTACTTCTGGAGATCTTCCACCACAGTTTATGTCCATCTATAGTTCAACACACCTGATCCAGCTAATCAAGGCCTTTAGAGGCGTCTGACTGTATGAGCCAGGTGTTCAGGTCTGGTAGATCTCCAGAACCAGGATTGAGCACCTTCTGGTGTAAAAGAAGCTGGACATGTGACTCATATTCCTATGTTCTGGTTCTAAATGATGGTTCATGACACTAACTAAACAAAAAACTTTTAGATCTAGTTCTTTACACCAACACACCTGGCTTATACAGTCAGAAGCCTCTAAAGGCCTTGATTAGCTGGATCAGGTGTGTTAGACTATGGATGGAGATAAACTCTGCAGGGTGGTAGAGCTCCAGGACCAGGATTGAGGACCTTCTGGTATAAAAGAAGCTGGACGTGAACTAAACTAAACAAAAACTTTTAGATCTAGTTCTTTACACAAACACACCTGGCTTATACAGTCAGAAGCCTCTGAAGGCCTTGATTAGCTGGATCAGGTGTGTTGGACTATGAATGGAGATAAACTCTGCAGGGTGGTAGAGCTCCAGGACCAGGATTGAGCACCTTCTGTATAAAAGAAGCTGGACGTGAACTAAACTAAACAAAAACTTTTAGATCTAGTTCTTTACACAAACACACCTGGCTTATACAGTCAGAAGCCTCTGAAGGCCTTGATTAGCTGGATCAGGTGTGTTGGACTATGAATGGAGATAAACTCTGCAGGGTGGTAGAGCTCCAGGACCAGGATTGAGCACCTTCTGGTATAAAAGAAGCTGGACGTGAACTAAACTAAACAAAAACTTTTAGATCTAGTTCTTTACACAAACACACCTGGCTTATACAGTCAGAAGCCTCTGAAGGCCTTGATTAGCTGGATCAGGTGTGTTGGACTACGGATGGACATAAACTGTGGTGGTAGAGCTCCAGGACCAGGATTAAGCAGCCAGGTTAACATGCAACCTGGCAATCTGTTAATACTCAGACTAACAGCTCAATCGGAATAGACTAGCCTGATTAAAGCCAAAATGGTGTCACGTCAATCTGTTGCTATGGGATGGAATGCAGTTAGTGATTCTCCACAACAGGGGGGCGCTATCTTACTTTCTCGAGATACCTATTGGTTACATAGTTTACAGTCCCTCAAAATCATGTTAACCAAGAAACCATGAGAGGCTTTTCAGGACAAGAGACTGAACTTCCTGTTCCAGTTTCTTGTAGCTGTAGTTTTAAACCTCTCACCAGTGACCAGCCACATCACCCCCAGACCAACTGTTCACTCTACAATACTCACTCCTACCGACCGCACGAGGGTGAAGCAGCTCATTCACCAGTTTTCCTGTTCCACCTTAAACAGTGCAGCAGGAGCCAGAACGTACCTGCACCTCCATTTAAGGTGGAAACAGGAGAACTGGTGAAGGTGAAGCTGAGCTGATGGTGCTGGTGGTCAGTAGGAGTGAGTATTGTAGTGTGTAAGGGTGATCTGGGGGTGAACACTGGTGGGCAGTAGGAGTGAGTATTGTAGTGTGTAAGGGTGATCTGGGGGTGAACACTGGTGGGCAGTAGGAGTGAGTATTGTAGTGTGTAAGGGTGATCTGGGGGTGAACACTGGTGGTCAGTAGGAGTGAGTATTGTAGTGTGTAAGGGTGATCTGGGGGTGAACACTGGTGATTTAAAAGTGTACGTTACGGTAAGTAAACAGTGTAACGTTAATGACGAGAGGGGCGGAGTTGAGTGTGTGGTGCTGGTTGATCCACAGGACAGTAAAAGAAAACCAAACCACAGACGTTGTGGAGCTCCTCGGTATGGAGGTCCACCAACCGCCAACACACCAGTTGTAGCTCCACACTTTAGTATGTGGTGGTTTGTTTTCTTGGTGGTTCTTAATCTGCTGCTCGATAGCAGCTCATCTTTCAGTTCAGCTCAAACCTCTCTTCATTACATCAGCATCACATCTGGACTCGCCTTGCCAGGATACAGAGAATCTGGTACCTTTACATTCACAACACAGGTGTAGATGTGGACGGGGTTGGGAGTGGTTATCGCAATGGGTTGACGTACCAAGGTCAGCCAAATCTGCTCTAGGCAGCCCAAGAAACTGACTGGGCTTTCTAATACCACAGTTTGTGGGACGGTAGGACCCCCAGATGTACAATCACTGGAATAGTGAGTATTTCATAATAGGTCTGTCTCAAACCCTAGTGAGTGCGTAAGTAGGCTGTCTAGGTAGTGAGTGTGTAAGTAGGCTGTCTAGGTAGTGAGTGTGTAAGTAGGCTGTCTAGGTAGTGAGTGTGTAAGTAGGCTGTCTAGGTAGTGAGTGTGTAAGTATCAGCGTTCTCTCCTCATCTCTCCTCATAAAACAGATTACTGAGACGCTCTAGTTAGAGAGAGACTGCATCACGGCTTGTTCCCGCCCACTGCAGTACGCCACCGGTGGTTTAGCTGGTTGCTAAGCTACCGGCTGGCATCCAAAACAATAGCCCGAGGCTTAAAAATCTGCTAGCATAAATGCTAATGTCTGGAGTATAAAAGTGTAAATGGTGAAGGACTCGTTACAGAGTTGATAATAAAATACTGTTTTGTGTGATTATATGACCAGAAACACATTAAAACTCCAGAGAATCAAAATAAGTTCAAAAAAAAGTTCAATGCTTCCTTAAAATCAGGTCTAAATAAGGTTTCTCAGTAGCAGCATGTTTAAGGTATGTAAGAATTGGGACAGTCTACATGTTAGGAGCGCATACTATGAAGTAAAATGCTGCCTATGTAGGAGCTCAGTAGGATTTGAGACAGACCCAATATGTCCCATTTAAGTGATAAAGTTAATAAAGGCTTGTTTATGTCTTGTTTCTTGTTTTCCTCTGAGATATCCAGCGCCCCCCGTTCCGAAAAGGCCCCCGTTAATAATTTACGTCCAGTGTAGCTCTCTGAACAGCGTCTGGATTTCATGCGATTATCCCGACTGAGTCGGGAGGGGATTTGCGGGTCCTTCAGTATTTGTTGTCGTGCACTAAAGGAAATGTCAACACGGCGGTGGAGCTACAGGCCTGTCGGACTGATTCCAGCAGGCAGAACTGATTTAAAAGTACAGTACACAAGGAGTAGCGACTGAGGAGCAGGTTTAAAGTGTAATACCGGTCCTTCACCCTCGTTCCCTTGCTCCCATTTACTCACCCGCGACCTGCCACCATGGAAAACAGGCAGATGGAGCGACTGGCGATGCCGTCCAGGACCACAGGGCATCGTTGTAACGATCACGTTTGCCTTACTGTAATTAGTTTGCATGTTCTTACTATGTGCCAACACCTGTTTGTGTTCCTCCGCAGGGCCAGAGTGAGTGATCCAGTGTGTCACGGTCAAATCCACCCCCGGGCCAGCGCCGCCCACCTGCACAGTCATTACACCAGCCACCTGCACACGGACTGCTTCCATGTTCTTCTATATACACCCACTGTACACATTATAGGAAAGAGCTACTGTGTAAATAATAATAATAATAATAACAATAATTATAATAATAATAATTATTATTATTATTATTGTTATTATTATTAATAATAATAATAATAATATTACTATATAAAAGTAATAATAACAGCATCATTACAGATTTAAGAATATCAAATAATAACCTCATACTTTGCATTTATAATATATATAGCTTGTGTTTCCACTGACTGGCCACTTTATTAGAAACAACCACCTTGTGCGTCCACTTACTGGCCACTTTATTAGAAACAACAACCTTCTGCTTCCACCTACTGGCCATTTTATTAGAAACACTCACCTTGTGCTTCCACTTACTGGCCATTGTATTGGAAACACCAACCTTGTGCTTCCGCTTACTGGCCACTTTATAAGAAACACCTCCTTTGTACTTCTATCAGTGGCCACTTTATTGAAGGCAATGACCTTGTACTTCTTTTGGTGGCCAATGACCTTTCACCCACTGGACACTTTTTCTCTCATTCCTTCTCTCTCTCTCTCTCTCTCTCTCTCTCTTTCTATTCTCTCTCTCTTTCTATTTTCTTTCTCTATTCTCTCTCTCTCTCTCTCTCTCTCTCTCTCTCTCTCTCTCTCTCTCTATTCTCTCTCTCTCTCTCTCTCTCTCTCTCTCTATCTCTCTCTCTCTCTCTTTCTATTCTCTCTCTCTAAACAAGGAACAGAGCCATGCGCAGAACATTGCAGAAGAATGAAAAACTGAACCAACAACCAGTTTTGAGAAGACTGAGGAGAGATGGTGGGGCTGAGGTGTGACCTCAGATATCAGGTTTGAGATGGTTGAGAGAGGCATCAGGTTTGAGCTGGTCAATGAGAGACGTCAGGTTTGAAATGATCGGGTAAAGACATCAGGTTTGAGACGGTCGAGGAGAGACGTCAAGTTTGAGATGGTTGAGAAGACATCAGAATTGAGATCTTAGGTTTAAGATGAGAAGAGACAGCAGGTTAGAGATGTTTAAGGAGAGACGTCAGGTTTAAGATGGTCGAGAAGAAATATCAGGTTTGAGATGATTGAGCAGATACATCAGGATTAAGATGGTCAAACAGAGTTGTCAGGTTTGAGATGGTTGAGAAGAAACGTCAGTTTTGAGATTGTCAAGGAGACACGTCAGGTTTGAGACGGTTGAGTAGAGATGTTAGGTTTAGGATGATTAGGTAGAGACACGAGGCTTGAGATGGTAGAGGAGAGATGTTACGTTTAAGATGGTTGAGAAGAGGATTGAGATGGCAGAGGAGAGATCTAAGGTTTAAGACGAGTAGAGACGTCAGGTTTGAGATGATCGGGTAGAGATATCAGGTTTGAGACGGTCGAGGAGAGACGTCACGCTTGAGATGGTTGAGAAGACATCAGAATTTAGATCTAAGGTTTAAGATGAGAAAAGACAGCAGGATGGAGATGTTTAAGGAGAGACATCATATTTGAGACTGTCGAGAAGAAACATCAGGTTTGAGCTGATCGAGGAGAGACGTCAGGTTTGAGCTGATCGAGGAGAGACGTCAGGTTGGAGATGATCGAGGAGAGACGTCAGGTTTGAGATGATCCAGGAGAGAAGATAAGTTTACTTGTTTAACTGTCTGCTAATCATGTGGTTAATGTAAACAGAAACAGGTACGTATTGTTTGTATATTGGCTTCTTGTATGAGTAAACGTGTCACTTTGATGAATGAGGGTCCACTGAGGGGCCGTATTATCATGCAAATAAACTGTTATTATTAAGGGACACCTAATCTAAAGTGGGACCAGAATTCTTCACATCAAATATTCATAAACTGACCTCGAAATGAGAGGAAAAAATAATTTCAGGACCCGAGGGGAGCACCTGAAAATACATCACACTAATTAATTTCAACACAGTCAAGCAGCACCTTAGTCATATTTCATTAAACATTCATTCAGGATCGCATGTAGAGCAGCATGTAATACCAGACCTAGCAGGAGCCCACCTCCACCACCGTACCACAACACTCCAGGCCTCTAAAGGAGTTATTAACAAACATCACTCATCACCGCCCTCTAAAGGAGTTATTAACAAACATCAAATAAACAAACATCACTCACCACCGCCCTCTAAAGGAGTTATTAACAAACATCAAATAAACAAACATCACTCACCACTGCCCTCTAAAGGAGTTATTAACAAACATCAAATAAACAAACATCACTCACCACCGCCCTCTAAAGGAGTTATTAACAAACATTAAATAAACAAACATCACTCACCACCGCCCTCTAAAGGAGATATTAACAAACATCAAATAAACAAACATCACTCATCACCGCCCTCTAAAGGAGTTATTAACAAACATCCAATAAACAAACATCACTCACCACTGCCCTCTAAAGGAGTTATTAACAAACATCAAATAAACAAACATCACTCACCACCGCCCTCTAAAGGAGTTATTAACAAACATCACTCACCACTGCCCTCTAAAGGAGTTATTAACAAACATCCAATAAACAAACATCACTCACCACTGCCCTCTAAAGGAGTTATTAACAAACATCCAATAAACAAACATCACTCACCACTGCCCTCTAAAGGAGTTATTAACAAACATCAAATAAACAAACATCACTCACCACCGCCCTCTAAAGGAGTTATTAACAAACATCAAATAAACAAACATCACTCACCACCGCCCTCTAAAGGAGTTATTAACAAACATCCAATAAACAAACATCACTCACCACTGCCCTCTAAAGGAGTTATTAACAAACATCAAATAAACAAACATCACTCACCACCGCCCTCTAAAGGAGTTATTAACAAACATCAAATAAACAAACATCACTCACCACCGCCCTCTAAAGGAGTTATTAACAAACATCAAATAAACAAACATCACTCACCACCGCCCTCTAAAGGAGTTATTAACAAACATCAAATAAACAAACATCACTCACCACCGCCCTCTAAAGGAGTTATTAACAAACATCAAATAAACAAACATCACTCACCACCGCCCTCTAAAGGAGTTATTAACAAACATCAAATAAACAAACATCACTCACCACCGCCCTCTAAAGGAGTTATTAACAAACATCAAATAAACAAACATCACTTACCACCGCCCTCTAAAGGAGTTATTAACAAACATCAAATAAACAAACATCAAATAAACAAACATCAAATAAACAAACATCACTCACCGCCGCCCTCTAAAGGAGTTATTAACAAACATCAAATAAACAAACATCACTCACCACCGCCCTCTAAAGGAGTTATTAACAAACATCAAATAAACAAACATCACTCACCACCGCCCTCTGAAGGAGATATTAACAAACATCAAATAAACAAACATCACTCACCACCGCCCTCTAAAGGAATTATTAACATCAAATAAACAAACATCACTCACCACCGCCCTCTAAAGGAGTCATTAACAAACATCACTCACCACCGCCCTCTAAAGGAGTTATTAACAAACATCACTCACCACCGCCCTCTAAAGGAGTTATTAACAAACATCAAATAAACAAACATCACTCAGCACCGCCCTCTAAAGGAGTTATTAACAAACATCAAATAAACAAACATCACTCACCACTGCCCTCTAAAGGAGTTATTAACAAACATCAAATAAACAAACATCACTCACCACCGCCCTCTAAAGGAGTTATTAACAAACATTAAATAAACAAACATCACTCACCACCGCCCTCTAAAGGAGTTATTAACAAACATCAAATAAACAAACATCACTCACCACTGCCCTCTAAAGGAGTTATTAACAAACATCAAATAAACAAACATCACTCACCACCGCCCTCTAAAGGAGTTATTAACAAACATCAAATAAACAAACATCACTCACCACCGCCCTCTAAAGGAGTTATTAACAAACATCAAATAAACAAACATCACTCACCACCGCCCTCTAAAGGAGTTATTAACAAACATCAAATAAACAAACATCACTCACCACCGCCCTCTAAAGGAGTTATTAACAAACATCAAATAAACAAACATCACTCACCACCGCCCTCTAAAGGAGTTATTAACAAACATCAAATAAACAAACATCACTCACCACCGCCCTCTAAAGGAGTTATTAACAAACATCAAATAAACAAACATCACTCACCACCGCCCTCTAAAAGAGTTATTAACAAACATCAAATAAACAAACATCACTCACCACCGCCCTCTAAAAGAGTTATTAACAAACATCAAATAAACAAACATCACTCACCACCGCCCTCTAAAGGAGTTATTAACAAACATCAAATAAACAAACATCACTCACCACCGCCCTCTAAAGGAGTTATTAACAAACATCAAATAAACAAACATCACTCACCACCGCCCTCTAAAGGAGATATTAACAAACATCAAATAAACAAACATCACTCACCACCGCCCTCTAAAGGAGTTATTAGTAAACATCAAATAAACAAACATCACTCACCACCACCCTCTAAAGGAGTCATTAACAAACATCACTCACCACCGCCCTCTAAAGGAGTTATTAACAAACATCACTCACCACCGCCCTCTAAAGGAGTTATTAACAAACATCAAATAAACAAACATCACTCACCACCACCCTCTAAAGGAGTTATTAACAAACATCAAATAAACAAACATCACTTACCACCGCCCTCTAAAGGAGTTATTAACAAACATCAAATAAACAAACATCACTCACCACCGCCCTCTAAAGGAGTTATTAACAAACATCAAATAAACAAACATCACTCACCACCGCCCTCTAAAGGAGTTATTAACAAACATCAAATAAACAAACATCACTCACCACCGCCCTCTAAAGGAGTTATTAACAAACATCAAATAAACAAACATCACTCACCACCGCCCTCTAAAGGAGTTATTAACAAACATCAAATAAACAAACATCACTCACCACCGCCCTCTAAAGGAGTTATTAACAAACATCAAATAAACAAACCTCCCACACCACCGCCCTCTAAAGGAGTTATTAACAAACATCAAATAAACAAACATCACTTACCACCGCCCTCTAAAGGAGTTATTAACAAACATCAAATAAACAAACATCGCTCACCACTGCCCTCTAAAGGAGTTATTAACATCAAATAAACAGACATCACTCACCACCGCCCTCTAAAGGAGTTATTAACAAACATCAAATAAACAAACATCACTCACCACCGCCCTCTAAAGGAGTTATTAACAAACATCACTCACCACTGCCCTCTAGAGGAGTTATTAACAAACATCAAATAAACAAACATCGCTCACCACCGCCCTCTAAAGGAGTTATTAACAAACATCAAATAAACAAACATCACTCACCACCGCCCTCTAAAGGAGTTATTAACAAACATCACTCACCACTGCCCTCTAAAGGAGTTATTAACAAACATCAAATAAACAAACATCACTCACCACCGCCCTCTAAAGGAGTTATTAACAAACATCAAATAAACAAACATCACTCACCACCGCCCTCTAAAGGAGATATTAAGAAGGGATATAGTCTTCTTGAGCGTAGATTCACTGTAAGAGTAAACAGTATAGCTCACAGCACACTGATATTTTATTGCATATGTTTGTGTATTATTAAAGTCTCAGTGTCTAAATTTATTATTGTTATTTTGTCATATTCAGCGTTTACATTACATAATTATTCAGATATACTTACATAAGACTGTTATGTATTGACTTGCATTTACATGTGATTTACATTCTGGATATGGACACGTTTGTGTCAGAGCTCTTTCTGTTTAATCTAAAGTTAAAAATAACAGAGACGTGTCAGTACATACAGCAGTACTTTACTCTTCCTACAAACTCTAATGTGGTAGAATCTACACTTTCCATACGTTTCCCCACTTGTTTGCCTGAAGGAAATAAACTGTACACACAAGAACACACACACTAACACATATACTTATACACACCCACCCACCCACACACACACACACACACATATATATATACACACACACACATATATATATATATATATATATATATATATATATATATATATATATATATATATATATATATATATATATATATATATATACACACACACACAAACACACACTAACATATATATACATATATACACACACATAGATACATATACTACACACACACATACTGTATATACACACACACTAACACATATATACGGTATATACGCACACACACACATATACATATATATATATATATATATATATATATAATATTTTTACACACGCACACACACATAAACACTGTGTCCACTCACTGTCCACTCTATTCAACACTACTACTACTTGCTATGATAAAGTATACAGAGAATCAGATGAACTACAGTCTGTAAGTAGAGCTCCTGTATGGTCAGTGAAGCTGATACACTGGACAGTGAGTGGAGATACCAGTGAAGTGGGCAGAAGTTGTAAACAGTATTCTTTAGCTTTATCTAACTTTGCCTACTTAAGTGTGCCACTCTCAGCTCTCTGGTCGAGAGAGTGTGGTTTCGGTGGGTGAGAGGAAGGAAGTGACAGTGGTTTGAAGGTGGTGTTGGCACTGGGGGTAAAAGCTTCTGGTCCTCAGAGAACGTTTTGTCCTCCTTATCACGAATTAACCGATCAGTCTCCACTTACCACATCACTAACAGCTAATCCCTGAGCCCACAGCCACCGGTATCAAAGCCACACTCCATCTGTGTACTGCTCGCCGACCGAGCCGGCTTCAAACGCTTTCTGTTATCATTTCCACTTCTGGGGTGAAGTATTGATTTCACGTTCTCACTCAATAACGATCAGCATATCTTTTTCTATTCATCTCCCTGATGTGGTAAGTTGATATTCTGAAGCACTCTGAGCTCACTCTCGGCCTGTTACACTCCCTGGGCACCCAGAAAAAATGCCAGTCATGAGCTGGAGGTTAGGGAGCCGGCCTTCTGATCCGAAGGTCGCTGGTTCGACCCCTGAACTGACAGGGCCCCCAACTGGTCCCTGGTTACTGTGGATAGAGCTGCCCAAGTTCTACAGTTTCTCATTAGGTTGAGTGTATAACTCTAAATGTAGGTATTGTATATAAACTAAGTTACAGTTTCTCATTAGGTTGAATGTATAACTCTAAATGTAGGTATTGTATATAAACTGAGTTACAGTTTCTCATTAGATTGAGTGTATAACTCTAAATGTAGGTATTGTATATAAACTGAGTTACAGTTTCTCATTAGGTTGAATGTATAACTCTAAATGTAGGTATTGTCTATAAACTGAGTTACAGTTTCTCATTAGGTTGAATGTATAACTCTAAATGTAGGTATTGTATATAAACTGAGTTACAGTTTCTCATTAGGTTGAATGTATAACTCTAAATGTAGGTATTGTATAGAAACTGAGTTACAGTTTCTCATTAGGTTGAATGTAATACTCTAAATGTAGGTATTGTATATAAACTGAGTTACAGTTTCTCATTAGGTTGAATGTATAACTCTAAATGTAGTTATTGTATATAAACTGAGTTACAGTTTCTCATTAGGTTGAATATATAACTCTAAATGTAGGTATTGTATATAAACTGAGTTACAGTTTCTCATTAGGTTGAATGTATAACTCTAAATGTAGGTATTGTCTATAAACTGAGTTACAGTTTCTCATTAGGTTGAATGTATAACTCTAAATGTAGGTATTGTATAGAAACTGAGTTACAGTTTCTCATTAGGTTGAATGTAATACTCTAAATGTAGGTATTGTATATAAACTGAGTTACAGTTTCTCATTAGGTTGAATGTATAACTCTAAATGTAGTTATTGTATATAAACTGAGTTACAGTTTCTCATTAGGTTGAATATATAACTCTAAATGTAGGTATTGTATATAAACTGAGTTACAGTTTCTCATTAGGTTGAATGTAATACTCTAAATGTAGTTATTGTATATAAACTGAGTTACAGTTTCTCATTAGGTTGAATATATAACTCTAAATGTAGGTATTGTATATAAACTGAGTTACAGTTTCTCATTAGGTTGAATGTAATACTCTAAATGTAGGTATTGTATATAAACTGAGTTTATCACACTATGAGCTGGTTGTGTTTCCTTCATCCGTTCACTCTCAGTCAGTTCTGGCTGTGAAGATCTGTGAGTTTTCATTTCAGCGCATCGTTAACTTCTAATGCTTAAACATGTCGGCCTACATCACGTCTCTGCGTGACATCATGTGTGTGTAGCTGCTTCACTTGATGGCTAGCGTAGCGCAGCGTGAAGAAATCAGAAACGAGCATTAAAACGCTTTGTTGTGAACTCCAAACCCAGAAAAGAACATCAGAGACACCATCACTCAACATGAAACATGAGAGCCTCCACAGAATATACAGATTAATCACCGCTGGAGATGCTTAAACACCGCGTGTGGAGAACCGCGTAGGGCTGAATAATACTACTATGTGGATTATGACCTCAGGAGAAGCTGCTCTACCTTCCACACGTCCACGACCCTCCTTTATTGTTCTGAGTTTACCCCTCCACCTTAAATACTGAAGCACTTACATTCTGGTGTCTAAGCTTCTGTTCAAATCTTCCAGTTCCACCTTAAATGGTGCAGCAGTTACACGCTAGTGCCCCGGGCCCTGGAGGTCTCTGAAGGAAAACCTTTGGGGGGTGAGGGGGTTGGGTTTACTGCCCATAGTGTGTGTGTATGTGTGTGTTTCACTGGCCCCTAGTCTGTGTGTTAACTAGTGTGTGTGGGGAGGGGTATTTCAATGCCCCCTAGTGCCCGTGGTCATTTGTGTGTATGTGTGTGTTTCACTGGCCCCTAGCATGTGTATTTACTAATGTGTGCATGTGTGTTTTTTACTGCCCCTAGTGTGTCTTCACTAGTGTGTATGTGTGTTTTTCTGTGTGTGTGTGTATGTGGGTGTTGCATTGGCCTGTAGTTTGGGTGTTTGTGTGTGTTTTACTGTCCCTTGTGTGTCTTCACTAGTGTGTGTGTGTGCATGTGTATGAGGGTGTTTTCACTGCCCCCTAGTCTGTGTTCACCATTGTGTGTGTGTGTGTGTGTGTGTGTGTGTGTGTATATATGCTGGTGTTTCACTGCCACTTAGTGTTTGTTCACTAGTGTGTATGTGTGTGTGTATGATGGTGTTTTCACTGCCCCCTTGTGTGTGTTCATCTGTGTGTGTGTTTTACTACCCCCAGTGTGTGTGTGTGTGTGTGTTGTACAGCCCCTGATTATTAGTGTGTTTATGTGTGTTGCACTGCCACTTAGTGTGTGTGTGTGTCCAGTAGTGTATGTGTATGTTTATGTGTGTGTTGCACTGTCCCTAGTGTGTGTCTGTTTACTGACCCCAGTATGTCTTCACTAGTGTGTGTGTGTGTTTATTTGTGTGTATGTGTGTGTTTTACTGCCCCTAGTGTGTGTTCACTAGTTTGTGTGTGTGTGTTTGTTTCACTGCCCCCAGTGTGTGTGTGTGTGTGTGTTTTACTGCCCTTAGTGTGTCTTCACTAGTGTATTTTGTGGTTGTGTGTGTATATGTGTGTTTATGTAGATGTTGCAATGCCCCTTGATGTGTGTGTATATGTGTGTTTCACTGCCCCTAGTGTGTGTGTTCACCAGTCTGTGTGTGTGTGTGTTTCACTGTCCCCAGTGTGTGTGTGTGTGTATGTTTGTGTTTTACTGCCCCTAGTGTGTGTGTGTGTGTGTGTGTGTGTGTGTGTGTGTGCGTGTGTGTGTGTGTTCACTAGTGTTTTTGTGTGTGTGTGTGTGTTTCACTGCCACGCTAGGTTAAATATGGAGGTCATATGTGTGTGAACACAAACAGTCAATATGTGATCACGTCTATTCGCTTCATCTTCAGCGTCCAGTTCAAACAGCTCTGCCTCTCAGAGTCGAGTCGGCGCCGTTAACTCGAGCCCCGTTTATATAACCGAGAGCTGAGAGTCAGTTTTGTTCTGTTTTGGCGAGCGTGCAGTCGACGGTCGGGCCGGTGGAAGTTCTCTGGTCCGCGCTAAGAAAATAACAGTGGCTCGAAGAAACCCACATCCACATTAGCGTCAGCGGCGCGCGGCCATTAATCCGGGCTCATTAATTTAGCATGGGGCGCCGATGTTAGCGTCTTCCTCGCTCCACATTCTCCTGCTCCACAGCTCGGCTGCTGAATATTTCATGGTACACAATATGTAAAAGCGGCCCAATTTCCAGAGCAGCAGGTCTATAAAAGGAGAGAAACACAGCCGGCTCGTACGCCGTAATCCGATTCATGTTTTCCTCTGAACTCCCCCGTGTTTCCGCGATACCAGGAGCGCATGCGACTCGGGCTGCACGCCGCCTATGAAAAATGAATTATGTTTCTATTAAACCGCCGAGAAATTATTCACATCACTCTATATGAACGCATTACTAGTAGTCATTGTACTAACCCAGTGTTTTGATTTGAACTGTATCACAGACGGTTATATGTATATCTATTTATATATATATATATATATATATATATATATATATATATTATATATATATATATATATATATATATATATATATATTTATATATAGAAATATTATATATTTATATATTTATATGTATGCATTACAGCCTTTGGTGTGCTTATGTTCATGTTGGGGTATCAAATTACTCCCTCGGCATCCTTGACACTTTCAGCTCTAGCGCTAGCTCGAGGGAACACGCGCAGCATTTACGCACTCGTGTGTTTATCTCTACTGACAGCGGACTCTCTCTCTTCTCTCTTTCTCTCTCTCTCTCTCCTCTCTCTCTCTCTCTCACTCTCTCTCTCTTCTCTCTCTCTCTCTCTCTCTCTCTCTTCTCTCTCTCTCTCTCTCTCTCTCCCCCTCTCTCTCTCTCTCTCTCTCTCTCCCCCTCTCTCTCTCTCTCTCCTCTCTCTCTCTCTTCTTCTCTCTCTCTTTCTTCTCTCTCTCTCTCTCTCTCTCTCTTCTCTCTCTCTCTCTCTTCTTCTCTCTCTCTCTCTTCTCTCTCTCTCTCTCTCTTCTGTCTCTCTCTGTCTCTCTCTCTCTCTCTCTCTTTCTCTCTCTCCTCTCTCTCTCTCTCTTCTCTCTCTCTCTCTCTCTCTCTCTCCTCTCTCTCTCTCTCTCTCTCTCCTCTCTCTCTCTCTCTCTCGGCGTGTGAGGGTTTATCAGTGCCATCTCATCCGGCTGAATGAAACAAAGTGCTAGAGGCAAAACAGCGTAACAGGTTTAGCGTGTGGGTGAAGAGCTGGGGATTGAAACTCAGCGCCGGTGGACGGGCTCTGTTACCTCTGCGTGCCACAGAAACGGAGGTGCTAGCTCATGTACTGACGTGCGGCCTGCATTAGCCGGGGCCCCCTCAGGCCCCTATCAATGAGATCAGGCTGGATATGTCGGAGTATTCATACAGGCAGCAGTTAGGAGGCCGAATTTCTTGTTTTTGAACCTCACCCTTGGCTTGGGGGTCCATCCTCTGCGCCACAGTGGAAAGCCCATCGTCCCAGAGTGCGGCAGAACTCCGTAGAGCTCAGAGCGTCAGCTCCTGCGCTGTTGAGGGCCATAGAAGTTCATCTTCGTCATGCTGCATCTTCCTCCCGCAGTCAACAGCCTCCTCAGGTTCTGGGAGGACCGTTCCTCTCCAGGCCACTGGGGGCGCTGTCCTATGTCTGACATCAGTGGCACGGAGAGGATTTAACTATTTAAGTGTGCTCACTGTAGAGAGGGTGCTGACTTGTTTTCACAGCTGACAGGCTGAGCATTTGTCCTCGCCACCCACAGCAGGAACTCTTGCAGTACTGCATCTTCGAGAGTAGGGGATAGATCGCCCTGACCATACAGGAGCTCCACTCACTGTCCACTGTATCAGCTCCACTGACCATACAGGAGCTCCACTCACTGTCCACTGTATCAGCTCTACTGACCATACAGGACCTCCACTCACTGTCCACTGTATCAGCTCCACTGACCATACAGGACCTCCACTCACTGTCCACTGTATCAGCTCTACTGACCATACAGGACCTCCACTCACTGTCCACTGTATCAGCTCCACTGACCATACAGGACCTCCACTCACTGTCCACTGTATCAGCTCCTCTGACCATACAGGAGCTCCACTCACTGTCCACTGTATCAGCTCTACTGACCATACAGGACCTCCACTCACTGTCCACTGTATCAGCTCCACTGACCATACAGGACCTCCACTCACTGTCCACTGTATCAGCTCCACTGACCATACAGGACCTCCACTCACTGTCCACTGTATCAGCTCCACTGACCATACAGGACCTCCACTCACTGTCCACTGTATCAGCTCCACTGACCATACAGGAGCTCCACTTACAGACTGTAGTTCATCTGATTCTCTGTATACTTTATTACTCTGTTCTTTAATGATCAGGACCCCCACAGGACCCCCACAGAGCAGATACTATTAGGGAGGTGGGTCATTCTCAGCACTGCAGTGACACTGACGTGGTGCTGGTGTGAGTGGATCAGACACAGCAGTGCTGCTGCTGGAGTGTTTAAACACCTCAGTGTCACTGCTGGACTGAGAATCGTCCACCAACCAAAACTATCCAGACAGCAGTGTCCTGTGGGCGGCGTCCTGTGTCCACTGATGAAGGACTAGACAACTCAAACTGTGCAGCAGCAGATGAGCTACTGTCTCTGACTTTACATCTACAAGGTGGACCAGCAAGTAGTAGGAGTGTCTAATAGAGTGGACAGTGAGTGGACACAGTGTTTAAACACTCCAGCAGCAGCCCTGCTGTGTCTGATCCACTCACACAAGCACAACACACACATACATCAAAGTCACTGCAGTGCTAAGAATGACCCACCTCCCTAATAGTATCTGCTCTGTGGTGGTCCTGTGGGGGTCCTGATCATTAAAGAACAGAGTAATAAAGTATACAGAGAATCAGATGAACTACAGTCTGTAAGTGGAGCTCCTGTATGGTCAGTGGAGCTGATACAGTGGACAGTGAGTGGAGGTCCTGTATGGTCAGTGGAGCTGATACAGTGGACAGTGAGTGGAGGTCCTGTATGGTCAGTGGAGCTGATACAGTGGACAGTGAGTGGAGGTCCTGTATGGTCAGTGGAGCTGATACAGTGGACAGTGAGTGGAGGTCCTGTATGGTCAGTGGAGCTGATACAGTGGACAGTGAGTGGAGGTCCTGTATGGTCAGTGGAGCTGATACAGTGGACAGTGAGTGGAGGTCCTGTATGGTCAGTGGAGCTGATACAGTGGAGAGTGAGTGGAGTTCCTGTATGGTCAGTGGAGCTGATACAGTGGACAGTGAGTGGAGGTCCTATATGGTCAGTGGAGCTGATACATTGGACAGTGAGTGGAGGTCCTGTATGGTCAGTGGAGCTGATACAGTGGTCAGTGAGTGGAGGTCCTATATGGTCAGTGGAGCTGATACAGTGGACAGTGAGTGGAGATAGAGGGAAGTGTTAGCTGATGGGTGTGTATAAAGATGTTTCCCCTCCATTTCGCTCCCTGAAGGTAAAGATAGAGAGGATGAGGAGGGGCTTTTTCCATTCTGAACCCCGGCAGCAACTAGGACCACCACACACACACACACATCGTACACAGGATTCCTGCTGAGTTGCACAGCAGTAGTTGCACTTTTATTAATTTCAATCTTTCATTTCAGTCACTTTTCGCACATTCTGCACTTTATTATATATATATATATATACAGTACTGTGTGTATTAATAGCGTAGGTAGTGTTTTTACATACGTCAGTGTGTTTATTTAACCCTTTCCAAGCTTCTCCTAAACAACCCAGTATTATTATCAGTTCTCATCTAATACCTGCTTTGACTGCTCAGTACTTCATTAAGATAAATCAAGATTTGCTGCTGAAGGAACTGAACACATTCATACAATGTCTGGGGCGTCCAGGAGAAATCTGGAACCTAACTTTGTTCTTCAAACTGGATCAAGATCTGATCTACTTCTCTCACAATAACATATTCATGTTACTTTGTATTGTATGTAAGATTATTTACATCTGATTTACCTAATCAGATCTGGTGTTCCTACTAGTGAACACACACTTATTGATCAGATAAAGACTTTTAAACTATCAGCTCAGACCAATGTAGCAATTTTGTAAATCCAGATTAAACCCGTTTCTCTTTTATGTGTGTGAGCTCTATAACTTGCACTCTGTTCTGAACCTTAATAAGCTCATTTTAATAGCAAGTAAGTCCTTTGTTTTAATTCTTTTCATGAATTTTTTTTTCTATTTTATACTTCATACGTTTTTAATAACATTTTTTTTACCGGTTGTCCTTTTGATGTTTCTTTTGCTTTTATGTTTGTAAAGTACATAAAAAAAGTTGTGTGTGAAATGGGCTTTATGAACACACTGGTCTTGCCCAAACCTTTAAACTGCAGGTTTATTATTAAGTGAATAATCTTAACTGGATCAATTGCATTGGTTTCTTTAATGTCTGTATAATTAAGTGATTAATTAAAAGGCAATCAGAGCGGGCTGCTGTGAAACTCTGTATTCCAGAAAAACATACACAGTCAGAATTGTTAAGTGGTGAAGACATATGTAGGTTCACTGGTGGGTTTGATTGTAAATACAGTGTGTATATTTGTGTTTGTGAACTGTAAACACCATTACCACCACTGTAAACATCATTACCACCACTGTAAACATCATTACCACCACTGTAAACATCATTACCACCACTGTAAACATCACCACCACAGTAAACACCATCACCACCACTGTAAACACCACCACTGTAAACACCATCACCATCACTGTAAACATCATTACCACCACTGTAAACATCACCACCACAGTAAACACCATCACCACCACAGTAAACACCATCACCACCACTGTAAACATCATTACCACCACTGTAAACGTCATTACCACCACTGTAAACATCACCACCACAGTAAACACCATCACCATCACTGTAAACATCATTACCACCACTGTAAACATCACCACCACAGTAAACACCATCACCACCACTGTAAACACCACCACTGTAAACACCATCACCATCACTGTAAACATCATTACCACCACTGTAAACATCACCACCACAGTAAACACCATCACCACCACAGTAAACACCATCACCACCACTGTAAACATCATTACCACCACTGTAAACACCATCACCACCACTGTAAACATCATTACCACCACTGTAAACATCATTACCACCACTGTAAACATCACCACCACAGTAAACACCATCACCACCACTGTAAACACCATCACCATCACTGTAAACATCATTACCACCACTGTAAACATCACCACCACAGTAAACACCATCACCACCACTGTAAACACCACCACTGTAAACACCATCACCACCACTGTAAACATCATTACCAGCACTGTAAACACCATCACCACCAGCACTATAAACACCATCACCACCACAGTAAACACCATCACCACCACTGTAAACACCATCACCACCACCACTGTAAACACTATCACCATCACAGTAAACATCATCACTACCACTGTAAACACCATCACCATCACCACCACTGTAAACACCATCACCACCACAGTAAAATCATCACTACCACTGTAAACACCACCACCACCACCACTGTAAACACCATCACCACCACTGTAAACACCACCACCACTGTAAACACATCACCTCCACTGTAACCATCATCACCACCAGCACCACTGTAAACACCATCACCACCTTTGTAAACACCACCACGGTAAACACCATCTCCAACAACTACTTGTTGTTACCCTGTTCTTTAATGGTCAGGTGTCCTGATCATTAAAGAACAGAGTAATAAAGTATACAGAGAATCAGATGAACTACAGTCTGTAAGTGGAGCTCCTGTATGGTCAGTGGAGCTGATAGAGTGGACAGTGAGTGGAGCTCCTGTATGGTCAGTGGAGCTAATACAGTGGTCAGTGAGTGGAGGTCCTGTATGGTCAGTGGAGCTGATACAGTGGACAGTGAGTGGAGGTCCTGTATGGTCAGTGGAGCTGATACAGTGGACAGTGAGTGGAGGTCCTGTATGGTCAGTGGAGCGGATACAGTGGACAGTGAGTGGAGGTCCTGTATGGTCAGTGGAGCTGATACAGTGGACAGTGAGTGGAGATAGAAGGAGGTGTTTCTACTAAAGAGGACGCTGGGTGTATAAGCTATGTACTTGTGTGAGGGAGTTAAAAGCACAGAACTGTTGAACTCTGTGGTATCAAGGCGAGAAGAGAAGCCTCCCTTAAAAACTCTCAGACAAAAACCTCAAAACAGAAAAGCGTTCAGTAAGAAGTGAGCAGGGATGAGAGCGCTTCCCCGCGCGCTCCAAAATAGAAGGTCTCTGAAAAATAAGACAGATTGAAAACAATAAAAAGAAAATAGATAAATGCCCGGCGGCGACTTCACCGGCGCGTTTACAGGAAATAAGCCGGGTCGGAGACAATGAAAGCCAGACAGAGCCCGTCTGAACGCCGGGGAACTTTCCGGAAGATGGTTTTGGAGATGAGACAGAAATCCGAAACGAGATTAAACAAAAGCCACGCCGGCATGTCGAACCGCGCCCACCGCCTCCCCCCTCCCGCCCTTTCTCCTTTATCGTCTCTGACACGCTTGATTCCGCAGTCACGCTCGGCTCGTGAGACGTTGGAAAAGCGCTTAAGAGAGCAAAACAGAAGGTGTCCCCCCATTACCTGCTCCGCCAACTCTGCTGCGGCTGCAACAGGTCATCAGCTCCATCAGGACCCGCCTCGCATCATCTCCGCGACTGCATAACAACTATTTCCCCTCCGTTCTCATTCAGACTTTCTTTCAGTCTTCAGCTTGGCAGACAGAGGTCTGATAGAACGTCCCAGCTGAACCTCTAATTAATTAATTGATAAAGAACTTCATTCATCCACTGTATCAGCTCCACTGACCATACAGGACCTACACTCACTGTCCACTGTATCAGCTCCACTGACCATACAGGATCTCCACTCACTGTCCACTGTATCAGCTCCACTGACCATACAGGACCTCCACTCACTGTCCACTGTATCAGCTCCACTGACCATACAGGACCTCCACTCACTGTCCACTGTATCAGCTCCACTGACCATACAGGACCTCCACTCACTGTCCACTTTATCAGCTCCACTGACCATACAGGACCTCCACTCACTGTCCACTGTATCAGCTCCACTGACCATACAGGACCTACACTCACTGTCCACTGTATCAGCTCCACTGACCATACAGGACCTCCACTCACTGTCCACTGTATCAGCTCCACTGACCATACAGGACCTACACTCACTGTCTACTGTATCAGCTCCACTGACCATACAGGACCTACACTCACTGACCACTGTATCAGCTCCACTGACCATACAGGACCTACACTCACTGACCACCGTATCAGCTCCACTGACCATACAGGACCTACACTCACTGTCTACTGTATCAGCTCCACTGACCATACAGGACCTCCACTCACTGTCCACTGTATCAGCTTCACTGACCTTTCAGGACCTACACTCACTGTCCACTGTATCAGCTCCACTGACCATACAGGACCTACACTCACTGTCTACTGTATCAGCTCCACTGACCATACAGGAGCTCCACTCACTGTCCACTGTATCAGCTCCACTGACCATACAGGACCTACACTCACTGTCTACTGTATCAGCTCCACTGACCATACAGGACCTACACTCACTGACCACTGTATCAGCTCCACTGACCATACAGGACCTCCACTCACTGTCCACTGTATCAGCTCCACTGACCATACAGGACCTACACTCACTGTCCACTGTATCAGCTCCACTGACCATACAGGACCTCCACTCACTGTCCACTGTATCAGCTCCACTGACCATACAGGACCTCCACTCACTGTCCACTGTATCAGCTCCACTGACCATACAGGACCTCCACTCACTGTCCACTGTATCAGCTCCACTGACCATACAGGAGCTCCACTTACAGACTGTAGTTCATCTGATTCTCTGTATACTTTATTACTCTGTTCTTTAATGATCAGGACCCCCACAGGACCACCACAGAGCAGATACTATTAGGGAGGTGGGTCATTCTCAGCACTGCAGTGACACTGACGTGGTGGTGGTGTGTTAGTCTTTGTTGTGCTTGTGTGAGTGGATCAGACACAAAACTGTCTGCTTTCTTAATTGATCACAACAAATCTGTGTGTCCAGACATAACTAATCTATCTGCATGGATCCCAATGTAGGTATCAATAACTGTGTAGCTCTTTCATCCCAAAGGTGTTCTATCAGGTTGAGGTCAGGACTCTGTACAGGCCAGTCAAGTTCTTTCACACCAAACTCCTCCTCTGTGTCTTTATGGAGCTGCTTTGTGCACTGGCCATGTGTGTGTAGTCATGTTGGAACAGGAAGGGGCCGTCCCAAACTGTCCCCACAAGGTTGGGAGTCCAAATTCTCTTGGTCTGCTGAAGCATTAAGAGTTCCTTTTTTTAACTGGAACTGAGGGTCCGAGCCCACCTCCTGAAAAAAAAACCCACACCATAATCCCCCCTCCACCAAACTTTACACTCGGCGCAATGCAGTCAGACAAGTACCGTTCTCCTGGCAACCACCAAACCCAGACTTGTCCATTGGATTACCAGATGGAGAAGCGTGATTGGTCACTCCAGAGAACACGTCTCCACTGCTCTAGAGTCCAGTGGCCACGTGTTATACTCCACTGCATCTGATGCTCTGCATTGTGCTTCATGATGTAAAACTTGGATGCAGCTGCTCGGCCATGGAGACCCATTCCATGAAGCTCTCTACGCTCTGTTCTAGAGCTGATCTGAAGACCACATGAAGTTTGGAGGTCTGTAGTGATTGACTCTGTAGAAAGTTGGTGACCTCTGTGCACTATGCTCCTCAGCATCCGCTGACCCGCTCTGTCATTGTACGTGTTCTACCACTTGGTGTCTGAGTTGCTGTCGTTCTCAATCACTTCCACTTTGTTATAACACCACTGTCCTATCACGGTACCACGCTGGAGTTCACTGAGCTCCTGAGAGACCCACTCTTTACTAATGAGTGTAGAAGCAGTCTGCAGGACTAGGTGCTGGTTTTATACACCTGTGGACATGGAAGTGATTGAAACACCTGAATTCAGTGAATTGGATGGAACACTTTTGGCTATATAGTGTAATATAGAGTATAGTAATACAGGGTATCTAGAATATAAAAAAATATATATAAGATAAAAGCAAGACGAAATAAAAATAAATATGATAAAGCACATTGTGAGATAATAACATAACATTAAATAATAATACGAAGAAGAAGATAAATAAAAATAAATAAAAAAATAAGGCTACACAGACACAAAGTCACAGTATAATAAAAACAGATCCTGTTCAGAAGTAAGTCAGAAGTTACTCCACTCACCTCTCATAGTAATGAAGGTCTGAGTAGGTTTGAAGAGGCAACTCTGACTCTGCCTCTCTGCTGGATTTGTTACGAGGCTCGTTCTGATCACGGCACTGTGATTCAATATTATTTCTTTACTAAATATGAGGAAACTGATAGCAACAATTATGAATATGTTAAATAATAATAATGAATAATAATAATAATAAATGTGCCAAACAAATTACAGTGTGAGGAAAGGGAAATTTAGGTATCTGAAAACCTCAGCATGTAAGTGCCTTCAGATCTGTGTTCAGCACCAGGGACAGCTCACTGAGCATGTTGTTCAATGTGGTTGCTGTAACTTTCTGTGTTGATAACGTTTGAACCACAAGAGATATTGCAAATCTGATCAGATCAATCGATTTCTGAGACAGTTCTAATCTTCTTTGATCTGCTACACGACCACCTTCCCATTGGGAAAACTTGCCCTTCGTCAAATATGAAGACCAGAACTGTCTCAGAAATCAATTGATGCAATCAGATTTTCAAACATTATCAACACAGAAAGTTGCAACAACAACCACATTGAACAACATGTTCAGTGAGCTGTCTCTGGAGCTGAACACAGATCTGAAGGCTCTGATCTCCACATAGCCTAAAAGATAGACCCCCTCAGCTGTTACTTGCTGGGTTATCCAGGTACGACATTTTCAATTTCCTTTCTGAAATAAAAAACCAGAGTGTTCTAAGACTTTTGACTCACCTTGTAGATACAGTTTGGGTTATACCTGTAGGGTTGATACTAGGCATGCATTGATTTCTTTTTATTATCACAGTATTAATGTTAATATGTTGCTGTTCTATTCATTAAACAGATTAATATCACATATACAGTCTCTGATAGCCAGTGTGAAAATGTTCAGCTCTGTTTTACCTCCCTGTCTCGACCCAAATTGAGGAACCAGTGTCCACAGCAAATGTCCACAGCGCCAGCAGCTGTCCGTGTAAGCAAACCCTCAATTCCTGCTCCAGTCGAGTGTTCATTAGAGCAGCAGCGTTCACTCAGCTATGGGAATGTTGGTATCACTGAGTTATATAAGTAAACAATCTTGGTGTCCACAGAATACCAGCGTCGGTATACATGTATCCCTAGTTTAGAGAAACCAAACACAACTACTTCCCAGCGACAGGTTCCAGTGTAACAAGTGTATTTGTAATGCAAACCATCGCGAACTCTAATTGACATTCCCAGAGAGATTCCCTGCACGGCGGCTGAAGGGAAGGAAGCGATCCTGAAGCCACTTGTGGTGGTGATTAAGAGTCTGTATCATCCACCCGGAGCTGAAATACGAGGTACGCTGGGGCTCAAGGGTCAGCCCCTCTCTCGAAGTCCTTGATGAACAGGGATTGTACTGATTGCGCTGAAGATTACCGAACTGAGAAAACAGCCCAGCTCTTTGGTTATTCCAAGAAAAGAGCCAAGATCTCCAAGAAAGCTGTAGGTATACAATGTGGATACGGAGGAAAAGGCTATTTTCCTGCTTCGGTGCGGACGCAGAATTTTTTACAGGTCTTAATTAAAGGACTTTCGCTGCTCGACAAATGTCAGGGCTGTTTTTCAGCCTCCCAGTCGGTAGGTTGAGGGAAAGGTAACGGCTAGTGAGTCACAATGCATCATCTCCGAGGATGCTGATAAATGCCACGTTGAATCCCATGTCCAATCAGTGTCACGCCGCCGTGGCAGCATTTAGCGTAATGAGCGTCGACGTTAACGTAGTAAGCGGCTCAGGCCGGAGACGCGCTGCTGCGACTAAGCGGCGAATAAGATCACCTGCGAAATAATGCAATACCAACAGGCTAATGAAAAATCATGCCCGACGCAAACTTGTTTATGTGCTCGGAGAGAGTGGGCAGGGATGAATGAAATAATTACATAAGGCCGGGCTCCTGGAAAACGCGGCAGCGGCGTCCCACCTCTGGCTCGGCGGCGGGCCCGGACGGATGATTCTGTCAAAGTGTCCAATTAGGCTAAATGATGCGCTGCTGCGGACGCTTTATTTGTTGGTTTCTAAACGGCTTTCGCTGCCGATCTCGCCGAGTTAATGGAAACTAAGCGACAGATGATAACTGCTGGAGATTTAATCCACGGCCTTTTATTCACGGGAATTCGTTTGTTTATTTATTTACTCGCCGCGCTCTCGCTGCTCTCGTCCAATCGTTGGGAGTTAATTGAGCAGTCTTTCCGACTCCCCTTTAATTTCAATTAAAATCCTGTGGTGGCTTGTCCTGCTGCAGTGGGATCCATTAGCAAGGCTGTCTGGACCTCCAGGACATTTAATGGAGCTTTAACTTCAACGTTACCTCACACTTCAACACTTCCACACTCACGAGGGCCGAGGGCCGAGAGACAGAGAGAGAGAGAGAGAGAAAGAGAGAGAGAGAGAGAGAGAGAGAGAGAGAGAGAGTGTTATACTGCAACCCATCATCTTCAGTACAAGGGTACATGTTTACTGTTATCTTCCAATAAGATAGTACACAGCTCTCAGTAGCAGTAATACTAACCAATCAGCTCTCAGTAGCAGTAATACTAACCAATCAGCTCTCAGTAGCAGTAATACTAACCAGTCAGCACTCAGTAGCAGTAATACTAACCAATCAGCTCTCAGTAGCAGTAATGCTAACCAATCAGCTCTCAGTGGCAGTAACGCTAACCAATCAGCTCTCAGTAGCAGTAATACTAACCAATCAGCTCTCAGTAGCAGTAATGCTAACCAATCAGCTCTCAGTGGCAGTAATGCTAACCAATCAGCTCTCAGTAGCAGTAATGCTAACCAATCAGCCCTCAGTAGCAGTAACGCTAACCAATCAGCTCTCAGTAGCAGTAATGCTAACCAGTCAGCTCTCAGTAGCAGTAATGCTAACCAAACAGCTCTCAGTAGCAGTAATGCTAACCTAACAGCTCTCAGTAGCAGTAATGCTAACCAAACAGTGCTCAGTAGTAGTAATGCTAACCAATCAGCTCTCAGTAGCAGTAATGTTAACCAATCAGCTCTCAGTAGCAGTAATGCTAACCAATCAGCTCTCAGTAGTAGGATTATAGTGTGTTATGCTTTCTTTCCAACCACTCCTGACTTTCTATTGTGGTCTTCAGAAAACCAGAGATGATGACATTCAATATCTGATATCTGAAGCCCAGTAAATCAGCAGAGTCCCCGGTCAGTAGAGCGTAGCGAGTCCTTTCCAACAAGCCCTGGTCTGCATTGTGAGCCTTCAGGAAACTAGAGATACAGACCCTGGAATCACCAGACTCCTCCCCCGTTGTCTTCTCAGAGGTATCCATGTTGTTTGACTTGTCTACATCAAGTACAACCAGTACAGTTGACAAGACTGCTAGTCTCCAGTTAGGACCCCCAGAAAGTTGGCATCTCCAAACTCTTGACAGGCAGCACAGCAGCCAGAGTAGCATTGTCTGTTTCTGTGGAGCTTCACAAACAGTGCGACGTGGAGTCGCATCCATTATTTATTTGGGAACTTTATTATTAATGACAAATAAGTGGCTCGTTGAACCATGAACACATCTAGATAAGAGCGGGCTTCTACAGGTTTGCTGGAGTAGACAGGCACACGCAGAACCATTAGCGCACCAGCTCGTGTTCTGCATTAGCTTTTTTTTTCCTTCTCAGCTAAAAATGGAAGTGTAATTTGAGCGTGCTGATTGTGGAAGATTACAATGAAACATAAATTGATGCAGCAGACTGCAAATCAAAAGATAAACCACAATTATTGGACGTGTGCGGAAGGTGCAGTCAAACAGGAGAACCATTATTCTCACAATTCTGCCTCCTTTGAATCCAGAAAAATAATAGCGGGACTAAACGCTGCAGGGCTGCACAGTGTATCGCTGCTTAATCATCGTGATGCAGGAATTGTGATGTTGGGATTAATCAAGAATGATCATCCAAATTCATCACCGTCACAATACATTACCTGGCCAAATGTATGTGGACACCTGACTATCACTACTACATGAGCCCCCACTTTGCGACTATAACAATCTCCACCCTTCTGGCCAACAAGGGCATCTGTTTGCTGACACAACTGTATTAGCAGTTAGCAAAGCGTTTGCACCTCTTCAGATTTTTTAGTTATAAAATGTGATGAAAGTGGAGACAATGTCAGCTAATCGCTGATGACCTCAAGAATAAGGAAATAAGGACCACAGGAGAAGGAAATGCTTTAAAAATCCAATTTTAGGAATCCAATTTCCACAGACCATGACGTCTCCTTTCCATCAAGCCCTGGATCTGCATTGCCAGCCTTCAGGGAACCAGAGAAACAAACCCAGGAATCTCTCAAATTTGTATCCGACTTAGGCGCACTCTAGGCGGCCTTGCCTGAGACACTTGCCTGCAGCAGAGATCCAGGGAGCCAGAGGAATTGATGAGGAGTTCCAGATTTCCTCCAGATTTTTAGTTAAAAGAGCATTTGTGAGGCCAGGTACTGGTTCACAGCCTTGGTTCCAGGTCATTCCAAAGGTGTCCAGTAGGGTAGACCCTTCATAACAGAGGAACTCATTAGGACAGAGAGCTGGAACAGGAAAGTGTTTCTTTCCAAACTGCTGCTGGAAGCATATAATTGTGTAGAAGCTCTTTCTGTATTGATATCACCCTTCATTGGAACTGTGGGTCTGAGCCCAAACTTGAACCCCACCCCAGACCATTATCCCCCCGCCATCAAACCTAGGATAGTAAAGCGTGATTCATCACTCCAGAGATTTCAGAGTTTCACAGAGTACAGTGGGGGGAGCTTTACACCACTCCAGAGTCCAGGGGTGGAATTTTACACCACTCCAGAGTCCAGTGGTGGAGCTTTACACCACTCCAGAGTCCATTGGTGAAGCTTTACACCACTCCAGAGTCCAGTATTGGAGCTTTACACCACTCCAGAGTCCAGTGGTGGAGCTTTACACCACTCCAGAGTCCAGTGGTGTAGCTTTACACCACTCCAGAGTCCAGTGGTGGAGCTTTACACCACTCCAGAGTCCAGTGGTGGAGCTTTACACCACTCCAGAGTCTAGTGGTGGAGCTTTACACCACTCCAGAGTCCAGTGGCGGAGCTTTACACCACTCCAGAGTCCAGTGGCGGAGCTTTACACCGCACCATTCACAACATGACTGCGATTGCATGACTATGTGCTTGATTATATACACCTGTTAGTAATGGGTGTGGCTGAAACAACAGAACTCAATAATTCTGATGTGTCCACATACTTTTGGCCATCTAGAAATGCAGTACGTGGCATAAATCATGAAAATACTGTTTGGCACATAAAAGAAAGTCCACTGTGCTTCATTAGGCCGGATGATTCAGATTAGTGTCTCTTTCTTTCGCTCCCTCACAGTGACCAGCGCCGCTGCCAACGGGTCAGGCCACATGGCAAGGCCCCTTCCAAACGCATTTCCTGCCCACTCTGCATTAGCGCCGCTAATTAAAATTTCTCTGGCCAGACTCCAGGTCATCTAACTCCTGACTCGGTCAGTCTAGGAGCCATCCATTGTACATCTGGAGCTACGTCATGGCAGAAAATCGAGGCCACGTTGAGCCGCAGCCGTAAAAGCTTTCCAGCGGAAACTTCTCAACGTTCTTAATGCAGCTCTGGAATAACTCGCTTTATGTTTCTTACGCGGGATATCTGGTTATTTACTATGTGGCCCATCGATAGGAGATAACAGCGGGCTGATGTTTAGTCCTCGTCCAGGAGGATGGACTGTGGGAGCGGTGACGGAAGGCTCGGAGCGAGGTCAGAACTCCGGAGCACATGTATTTTAATCAATAGCACTCTACAAGTGAAAGCAGATCGATGACGGATGGAGGTAATGCGATGCATGGAGCTGCCTCAGGAGACGGAGTGATGGAGTGATGGACAGAAAAAGAAGTGAGGTAAGGTAAGTGGGTGGAGAGGGAAAGACTGAGACTAATGGGAGAGAGAGAGAGAGAGAGAGAGATGGACAGGCAGAGCAAAAAAAGAAAAGGGAGAGAAAAAAAAGAAAGAGAACAAAGAAAAATGATGGGCAGGCAAACAGAGACCAGAGAGAAATAGTAACAGATCAAAGCAGAGAGAGAGAGAGAGAAGAAAGGAGGTGAACATACGGATGAAGATAAAAAAAGATAAAGAAAACAAGAGAGAGAGAGAGAGAGAGAGAGAGAGAGAGATAGAGACAGACAGAGAGACAGAGAGACAGAGAGAGAGGGAGATGAACATATGGATGAAGATAAAAAAGATAAAGAAAACAAGAGAGAGAAATAGAGAGAGAGAGACAGAGAGAGACAGAGCGAGAGGGAGAGAGAGAGAGAGAAGAAAGGAGGTGAACATACGGATGAAGATAAAAAAGATAAAGAAAACAAGAGAGAGAAATAGAGAGAGAGAGAGAGAGAGAGAGAGAGAGAGAGAGAGAGAGAGAGAGTGAGAGAGAGGGAGGAAAGGAGGTGGACATTCGGATGAAGATAAAAAGATGAAGAAAACAAGAGAGAGAAGTAGAGAGAGAGAGAGAGAGAGAGGGGGGGGGAGGAAAGGAGGTGAACATTCGGATGAAGATAAAAAAGATGAAGAAAACAAGAGAGAGAAGTAGAGGGGGATAAAGAGAGAAAGAGAGAGGAAGAGAATCAACCTGAGAGACAGTAGAGGAAGGTAGCAAGGAAAATGAAAGATATGAAGAAACTGGGAAGGAAAGAGAGAGAGATGGGGAGAGAGAGAGAGAGAGAGAGAGAGAGAGAGAGAGAGAAAGAGAGAGAGAGAGAGAGAGAGAGAGAGAGAGAGAGATGGACAGGCAGAGCAAAAAAAGAAAAGAGAGAGAAAAAAAGAAAGAGAACAAAGAAAAATGATGGGCAGGAAAACAGATCAAAGCAGAGAGAGAGAGAGAGAGAGAGAGAGAGAGAGAGAGAGAGAGAGAGAGAGAGAGAGAGAGAGAGAGAGAGAGAGAGAAGAATAGAGGTGGACATACGGATGAAGATAAAAAAGATGAAGAAAACAAAAGGGAGAAATAGAGATAAAGAGAGGGAGAGAGAGGGAGAGAGAGGGAGAGAATCAATCTGAGAGACAGTAGAGGAAGGTAGCGAGGAGAGAGAGAGAGAGAGAGAGAGAGCGAGAGAGAGAGAGAGAGAGAGAGAGAGAGAGAGAGAGAGAGAGAGAGAGAGAGAGAGAGAGATGTACAAGCCAAATGAAAGAAGTGTAGAAGAACAAAGTAAAATGATGGGCAGGCAACAGAGAACAGAGAGACAATACAGAGAAATAGTAGCAGAGCAGAGCAGAAAGAGAAAGAGAGAGGGGGGGAGACAGGGGGTGGGGAGAGAGGGGGGGTGGGGAGAGAGGGGGGGGAGAGAGGGGGGGGGGGGGAGAGGGAAAACCTGAGAAAAAAGGAGAGAAAATGAAAGAGAAAACTAAGAGAAAGTGGGAAAGATAAAGAGAGAAATGAAGAAATAGAGAGAGAAAGAGCAAGAGAGCTAAACCTAGAAAGAAGAAAGAGAAGTTGATGGAGAGAGAGAGAGAAAGAGAGAGAGAGAGAGAGAGAGAGAGAGAGAGAGAGAGAGAGAGAGAGATACTGGATTATAGGGAGACTGGATCTGCAGTCGAACATTACCAACACAGAGTCTGAGTTTCAAACAAGGGTTAGGCTTAGGGTTAGGGTGGGGGTTAACCCCCCACACTCACCTGTACCCCTTAACCCCCCACACTCACCATTAATCCTTAAACCCCCCCCCCACTCACCATTAACCCTTAACCCCCCACAGTCGCCTGTAACTCCTAACCCCCCACACTCACCCATAACCCTTAACCCCCAACACTCACCTGTACCCCTTAACCCCCCAGTCGCCTGTACCCCTAAATGCTCCACAGTCACCTGTAACCCTTAACCCCCCACAATCGCCTGTAACCCTCAACCCCCCACAGTCACCATTAACCCTTAACCCCCCACAGTCACCTGTAACCCTTAACCCCCCACAGTCACCTGTAACCCTTAACCCCCTACAGTCGCCCAACACCTTAGCCCCCACTGTGACTATAACCCTTAACCCCCCTTTCACCTGTACCCCCCAGTCACCTGTAACCCTCAACCTCCCCACAGTCTCCAGTAACCCTTAAACCCCCACACATGCCCATAACCCTTAACCCCCCACAGTCACCTGAAACCCTTAACCCCCCACAGTAGCCCGTAACCCTTAACCCCCCACAGTCCCCTTAACCCTTTACCCCCCACAGTTGCCTGTAACTCTTAACCCCCCACACTTGCCCGTAACCCTTAACCCCCCACAGTCCCCTGTAACCCTTAACCCCCCACAGTCCCCTGTAACCCTTAACCCCCCACAGTCGCCTGTAATGCTTAAATCCCCAGTCACCCATCACCTTAGCCCCCCACAGTGACTATAACCCTTAACCGCCACACTCACCTGTACCCCTTAACCCCCCACACTCACCATTAACCCTTAACCCCCCCCCACTCACCATTAACCCTTAACCCCCCACAGTTGCCTGTAACTCTTAACCCCCCACAGTCACCTGTAACCCTTAAACCCCCACAGTTGCCCATTAACTTAGCCCCTCACAGTGACTATAACACTTAACCCCCCACAGGCACCTGTAACCCTTAACCCCACAGTCACCTGTAACCCTCAACCCCCCACAGTCACCTGTAACCCTTAAACCCCCACACCTGCCCATAACCCTTACCCTCTCCACTTTCACCTGTAACGCTTAAATCCCCACAGTCGCCCATCACCTTAGCCCCCCACAGTGACTATAAACCTTAACCGCCCATAGTCACCTTACACCTTATCCCCCCACAGAGACTTTAAACCTTAACCGCCCATAGTCACCTGTAACCCTTAAACCCCCACAGTTGCCCAACACCTTAGCCCCCCACAGTGACTATAAACCTTAACCCCCACAGTCACCTGTAACTCTTAACAGAACTCTTTATCTGGTGTATATGGTTAACTGTGTATTTCTAAAAGCAAAAAACATTACAGCCCATCGTCCTGACGAGAATCCCACCCGGAGAGTCAGTGCGTTCGGAAAAGCTCTGCTGTTTTCACTGCAGCTTCATTTACGTAAATCTTATTTTCAGAGTAGACAATCAAACACATAATCCCAAAATGAAGAGCAGAGCAGAAGGTAAACAATCATCACTGAACGAAAGATAGAGCTCACTGTTCATTTCAGCCTCCCAATATAACTGTCACCCTCAAAATGAGCAGCTCCAGTCGCACGTAAAGTATCTGCCAAACTGGGATTCTGACCTTCGATTACTGGGAATAGAGCAAAGTAGTACCAAACGTTATCTAGTACCAAACGTTATCTAGTACCAAACGTTATCTAGTACCAAACGTTGTTGTTCACGAGGAGAAAACGTCCTGTTCCAGTTTCTTGTAGCTGTAGTTTAAAACCTCTCACCAGTGACCAGTCACATCACCCCCAGACCAACTGTTCACTCTACACTACTCACTCCTACCGAGCACACGAGGGTGAAGGCTCATTCACCAGTTTTCCTGTTCCACCTTAAACAGTGCAGCAGGAGCCAGAACGTACCTGCACCTCCATTTAAGGTGGAAACAGGAGAACTGGTGAAGGAGAAGCTGACCAAACCACAGACATTGTGGAGCTCCTCGGTATCGAGGTCCACCAACTGCCAACACACCAGTTGTAGCACTTTAGTATGTGGTGGTTTGTTTTCTTGGTGGTTCTTAATCTGCTGCTCGATACCAGCTCATCTTTCAGTTCAGCTCCAACCTCTCTTCATCATATCAGCACCACCTCCAACACCTACTGTAACATCTCACCTCCACCTCCTCCACTCTGTTCTTCACCTCCATCTCCTCCACTCTGTTCCTCACCTCCATCTCCTCCACTCTGTTCTTCACCTCCACCTCCTCCACTCTGTTCTTTACCTCCATCTCCTACACTCTGTTCCTCACCTCCATCTCCTCCACTCCGTTCTTTACCTCCATCTGCTCCACTCTGTTCCTCTCCTCCACCTCCTCCACTCTGTTCTTCACCTCCATCTCCTCCACTCTGTTCCTCACCTCCATCTCCTCCACTCTGTTCTTCACCTCCATCTCCTCCACTCTATTCCTCACCTCCATCTCCTCCACTCTGTTCTTCACCTCCACCTCCTCCACTCTGTTCTTTACCTCCATCTCCTCCATTCTGTTCCTCACCTCCATCTCCTCCACTCTGTTCTTTACCTCCATCTGCTCCACTCTGTTCTTTACCTCCATCTCCTCCACTCTGTTCTTCACCTCCACCTCCTCCACTCTGTTCTTTACCTCCATCTCCTCCACTCTGTTCCTCACCTCCATCTCCTCCACTCTGTTCTTCACCTCCATCTCCTCCACTCTATTCCTCACCTCCATCTCCTCCACTCTGTTCTTTACCTCCATCTCCTCCACTCTGTTCTTCACACTCTGCCCCCATCTGGATTTACAATGTCGTCTGAATGGCATAAGTTAAAACAACCTACTGACAGCCAATCTATAATGTCTTCTCCAGCACATCTCAAAGACTTCTAGTAGGTTTAAGGTCAGGAGTCTGTGGTGGTTTATGTATGAAGATGATCCTTCTTCTTCCCTGATCCACTCTTCCACAATCTGAGCCCCATAAATCTCCTGGAATATGTCCAGGATACAGGATGGAATATGATGGAATAACCTGGTCATTTAGGTGGTCAACTGACTGAGCCTTGACCTGACCAACTGAAGCCGCCCAGATCATAACACTGCCTCCAGTGGCTTGTACAGTGGACACTACGCATGATGGCAGTATCACTTCATGCACCTTCCTTCTTATCCTGACGCTCCCATCACTCTGGAATAGGGTCAGTCTGGACCACATGACCTTTTTTCCATCATCTAGTCTTCATACTCCATACAAATGTGACCATTCTTGATATTGGACAAGAAGACCTGACTCGCAGTCTCCGCTCTAGTTCATCCCAAAGGTGTTCTATCAGGTTGAGGTCAGGTCTCTGTGCAGGCCAGTCAAGTTCTTCCACACCAAACTCGCTCCTCCATGTCTTTATGGAGCTGCTCTGTGCACTGGTGGGCAGCGATGTTGGGACAGGAAGTGGCCGTCCCCAAACTGTCCCCACAAAGTTGGGAATCCAGAATTTTTTGATCTCCTGAAGCATTAGGAGCTCCTTTCACTGGAACTAAGGGTCCAACCCACCTCCTGAAAAACAAACCCGCACCATAATCCCCCCTCCACCAAACTTTACACTCGGCACAATGCAGTCAGACAAGTACCGATCTCCTGGCAACCACCAAACCCAGACTTGTCCATCGGATTACCAGACGGAGAAGCATGATTGGTCACTCCAGAGAACATGTCTCCACTGCTCTAGAGTCCAGTGGCCGTGTGCTTTACACCACTGCATCTGATGCTCTGTAATGCACTTGGTGATGTAAGGCTTGGATGGAGGTGCTCGGCCATGGAGACCCATTCAATGAAGCTCTCTATGAAATATAGTATACATCTATGACCACAGAAACTTTCAGAAGAATAACTCCAGGCGATGTGTTGCCCCCTGCTGTTTGATTTAAGTATTTAATTGGTTGCATCCGAATCTTAGTACCTGTTGCTTTAAGGAGCTCTTTTTGAGGAATAATACTTCATCACAACTTTAAAGCATAAGTTTTAGCCTCAGTGTAAATGGTAGCAATTAGGAAAGCGTCGGCTCGCAGTAGCGAGATCAATTACAGAACCCACCGAAGACTGGCCGTTCTGCCTTAAGACCACTGGCACCTCAGAGCAAACAATTAAAGATCTGCAGCTTTAAAAACGTGCTGGACCAAAACGCTCAGACAGTCAAAGTGCACAGTGAATGTTCGGACCTGGAGGATTAACATAACCAAAGCACTGCTGCGGGTCAAAGGTCGCGCAGTGCTTCCATCAGTGCTGCGCGTCACGCTGTCTCAAACTGAACCCTTAACATTCACCCGACCAGAGATGATTAATAGCGCCGTGTCCGGCTGCTCAGGGCGTATTTGCATTTGGCTGCAGATTGACGTTACACCAAGTAGAAGGACCTTCAGTGAAAACCTCTGGGTTTATATCGATGGGCTGATTTATGGTTTGGAGTTCATTCATTCAGAGACATTCATTAAATAACTAGTTAATTAATCATTTGTACTCAGATACAACAAGGAAATGGGTGTGGCATAAGCTAGAATGTGCTAGAAATAGATTTTCTGTATGGACAAAAGTATTGAGACACTTACACTACCGCTCAAAAGTTTAGGATCACTTTAGAATTTCATTTCATGCAATTTTCATGCAATTCACAAACAATATTGTCCATTTCACAATGAATGTAAGTGTATCAGATGATTTTTAAAGAATATAAATGTTTGTATTAAAGTCTATTTTTGTATAGAGGCTTATTTTACATATAGTTCTATTATCAGTAATTCTCAGTCCTCTGTCTAAATCTCCTGGTACGGCCACCAATCCAAGTTAAGGATGTTATTGGACTAATTGGTTGTTAGGACACTCTTGCTCAATTGTGATGCACAGCTGAAAAACATTCTACTAATAAGTGAGTATAAAAGGGAACAACATTCTAGGTTAGTTTAGTATCTGAAGATCAGCAGTTGATGTCTTGCTGACCGACTCACAATGACCAGAAAGAAACAACTTTCTTTAGAGACCCGTCAGTCCATTGTTGTGTTAAGAAAGAAGATACTCCATTAAAACAAGAACATTTCACTGTGATCCCAAACTTTTGAGTGGTAGTGCATATATTAAACTTATAAGCCTAAGTTTAGGCTATGATGAAGCCTAAAAACGTCCCATTCTAATTCCATAGGCATTAATGAAGTCGGTCCAGCTATAACAGCTTTTACTCTTCGGGGAGGGTTTTTGGAACGTCTGTGGGGAATTTTTGTCCAGTACAGCATTTGTAAGACACTGACGTTGGACGAGAGGCTCACGCTCTCTGTTCTAGTTCGTCCCAAAGGTGCTGGATGGGGTCGAGTTCAGGACTCTCTGTGGGTCAATCAAGTTCTTCCACACCAAAACTCACACAAACAGCCTGTATGGAGCTGCTTTGTTTACTGGGACACAGTCAGTCAACCTGGAACAGAGAAGGTTCTGGTCTGCTGAAGCATTAAGAGTTACCTTCACTGGAACTAAGGGGTCTCGGACCAACCCTGAAAAACACTCCAAAGCATCATCATCCCTCCTCCACCAAACTTTACAGTCACAGTGCAGTCAAGTAACGTCTCCCTGGTGTTCTCCAAACCTAGACTCATCCATCAGATGGCCAGGTAGAGAAGCGTGATTGGTCACTCCACAGAACATGTGTCCACTGTTTCAGAGTCCAGCGGCTTGGCGTTCTGCTTGATGATGTAGGGCTTGGTGATGTGCAGCTGCTCGGACATGAAGCTCCACAGTGTTGGTGCTGATGTTGAAGCCAGAGGAGGTTTGAACTCTGCTTGTGTCTTGTATGCACTGTCTATGTTGCACCATGGTCCTGGAGGAACGTTGTTTCGTTTCACTGTGTACTCTGTATGTAGTTGAAATGACAATAAAACCCACTTGACTTGAATTGACCTGCTCTGTAACTACCTGCTCTAACACTTCCTGACTGGGATACTGTGATTCCTAAACGCTTCCAGTGTTCATTCAAACTCTCACAGCTGATGGTGGAAATCTAGGAGGAAAGAAATCTTAGGAACTGACTTACGGTACATGCTTTTACAGACAACGCTGGAGTTCAGTGTGTAAAGACAGACTGCATGGTTAGCTGCTTGATTGTGTACATCTGTAGCAATGGGACTGAATAAACACTTGAAATGAATGACTAACAGGTGTGTGCCAATGCCTTTGTCCCAACATGCTCTCTATGCAATAAGCTCTGACTGTGGAACTAACACTGACTAGTCCTGCAGTTTTAAGATATCGATATCGAATGGTGGGGTTGTTTGTGGATTCTTAATTGGACACTCAATTTTTATACAATCATATTTAAATCATGTGTTACTCCATAGCAATGAATAGGGAGCAGAAGTTGGGCCTTAAGGATATCATAGCAACCACCAGCATCCACCTAGCAAACCCCTTAATAGCAACTGCCTAGCAACACTCTAGCAACCACCTGGGATGCCATTGCAACTACTTGATGACTTGATAACCTAGGAACTAGTAATGCTGCACAATCACACATTGTCTTTAAGAAATACACTTTATTATTATTATTATAGTTATTATTGTTATTAATTATTTTATTTATTGTTGTTAAATGTAATCAAATTTAGATTCTTTTAATTCTTTTTATTTAAATCAGCAGTTTTAATCATGTTGTAGTTTGTGTTTTGCTATTATTATTATTATTATTATTATAATTATTATTATTATTATTATTATTAAATTTAACCAAATTTAACTTTTTTTATTCTCTTTGTTTAAACCAAGTCTTTCAATCATGTTGCAGTTTATATTCTGCTATTATTATTACTAGTATTATTATTATTAGTATTATTATTATTAGTATTATTATTTTTATTATTATTATTATTATTATTATTATTATTATTATTATTATTATTATTATTATTATTATTATTATTAGTGGGTGCTACCCCTTTAGCTGACTTCAGCTAACCTTTCTATTTATTATTATTATTATTATTATTATTATTATTATTATTATTATTATTATTACATGAATGTAAATTTAACTCATATAAATGCAGTTTTCTTATTGATGCATTTATTTTCTGTCAGCTATTTTAATCATGTTTTTAGATAATAATAATAATCATCATCATCATCATCATTTGTGCTGCAGTGTGTGTATATTCTTTAGCTGACTTCACCTCACTTTTCTATTAATAATAATAATAATAATAATAATAATAATAATAATAATAATAATAATAATCATCATCATCATTTGTGCTGCAGTGTGTGTATATTCTTTAGCTGACTTCACCTCACTTTTCTATTAATAATAATAATAATAATAATAATAATAATAATAATAATAATCATCATCATCATTTGTGCTGCAGTGTGTGTATATTCTTTAGCTAACTTCACCTTACTTTTCTATTAATAATACTAATACTAATAATAATAATAATAATAATAATAATAATAATAATCATCATCATCATCATTTGTGCTGCAGTGTGTGTATATTCTTTAGCTGACTTCACCTCACTTTTCTATTAATAATACTAATACTAATACTAATAATAATAATAATAATAATAATAATAATCAACATCATCATCAGCTGCGCTGCAGTGGGTGCTCCTCCTCTTGCTGACTGTAATCTGCTGGGACTTACAGCCCCCATAAACCAGGACAGAAGATCTCCTGCTCTAATATTTGTTCAGGTTTTTTATATATTAAAGGAATATTTGATGCCTTCGCCAGTAAAGTATTTGTATTCCAGATTTCCTCCCCCAGCGAGCAAACCACAGCGAGGGCGAGATGAAGCTGGCCAGAGTGGCCAAACGTCCGCACAAGCAATCTGCTGCCTGACAGCTGAAAGTGGCAGCCCGCTTGTGGATTCAATTAACTCGGCTGAATTAAAGTTTGCCTTTTTGTCACTCTAGAATCTTTCCCCATTGCTCCAGGAACCCCAATAGTGTTTTTAATTAGATTCCCTCTTTCCCCACGGCCACTTACAGAAAACTGCCTCCTGATGGATTTGGAGTTTGGAGCCGCTACCCAACGAGTTTCCTCAATAGTCCGACCGCCAATCAACACGCCACTGCACCGAGGCACTCGGAGACTTCGGGGCCGAGGAGCGGGGGCAATCAGAAATTAACCGACCACTTAGTACACGGAAAGTAGTAGGAGGGAACAGAAGTGGGGGTTTTTCGACATGTCCGAAGCTGTGGGAGAGAAAAATCCAATCTAAATGTGTTCGGCAGAGTAGCAGGTAGTTCATTTTTCTAATAGACCTTCAACATCAGTCACTGCTTTATCTCCCAGATCTTTCCTCCGTATGGGCCTCAGACTTGTGCTTAAATTTCCTAGTAAACTTCTGCTACTTGTATCCTAACTGTGCCATCCTGTCCAGCCCAGAAGAAGCTTCCTTTCAGCTGTGGGTCTTTTCAGTGTCTTTTAAAGAGTTTTCCAATTTGAGTCTCGGATCTTTTCAGCAGTTCTTCTTCAGGAAAACTTTTCAGTTTGAGTCGTGATTCTACTCCAAAGTTTCTCTATTTGAGTCCTTGAGTTCCTCTCAGAGGAACCTCTCTCAGTGCTTGTATGGAGCTTCCTCTTTTGAGCCTTGGTTTCAGTCACTCTGTGGTTCTTCCTTAAGCTCTTTGGGAGCTTATCCTTTTAAGATAAACTAGATTTTTCTTCAGATTTCACCTTCATGGTATTAGGAAATTTTCCCTTTGAGTTCTGATTCTTCCAAGAGGCTGTTCTCCATGATCTCAGGGAGTTTTCCTTGGTTCTTCCTTCTGTACAACTTGTATCCTAACTTCCTTTCAGCTGTGGCTCATATCAGTGTCTTTTAAAGAGTTTCCCATTTGAGTCTCGGATCCTTTCAGCAGTTGTTCCTCAACAAAACTTGTCCGTTTTAGTTGTTTGAGTTCTCCAAGTTTTATCCTAATGGTATTAAGAAGTTTCTCCTTTCGCGTCTGGGTTCATCTCCAAGTTCTACCTTCATGGTATTAGGAAATTTCTACTGGTTCTAGTTTATCCAATAGGTTCTTCTCCATGCTCTCAGGGAGTTTTCCTTTGGTTCCTTCTTCTCTACTAGAGTTTCCTCTTTTGAGCCTTGGTTTCTCTCAGAGGTTCTTCCTCAAGCTCTGGTTCAGCTTAGACGAAGATTGCTTTGAGCTGTGGATCCTTTCAGGGCCTTTCAAGTCTCTTTCAGTGATTGTTCCTCTAGAAAACTTTGCGGCTTGAGTTTGGATCCTACTTGTTTTATCCTCATGGCATTATAAAGTTTCTCTATTTGAATCCAGGTTTCTCCCAAAGGTTCTTCTTTATGCTCTTATGGAGTTTCCCCCTTTGAGTCTGGGTTAATCTCAGTGGTTCTTCTTCGAGTTCTTTAGGTGTTTATCCTTTTGAGTCTTGGTTCTTCTCACAGTTCTACTTTTATGGTATTAGAAAATTTCTCCATTGAGTTCTGACTATTTCAAGAGGTTCTCCATCATGCTCTTAGGGAGGTTTTTCTTGGTTCTTCCTTGTGTACCACTTGTATCCTAAATATGTTATCCTGTCCAGCCCAGAGGAAGCTTCCTTTCAGCAGTGTCTTTTAAAGAGTTTTCCCATTTGAGTCTCCTGAGTCTGAGATCCTTTCAGCAGTTCTTCCTCAGCAAAACTTTTCTGTTTGAGTTGGGATCCTACTCCACGTTTCATCCTAATGGTAACAAGAACTTTCTCCTTTTGAGTCTGGGTTCATCTCAGTGGTTTGTCATCAAGTTCTTTGTGAGTTTATCCTTTTGAGTCTTGGTTCTTCTCCAAGTTCTACCTTCATGGTATTAGGAAAATTCTATTTTGAATTCTGGTTCTTACAACAGGTTCTTCTCCATGTTTCTCCATGCTCCATGTTCTTCCTTAATCTACTACCTGTATCCTAACTGCACTGTCCAGTTCAGCCCAGAGGAAGAAGGTAGTTATGTAGACCTTCCTTATATCTCACACAGTGATGTAGACCATCCTCATATCTCAGGCAGTGATGTAGACCATCCTCATATCTCAGGCAGTGATTTAGACCTTCCTCACATCTCAGGTAGTTATGTGGACCTTCCTCTTATCTCACACAGTGATGTAGACCTTCTTCATATCTCAGACAGTGATGTAGACCTTCCTCATATCTCAGGCAGTGATGTAGACCTTCTTCATATCTCAGGCCATGATGTAGACCTTCCTCATATCTCAAGCAGTGATGTAGACCTTCATCATATCTCAGGCAGTGATGTAGACCTTCCTCATATCTCAGGCAGTGATGTAGACCTTCCTCATATTTCAGGTAGTTATGTGGACCTTCCTCATATCTCACACAGTGATGTAGACCTTTTCATATCTCAGACAGTGATGTAGACCTTCCTCATATCTCAGCAGTGATGTAGACCTTCTTCATATCTCAGGCAGTGATGTAGACCTTCCTCATATCTCAAGCAGTGATGTAGACCTTTCTCATATAGTAGGTAGTGTTGTAGAACTTCATCATACCTCAGACAGGAATGTAGACCTTCCTCATTCTGAGGCATTGATACAGACTTTCATCATATATCGGACAGTGATGTAGACCTTCCTCTTATCTCAGAGAGTAATGTAGACCTCTCCATATAGTCACACAGTGATGTAGACCTTCCTCTAAGGCAGTGATGTAGATCTTCCTCATATCTTACACTATGATGTAGACCTTCCTCATATCTCAGGCAGTGACGTAGACCTTCCTCATATCTCAAGCAGTGATGTAGACCTTTCTCATATCTCAGGCAGTGATGTAGACCTTCCTCATATCACAGGTAGTGATGTAGACCTTTATATCTCAGGCAGTGATGTAGACCTTCCTCATATCTCAAGCAGTGATGTAGACCTTCATCATATCTCAGGCAGTGATGTAGACCTTCCTCATATCTCAGGCAGTGATGTAGACCTTCCTCATATTTCAGGTAGTTATGTGGACCTTCCTCATATCTCACACAGTGATGTAGACCTTCTTCATATCTCAGACAGTGATGTAGACCTTCCTCATATCTCAGGCAGTGATGTAGACCTTCTTCATATCTCAGGCAGTGATGTAGACCTTCCTCATATCTCAAGCAGTGATGTAGACCTTTCTCATATATCAGGTAGTGTTGTAGAACTTCATCATACCTCAGACAGGAATGTAGACCTTCCTCATATCTGAGGCATTGATACAGACTTTCATCATATATCGGACAGTGATGTAGACCTTCCTCTTATCTCAGAGAGTAATGTAGACCTCTCCATATAGTCACACAGTGATGTAGACCTTCCTCTAAGGCAGTGATGTAGACCTTCCTCATATCTTACACTATGATGTAGACCTTCCTCATATCTCAGGCAGTGATGTAGACCTTCCTCATATCTCAAGCAGTGATGTAGACCTTTCTCATATCTCAGGCAGTGATGTAGACCTTCCTCATATCACAGGTAGTGATGTAGACCTTTATATCTCAGGCAGTGATGTAGACCTTCCTCATATCTCAAGCAGTGATGTAGACCTTCCTCATATATCGGGTAGTGATGTAGACCTTCTTTATATCTCAGGCAGTGATGTAGACCTTCCTCATATCTCAAGCAGTGATGTAGACCTTTCTCATATATCAGACAGTGATGTAGACCTTCCTCATATCTCAAGCAGTGAAGTAGACCTTTCTCATATCTCAAGCAGTGATGTAGACCTTCCTCATATATCGGGTAGTGATGTAGACCTTCTTTATATCTCAGGCAGTGATGTAGACCTTCCTCATATCTCAAGCAGTGATGTAGACCTTTTCATATATCAGGTAGTGATGTAGACCTTCCTCATATCTCACACAGTGATGTAGACCTTCCTCTTATCTTAACACAGTGATGTGACCTTCTCATATCTCAGGCAGTGATGTAGACCTTTCTCATATCTCAGGCAGTGATGTAGACCTTCCTCATACCTCAGACAGTGATGTAGACCTTCCTCATACCTCAGACAGTGATGTAGACATTCTTCATATCACAGGTAGTGATGTAAACCTTTCTCATAACTCACACAGTGATGTAGACCTTCCTCATATATCAGGTAGTGATGTAGACCATCCTCATATCTCAGACAGTGATGTAGACCTTCATCATATCTCAGGCAGTGATGTAGACCTTCCTCATATCTCAGGCAGTGATGTAGACCATCCTCATATTTCAGGTAGTTATGTGGACCTTCCTCTTATCTCACACAGTGATGTAGACCTTCTTCATATCTCAGACAGTGATGTAGACCTTCCTCATATCTCAGGCAGTGATGTAGACCTTCCTCATATCTCAAGCAGTGATGTAGACCTTTCTCATATATCAGGTAGTGATGTAGAACTTCCTCATACCTCGGGCAGTGATGTAGACCTTCCTCATATCTCAAGCAGTGATGTAGACCTTTCTCATATATCAGACAGTGATGTAGACCTTCCTCATATCTCAAGCAGTGAAGTAGACCTTTCTCATATCTCAAGCAGTGATGTAGACCTTCCTCATATATCGGGTAGTGATGTAGACCTTCTTTATATCTCAGGCAGTGATGTAGACCTTCCTCATATCTCAAGCAGTGATGTAGACCTTTCTCATATATCAGGTAGTGATGTAGACCTTCCTCATATCTCACACAGTGATGTAGACCTTCCTCTTATCTTACACAGTGATGTAGACCTTCCTCATATCTCAGGCAGTGATGTAGACCTTTCTCATATCTCAGGCAGTGATGTAGACCTTCCTCATACCTCAGACAGTGATGTAGACCTTCCTCATACCTCAGACAGTGATGTAGACATTCTTCATATCACAGGTAGTGATGTAACCTTTCTCATAACTCACACAGTGATGTAGACCTTCCTCATATATCAGGTAGTGATGTAGACCATCCTCATATCTCAGACAGTGATGTAGACCTTCATCATATCTCAGGCAGTGATGTAGACCTTCCTCATATCTCAGGCAGTGATGTAGACCATCCTCATATTTCAGGTAGTTATTGTGGACCTTCCTCTTATATCACCACAGTGATGTAGACCTTCTTCATATCTTCAGACAAGGTGATGTAGACCTTCCTCATATCTCAAGCAGTGATGTAGACCTTCCTCATATCTCAAGCAGTGATGTAGACCTTTCTCATATATCAGGTAGTGATGTAGAACTTCCTCATACCTCGGGCAGTGATGTAGACCTTCCTCATATCTCAGGAAATGATGTAGACTGGATCCATTTTGATCTCAACGTGTGGTTGGAAATCCCAGGAATGGTTGTTTTTGTTTGGAGCTGTGGGGATGAGGAACACGGCAAGATGCCTTGAAATGAGACTTTTCCGTTTGTTTTGGCTCAGCTGGAAATGACCTGACAACAGGAATCGTCGGAAGTGGGAGGCCGGAATTGTGACCAGGTCTTTGGAAAGCATCATTCATTCGACACGGAGCTGAACTGAAAGAAGGAGCAGCAAATCTGTGAGAGCGTCAGGCTGCCTTCAGATCGTGTTCTGGCTTTAGTCCACACTGACAGCAGAAAGAGCGAACGATCAATACGCCTATCTGGAAACTTTAATTCCGATCAGTCTGGATAAGAGAGGTAAGCCCGGCGTTTGGGCCGGACCTCGGTTCGGGTACAGGAGCTGTTGATATTCTGACTGCGTCAGTACGGCGCTCAGTTGACGGCTGCACACTAACTGATTGCTTATTAGAATTAAGTGAGTGATATTGATTGAGTATTTTGCTGACGGGTCTATATTGAACTGTATAAGTCGATCCTCTCAGCTTCTTAATGGGTGACAAACACTCCAGCTGCACTGGCTCCACCATGAAAGACTTTTAAACTAATATACACATTAAACTGATTCTGAACATGTTAGCAAACTAATGGCTAAAGACAATACTCTAAATAAACCAACTATTATTATCAATAATAATAATAATAATAATAATAATAATAATAATAATAATAATAATAATTACTACTACTACTACTACTAATAATGAAAATATTGTTGTTGTGGTTGTTGTTGTGTTTAGTAATAAGTTTGCTGGTATGCCCATTAGTGTGATGTTGAATGCATTTTGGGTTTAATACATGTTGAACATTAATAATTTATATGAGTAATTATGTGTAATTATAATAATACAAATGATAATAATTACAATAATAAAAATATATTATTGTTGTTATTATTATAATTATAAATAGAAAGAGAATACTGTTACTGTTAATAATAATAATGTTATTAACCATTGATAATAATAACCTTTTTATTAATATAATTGAAAATGTCTGCTGTTCTTTATATTATATGTAGGCTTATTCCATACCCAAAACTATTACGTAATAATTCTGGTTTTATAGACTAATAATAATAATAATAATAATAATAATAATAATAATAATAATAATAATAATAATAATAATAAACAAATAAAAGTTCTTACTTTTTATGAGTTATGATTGTCTGTCCGGACAGGAGTGATGTAATATATATTTATTCATTTATTTATTTTATTTATTTTATTTTATATAGGAATGTTGTGTAGAAGAGGTGGAGCAGGTTTGATAGGAAGGAGCAGTAAAGGAGAAATTCAAGAGAGACTAAAAGCTGGTGTGCCGTAAACTCTCAGCGCTTCAAGGTCAAACGAGTTTAGAGCTCCTCTTGTTCAACACACAGGACCCCCGAAATACTGTACCCACCACCGCACGATCAGAAACACCCAGTTCTGCTGATGAGATGAGATGTATGAGAGATGATGGAGATCTCCTTCTCTCTGTTTCTCTCTCTGAGCTGGATGATATGCAGGAAAGATGATGGAGAGAAGTCTGTCCCTCTGTTTCTCAATCTTTCTCTCTCTCTTTCTGAACTGTATGAGATGTATGAGAGATGATGGAGAGAAGTCTGTCTCTCTGTTTCTCACTCTCTCTCTCTCTCTCTGAGCTGGACGAGATGCAGGAGAGGTTATGGAGATCTCTATCTCTCTCTCTTTCTCTCTCTCTCTCTCTCTGAGCTGGACGAGATGCAGGAGAGGTTATGGAGATCTCTATCTCTCTCTCTTTCTCTCTCTCTCTTTCTCTGAGCTGGACGAGATGCAGGAGAGGTTATGGAGATCTCTATCTCTCTTTCTCTCTCTCTCTGAGTGGGATGAGATGCATGAGAGATGATGGAGAGAAGTCTGTCTCTGTTTCTCACTTTTTCTCTCTCTCTTTCTGAACTGTATGAGATGTATGAGAGATGATGGAGAAAAGTCTGTCTCTCTGTTTCTCACTCTCTTGCTCTCTCTGAGCTGAACAAGATGCAGGAGAAGTTATGGAGATCTCTATCTCTCTGTCTCTTTCTCTCTCTCTCTCTTTGACCTGGACGAGATGCAGGAGAGGTTATGGAGATCTCTATCTCTCTCTCTTTCTCTCTCTCTCTCTCTGAGCTGGACGAGATGCAGGAGAGGTTATGGTGATCTCTATCTCTCTCTCTTTCTCTCTCTCTCTCTCTCTGAGCTGGACGAGATGCAGGAGAGGTTATGGAGATCTCTATCTCTCTCTCTCTCTCTCTCTGAGCAGGATGAGATGTATGAGAGATGATGGAGAGAAGTCTATCTCTCTCTCTTTCTCTCTCTCTCTGAGCTGGACAAGATGCAGGAGAGGTTATGGAGATCTCTATCTCTCTTTCTTTCTCTCTCTCTCTCTCTCTGAGCTGGATGAGATGTATGAGAGATGATGGAGAGAAGTCTGTCTCTCTGTTTCTCACTCTTTCTCTCTGAGCTGGATGAGATGTATGAGAGATGATGGAGAAAAGTCTGTTTCTGTTTCTCTCTCTCTCTCTCTCTCTCTCTCTATGAGCTGGATGAGATGCAGGAGAGGTTATGGAGATCTCTATCTCTCGCTCTCTCTCTCTCTCTCTGAGCTGGATGAGATGTATGAGAGATGATGGAGAGAAGTCTTTCTCTCTGTTTCTTACTCTTTCTCTCTCTGAGCTGGATCAGATGTATGAGAGATGATTGAGAGAAGTCTGTCTCTCTGTTTCTCACTCTTTCTCTCTCTCGCTCTCTCTGAGCTGGACAAGATGCAGGAGAAGTTATGGAGATCTCTCTCTCTCTCTCTCTCTCTGAGCTGGATGAGATGTATGAGAGATGATGGAGAGAAGTCTGTCTCTCTCTCACGCTTTCTCCCTCTATCTTTCTCTTTCTCTCTCTCTCTGAGCTGGATGAGATGCAGGAGAGGTTATGGAGATCTCTATCCCTCGCTCTCTCTCTCTCTCTCTGAGCTGGATGAGATGTATGAGAGATGATGGAGCGACTGGAGGAAGAAAGGAGGTTTGAAGAGGATGAAGTGAGTTTATTATTCAGTGGAGAGGTTCTAATGTTCTCACTCTGAGCTCTGATTAAGATCCTGCTGTTTGATCCTTTCATCCCTGATTTAATTCTCCTCCGCAGCTCCGGCGCTCTGATCACTCTGATCACTCTTAAACACAGTCTAACACTCCTGAACCACTGACGAGCACAACACACACACACACAGAGAGAGAGAGAGAGAGAGAGAGAGAGAGAGAGAGAGAGAGAGAGAAGAGAGAAACTAGACAGAAGAAAGACAGAGAGAGGAAACAAACAGAGTGTCATAGAGAAGAGACAGAGAGAAAGAGCCCCTCTTTGGGGGGGGAGAGAAAGAAGAGACAAGTGAAAAAAGAGAGAGACAGGGAGAGGACAGCAGTGGGAGAGAGAAAGTGAGAGAGAGAGACAACAAGAAAGAGAGGGGAAGAGAAAAAGAGTGCAAGAGCGAAGGAGAAAAAAAGAGAGAGAGAGAGTGAGTGAGAAAAAGAAAAAGAGTGGAAGAATGAGAGAGAAAGAGAAAAAGAGTGGAAGAATGAGAGAGAAAGAGAAAAAGAGTGGAGGAATAAGTGAGGGACAGAGAGAAAGAGAGAGAGGGGGAGTGATTGAAAGAGAAAAAACAGCAGTGAAAGAGAGAAAACGAGTGAGAGAGAGTAAAGTTGAGTGTTTTGGAGCATCATTAAAAGTAACGGAGTGTCAGAGTGGACAGAGTGGACAGACAGGATAGAGTGGACGGGGTGGACAAACAGGACAGAGTGGACAGAGTGGACGGGGTGGACGGAGAGGACGGAGTGCTCTGCTGTAGAGTATATGGAGGGAAACATGTTGTACTTGTGGAACACACAGTTCCGAGATCCACTCAATATTTTAACACAGGAACGATTTTCAGCACTTCGGAATGTTTCTTCTTCTCTTCTCGGCGAGGAACGTATTCCGCTCGCGTCCAGAATCTTTGCAGGAATGAGATTTATATTCAGGAAGCTCCGGACCACAGCCGAGTGTGTCCATGTCCTTGGTGCATGCGGAGACTTCCAGATGAAGCCATTTATTATGTCCCGCAGGTAACAGGGCCATTGATTCGTACAGTGGGGGGGTCCGGAATTCACACTCTGGCTTGAATGTAATTCCGGCGATGAGGTGTTTCAGCTCCTTTGAATTCTGAGGAGGAATACTGTTGCGCGGGAAGCTTCCGGCCTCATTACTGTTTTAATAACGTGGGAATTCTGCAGGATGATGTTTGCAGCCAGCTGGACCCAAATTAATACGAGATCATTCAGCTGGATCTCCTCTATCCTACCCTGAACACCTGTAGAGACTGTGGGTAGATATGTTCTCCACCACTGCCACCAAAGCACCAGCTGAGGGAATAGCTTTTGGAAGTTTACTCCGTGTATCCAATACAACTTTTTTTAGAAAATAGACAATACAACTACTTCTACATGTGAAAATTGGAATTTTATTTAAGAATTTAAGTCAAAATCTATATCCATAACATTATCAGTACATACAGTGTCTACATGCTACTATATACAAACATGAACACTCTCCAGAACTTCATTCTGGATATTAATTTTCTTAGAACTTCATTCTGGATATTAATTTCATTTCAACTTAATTCTGGATATTAATTTCATTTAATCTTCATTCTGGATATTAATTTCATTTAATCTTCATTCTGGATATTAATTTTATTAGAACTTCATTCTGGATATTAATTTCATTTAATCTTCATTCTGGATATTAATTTTATTACAACTTCATTCTGGATATTAATTTCATTTAATCTTTATTCTGGATATTAATTTTATTACAACTTCATTCTGGATATTAATTTCATTGCAACTTCATTCTGGATATTAATTCCATTTAAACTTCATTCTGGATATTAATTTTTTTTAGAACTTCATTCTAGATATTAATTTCATTACAACTTCATTCTGGATATAAATTTTATTAGAATTTCACTCTGGACATTATTTCATTACAACTTCATTCTGGATATTAATTTTATTAGAACTTTTTTCTGGATGTCAATTTTATTAGAACTTGTTTCTGGATATTAATTTCATTAGAACTTGATTCTGGGTGTCAATTTTATTCGAACTTCATTCTAGATATTAATTCCATTAGCACTTTATTCTAGATATTAATTTTATTAGAACCTCATTCTGGATGTTCATTTTTATTAAAACTTCATATTGCATATACATTTTCTTAGAACTTAATTTTGGATATTATTTTTATTAGAACTTCATCCTTGATGCCAATTTTATTAGAACTTCATTCTGGATATTAATTTCATTAGAACTTCATTCAGGATATTAATTTTATTAGAAATTCTTTCGAGGTGTCAATGTTATTAGAACTTCATTCCAGATATTATTTTTATTAGAACTTCATTCTGGATATTAATGTCATTAGAACTTCTTTCTGAATATTATTTTTATTGAACTTCATTCTGGATATTAATGTCATTAGAACTCCTTTCTGGATATTAATTTTATTAGAACTTCATTTCCGATATTATTTTTATTAGAACTTCATTCTGGATATTAATGTCATTAGAACTTCTTTCTGGATATTATTTTTATTGAACTTCATTCTGGATATTAATGTCATTAGAACTTCTTTCTGGATATTAATTTTATTAGAACTTCATTCCCGATATTATTTTTATTAGAACTTAATTCTGGATATTAATGTCACTAGAACTTCTTTCTGAATATTAGTTTTATTAGAACTTCATTCTGGATATTAATGTTTTTAACACTAATATTTCCTTGCTGTCCAAAGAAAAACAAGTACCTCTGAAATGGCTACTTTACAGAAAGTGCCAAAACAATCTTTACTTTTAATGTAAGTCAATAGAACCAGAATTATTTCTACACATTTCTACACCATGTAAGCAGCAGTTGTCGTATTTAAATGAGGTAGAAAACTAAAAATCAACAACAACAGAGATACATGTTTTATTAGACAGGGACGCTATGCTGCTCTGACTGCTACTCAGGAAGTGGAAGGTCACAGTCTTCAGTTATTCTTCTCCCAAAATCTATAAGAAGTCAAAACCCGTATCCTCTGCAGGTCTGCTCTGCGGGGAACAGCCGGCAGAGCCAAAGCAAATAAATCAAAAGAGAAACAAGACTCGCTTATGTGCCGAAAGCTTGCTATTACTTTGGCCTAAGCCCCGAGAGCGGCGCGATAGAGAGGAGAACATGAGAAAAGTCCCTCAGCTCGGCCCGTCGTCCACAGCGTCTGAATACAGATACAGCCGAGCCGAGAGGAGCCACGCTGAGCTGTTAGCGCCAGCAAAAACAACACACTCTCAATTCATGTGTGATTCGGGGGGTTAACAGAAGAGGGCAGTGACATTATTTACCCATCCCCATCACCCAGTTCATCCCTGGACTTCCCTCACTCTTCCTTAAACCAGGCCTGCCAACTTTTCCACGCTGGCCACAGTTCAGTCCGATCTCCAGCCAAACACGTATTTTCTCCCCGCAACTCAGTCCGAGTACATTAAGCTCACTGCTGGATCCAAGTAGCCCAACATTTACAGTTAGCAGGTTGCTGATTGGATGATAGGATGATGAGACGCACTCTGTTGTTGGGGGTCTGTCGGCTGTCTGGAGCTGAAGTGCTGCAGATGAAGGTGATGAAGAGGAGACGTTATGTTACAGACCACCGAGTTCAGCAGCTTCACTACGTAATCAAATGCTGAGACTCGGAATTCTGACCTTTTCTGATCTCCGACTAGGAAGTTTATAATGGAACGCTGCCTGAAGTTGGAGTTCTTGTTGGGAAACTGGAGCGTGCTGCGTATATGAGACTCAGCTAAACGCTGCTGTTCTTCTAGAACATGGTATGAAGGTTCTCTGTGGAAGATGTTTGTAACTGTGAGTCTGATTTAATGTAACTGTGAGTGATTTATACTGAACACGTGGAGAGAAGTGATTGAACTTCGTCACTCCAAACCTCTTCCGGCTGATTCCTCACAGTCGGCAGCTCTGTTAAACTGGTTTGATTTAAATTATTTCTTTTATTTTTATTTTAAAAACAATTTAACTGTTTATATACATCTTACATTAAAATACATGTTGAAACCTCTAAATTAGACATATCGACCTTCTTTCCTTCTGGGTCGTAGCCTCTACTGCACTGACTTAAGCTCCTGTTGATGAACAGATCAGAGTCCAGAAAACTCCTCACTTCTGATTCTAGAACTCTGCTTGTGAAGAGAGAGAGAAGAGAAAACAGCTGACATTGATACGGTGATTATAATTCTTACACCAATGAAGAAACACTAAGATTGATATCTCTGGGCTCTAATGTTAGGTCACTAGGCAACCTGGCTAATGTTGGCACCGACTAGCAAGTCAAACTGGTCTTCTGTGGATAAACTATAGGCTTTTATATGGTGTTTATATATTCTTGCTTCTTGATTCTTCCGGTCATCAGGCTTGTCAGTCATTCTGGATATTAGTTTCATTAGAACTTAATTTTGGATATTAGTTTCATTAGAACTTTGTTTTGGTTATTAGTTTAATTAGAACTTCATTCTGGATATTAGTTTCATTAGAACTTCATTCTGGATATTAGTTTCATTAGAACCTCTTTCTGGATATTAGTTTCATTAGAACTTTGTTTTGGTTATTAGTTTAATTAGAACTTCATTCTGGACATTAATTTCATTAGAACTTCTTTCTGGATATTAGTTTTATTAGAACTTCATTCTGAATATTAATTTTGTTAGAACTTCATTCTGGATATTAATTTAATTAGAACTTTATTCTGGATATTAGTTTCATTAGAACTTTATTTTGGAAATTAGTTATATTAGAACTTTATTCTGGATATTAGTTTCATTAGAACGTCATTCTGGATCTTAGCTTCATTAGAACTTCCTTGTGGATATTAGTTTCATAGGAACTTCATTCTTGATATTAGTTTCATTAGAACTTCATTTTTTATATTAGTTTTATTGGAACTTTTTTCTAGATATTAGTTTTATTAGAAATTCATTTGGAATATTAGTTTCATTAGATTTTCATTCTAGATATTAATATCATAATAACTTCATTCTGGATATTAGTTTCATTAGAACTTCATGCTGGATATTAATTTCATTAGAACTTCATTCTGGATATTAGTTTCATTAGAACTTCATTCTGGGTATTAGTTTCATTAGAACTTCATGCTGGATATTAATTTCATTAGAACTTCATTCTGGATATTAGTTTCATTAGAACTTCATTCTGGACATTAATTTCACTACAACTTCATTCTGGACATTAATTTCACTACAACTTCATTCTGGATATTAGTTTTATTAAAACTTCTTTCTAGATATTAGTTTTATTAGAAATTCATTTTGAATATTAGTTTCATTAGATTTTCATTCTAGATATTAATTTCATAATAACTTCATTCTCGATATTAGTTTCATTAGAACTTCATGCTGGATATTAATTTCATTAGAACTTCATTCTTGATATTAGTTTAATTAGAACTTCATTCTGGATATTAGTTTTATTAGAACCTAATTCTGGACATTAATTTCACTACAACTTCATTCTGGATATTAGTTTTATTAGAAATTCCTTTTGGATATAGGTTTTATTAGAACTTCTTTCTAGATATTAGTTTTATTAGAGATTCCTTTTGGACATTAATTTCATTAGAACTTCATTCTGGTATCTTAGCTTCATTGGAACTTTCTTGTGGATATGAATTTCATTAGAACTTCATTCTGGATATTAGTTTTATTAGAACTTCTTTCTAGATATTAGTTTTGTTAGAAATTCATTATGGATATTAGTTTCATTAGAACTTTATTCTGAATATAATTTTATTAGAATTTATTCTGGATATTAATGTTATTAACCCTAATTTATTACCACTGTCCAAAGAAGAACAAGTATCTCTAAAATATCAGCTTTGCAGGAGAGAACAAAAAACATTCTTCAGTGGAACCAGAATTTCTTCTTAGCTGTTTTGGAGCATTTCTGTTGGTCCATTAATCTTGAACTCCTCCCACAATATAAACAGCAGCTGTCGCATTCAAATACACGTTTTTCTTTGTACATCAGGGCCGAGAAGTGGACCTAGCGGAGCTGCTGCTTTTGAGATGATTTCTTTCGCAGATTCAACAAAAACGAGACAACGAGAGCTCCAGGTCCAGCTCCAGGTCCAGCTCCTGCAGGTCAGCGTGCTCCACCATTCATGCTGGTGTTTTTCAAAAATCAAGCACAGCTCAAAGCATGTGTAGGTCAACGGGTTCATTTGAATTCCAGAAAACCGGTTATGTTGCCCTTTACAATGACCCTGCGGAAGTCGTGAAGTTCATGGTTCCCGGGTTCAGAAGAGGTTCATTCTGATTGCCGCTAGTCAGGACAGTCTCGCAACTCCTATTTTATTTTTCACTCAGAGCGCCTTTGATGTGCCTCCGTTTGTCCAAAGAGGTTGACCCATTAGAGAACAGTGCGCAGTCAGGAGGAGGAACCCTCGCCAAGACGCTATCCTTCATCCTTATTGCTTCATGTGCAAGATCAAAGCACAGCGCTGCGCTAACACCAGGGGAGCGGTTGCACAGGTGAGAGAGAGGATACGCTGTTATATGAGGAGCGCAGTGCTGCACTGGCTGCTGAACATATACAAGAACATCACAGCCTGAGGAGAAGTGGGTGGACTGTATTGATATAACCAGTGTCTAATCTAATTACCATACAATATAGATCAGGTTGTTTTCACTTACAGTGTGTGTAGAACAGAGTGGAGGAGATGGAGGTGAAGAACAGAGTAGAGGAGATGGAGGTGAAGAACAGAGTGGAAGAAATGGAGGTGAAGAACAGAGTGGAGGAGATGGAGGCAGTGTGTGAAGAACAAACTGGAGGAGATGGAGGTGAAGAACAGAGTGGAGGAGATGGAGGTGAAGAACAGAGTGGAGAAGATGTAGGTGAGAAACAGAGTGGAGGAGATGGAGGTGAAGAACAGAGTAGAGGAGATGGAGGTGAAGAACAGAGTGGAGGAGATAGAGGTGAAGAACAGAGTGGAGGAGATGGAGGCAGTGTGTGAAGAACAAACTGGAGGAGATGGAGGTGAAGAACAGAGTGGAGGAGATGGAGGCAGTGTGTGAAGAACAAACTGGAGGAGATGGAGGTGAAGAACAGAGTGGAGGAGATGGAGGTGAAGAACAGAGTGGAGAAGATGTAGGTGAGAAACAGAGTGGAGGAGATGGAGGTGAAGAACAGAGTAGAGGAGACGGAGGTGAAGAACAGAGTCGAGGAGATGGAGGTGAAGAACAGAGTGGAGGAGATGGAGGCAGTGTGTGAAGAACAAACTGCCTCCAGTTTGTTCTTCACACACTGCCTCCATCTCCTCCACTCTGTTCTTCACCTCCATCTCCTCGACTCTGTTCTTCACCAGATGGAGGTGAAGATGGAGTGGAGGAGATGGAGGTGAAGAACAGAGTGGAGAAGATGTAGGTGAGAAACAGAGTGGAGGAGATGGAGGTGAAGAACAGAGTAGAGGAGATGGAGGTGAGGGACACAGTGGAGGAGATTGAGGTGAAGAACAGAGTGGAAGAGATGGAGGTGAGGAACAGAGTGGAGGAGATGGAGGTGAAGAACAGAGTGGAGGAGATGTAGATGAGAAACAGAGTGGAGGAGATGGAGGTGAGGAACAGAGTGGAGGAGATGGAGGTGAGATGTTACAGTAGATGTTGGAGGTGGTGCTGATGTGATAAAGAGAGGTTAATGAACCTGAAAGATCAGATCACCCTTACACACTACAATACTCACTCCTACTGACCACCAGTGTTCACCCCCAGATCACCCTTACACACTACAATACTCACTCCTACTGACCACCAGCACTATCAGCTCAGCTTCTCTTTCACCAGTTCTTCTGTTTCCACCTTAAATGGAGGTGCAGGTACGTTCTGGAACTGAGGGTCTAAGCCCAACCCTGAACCCCTCCACGAAACTTTACGAATCCAACAGTCAGAGCTCCATGGTTGATGTTGATCTTTAAACCAGCCTGAAGTTCCTCTTCTCCACATTCTTCATCTAAGGTTCCACCATAAACACTGCAGCTCGTACAGACGCCAGAATGGAACCACAGCAGCGTTTAAGGTGGAACGGAGAATTCCCAAAACCAGCTGCTGAACTTCCAACATCTTTAACAGAATCCTGAACAACTTTAACTCTGCAGTCTGTACGTTTCACTCCGGACAGTTTCTCCAACACTCGGACACCATGGAGCAGCTTCAGCTCAGCGTCCACCACTGAAGAGACTGAAGAGACGAGCAGCTCCACCTTTATTAGCACCACAACCTCCAACAGTGACTGGAAGTAGCAGCCATGCTGTGTGAGTGGATCACTGTGTGCTGGTTGAAGCAGATCATCTTCAACTGAAAGTTTCACAGAGACACCTTTCATCTACTTTGTGTTTGATGTCCAGATCAAAGAGAGTAGCTAGTACAGGTAACGTTAGATACTAGCAGCTCCAAGTAACTAGCATAGCTAACTAAATAGTATGTGGGCGGAGCTTATTTACACAGAGGCTCATTTTATTTGGTCTGTGTTGGTCCTGTGTGATCATCACTGCAAATCACAAACCTTCTATGTAGAACATCAGAGAACTGTTTAATGCACTGTTTGGCACCTACATGATTAAATATATGATAAACAGATGTAAACCTAATACTGCAGCAAAGCTTCTCCTGGCTCGAGCAGCTGGAGAACACAGCACACAGAGCAAAAGACGAGAGAACGATAGAAAGAGATGCATTATGGGGCAGAAGGCTGAACATACTCATTCAGGTTACTGGAGATGTGTGTGGAGTTACTCCATTCTGAATGAGCTCTTGGCTCAGCGAGGTGAAGTAATCTCCCTAATGCTTCCAGGTTATTAACACCACCCTGTCCGGAGGACCTGAGACAGAGAGAGAGAGAGAGAGAGAGAGAGAGAGAGGGAGAGAGAGAGAGAGAGAGAGAGAGAGAGAGAGCACAAATCAGAAGAGAGAGAGAGCACAAATCAGAAGAGAGAGAGAGCAAGAGGATGCAGGAATCAAAGAAATCAATCAGGAGAGATGGTTTCATGGGAGATAATGAGATTTCTGTGCGCTGGTGGGCGGAGTTATTGAATTTTAGCAGCAAAGAAACAAGCTATTGATGGAGACTCGGTCACACGTGTCAATCCTTCTGGGATGAGCATTTTCTCCACTCCGGATTGGAAACGTTCAGCACGTCCGTAGCCTTTTAACCTCTCGCCGGCCAAGCAGGCGGTCACTGGGCACAGCTGAGGAAGAGTGGACACTGAAGATTCATTAATGGTGACCCCTACAGCACACGTCACTGTTTATTGTATGAACAGGTCGGGTGGTCTTCTCTTGATGTGCGTCGGGAAACACGTTGGTTTCTTTTAAAGCACCTTCTGGCCGTATGCCATCATATATCACAACAATGTTCACTGAGAATAGTACAAATTATGGAACTCGCTCCAGTGATTGGATCAGCCTTCAGGTTCCTAGAGCTTTTACTGAACCGGGAAAATCTGCTGTTAGCTCCAGTGCACCAGCGAGCTGGACCTCACTGCAGGAGACACTAAAGCTCAGCTCACTGGAGTCAATTTAAACTTTAATTTAATTTAATTTTAGTTCACACTTTTATTATTTTAATATTCAGTAGTTCTTTCATTTATTTATTTATTTATTCATTTATTTATTTATTTTTTTATTTTTTTATTTATTTATTTTCATTTTAATTTCCTTTTACCATTCTACACCACCATACTAACCACTACACCACCATACTGACCACTACACCACCATACTAACCACTACACCACCATACTAACCACTACACCACCATACTGACCACTACACCACCATACTAACCACTACACCACCATACTGACCACTACACCACCATACTAACCACTACACCACCATACTGACCACTACACCACCATACTAACCACTACACCACCATACTGACCACTACACCACCATACTAACCACTACACCACCATACTAACCACTACACCACCGTACTGACCACTACACCACCATACTGACCACTACACCACCATACTGACCACTACACCACCATACTAACCACTACACCACCATACTAACCACTACACCACCATACTGACCACTACACCACTGTACTGACCACTACACCACCGTACTAACCACTACACCACCGTACTAACCACTACACCACCGCACTAACCACTACACCACCGTACTAACCACTACACCACCGTACTAACCACTACACCACCATACTAACCACTACACCACCGCACTAACCACTACACCACCGCACTAACCACTACACCACCGCACTAACCACTACACCACCATACTAACCACTACACCACCACACTAACCACTACACCACCATACTAACCACTACACCACCATACTGACCACTACACCACCGTACTAACCACTACACCACCGTACTAACCACTACACCACCATACTGACCACTACACCACCGTACTGACCACTACACCACCGTACTAACCAGTACACCACCATACTGACCACTACACCACCATACTAACTACTACACCACCGTACTAACCACTACACCACCGTACTAACCACTACATCACCATACTAACCACTACACCACCATACTGACCACTACACCACCGTACTAACCACTACACCACCATACTAACCACTACACCACCATACTAACCACTACACCACCGTACTAACAACTACACCACCATACTGACCACTACACCACCATACTAACCACTACACCACCATACTGACCACTACACCACCGTACTAACCACTACACCACCATACTGACCACTACACCACCGTACTAACCACTACACCTTTGTGCCACCATGTAAGAAATAATGAGACTAATGAGAATATATGAGTATCACTATCCACAGAAAAACATGACAGCTGTTCTTTTTATCCTGTGTGGAAGTTTCCTGAGGAACTGACCAATAGAAATGCTCCAAATTCACCAGTAATAAAACTTGTTTACATTAACTTACATTGAAAGTAAAGACTGTTTTTGTTCTCTCGTTGGAGATACTTTTTTGTTTTTCTTCTGAGAGTGATGATATATACGAGCCACACGGAGGCCGGTACTGAGCGCGCTCACTGAGGTTTTGCTGTGATGTGAGTTAAAGGCCATTAGTGAAAAGCATGAATCCAATCTGGAGCGTTACAGGTGATAATCAGTGGTTAATTGGATGGTAGCAGTGGGTTTTTTTTCACCCTGGGGGGTCCCACACCCCCACCGCCCCCCCTGCTGAAGGCCTGATTGGTTGTAATCATGAAATGGAGCAGTTATGATTACACAGAAACGCGCTGCCTCTTTCCTAGTACGGCTGGAAGGAGAGGGGCTGAATCCGGAGCGCCGGCCTTATGCTCCTGATGATGGCGCTCATTAGAATTTTAATGCACTCGTGTGAATAGTTAGTTCGTTTCATGTCGTTTAATGTAATTTTCAGAGTTTCAGCAGACGCGCCGCGTCCAATTACAGCAGCGTATCTGACGAGCGCTCGGTCACCGCGTTAATGAACGGGAACTGTGCATGAATCCAGAATACCTTTCCAGACACGCTAACAAGGCTGTGTTCATTAGTTTAACGGCTGATCTGGCTCTTCTCTTCCATACGGCCGACATACTATGAAGCCAGGTGCTCATTTTGGACCTGTATGGCTAATGCTGCAATTTAAGCTGCCATGGAAACGCTTGTGAACTGATTTGCTTATTTAAAGGAACAATACTGAAACAGTAAATGTCAGATTAAGACACAAAATTTGAATTTTGGGCTTTGACAGGTTAAATTCTCAAAGTAAATGTGATGACAGCACTGTTACTAAAGAGGAATTTCACAGATTTTGGCTTTGTTTATCAGTTAAAGGTGCAGTAAGCAATTCTGGAGAATGACGTTTGATGTTAATCGAGTGTAATGGATTAACAGTGAATGGATTAACATTAAATATTGCATCTTTGATATAAATTTATAATATGAAATGGTTATGAATGCACTGCCTCATGTCTGCTGAATTGTTGTATGACAGTTTAAAGAATGGAGGGATCCATGCAGGAAGCTGTGAGGCAAAAAAGACCCACTGTGTTTGGCGTCCTGTAGAGCTCAGACTCTCTTTAAAAGATTTAGAAACATGCTAAACTGGCCTATTTAACCAGTTAAAGGTGCAGTAAGCAATTCTGAAGAATGACTGTTGATGTTAACCCTGTATACTGGATTAACATCAAATGGATTGACATCAAATACTGCACCTTTAAGATGAAGTATGATGTTCCTTTGTATGACTTAATCACAAATGGTTATGGATATACTGCCTCATGTCTGCTGCATTGTTTTATGATAGTTTTGGCCTAAAACATACTTCTCAAATCCAATCATGGTGGAGGGATACATGCAGGGAGCTGTGAGGCAAAACAGACCCGCTGTGGGACCCTGTTATAACTTTGCACCCCGATTGGATTTCAACTTTGGGCCCCAGTTGGGCTACAGTCGTCGTAGGTCCGTTTGTGGTCCCTATTTTGGGTTACAGTTGTGGGCCCCTGATAGACTACCGCTGTGGGCCCATCTGAGTTACAGTTATGAGACCCAGTTAGAGTACAGGTGTGGGCCTCATTTTGGGTTACAGTTATGGGCCCTTTAGGACTTCAGAATCTTTTTTTTAGAATGCCACCATGTATTGACCAGGAGGGGGCAGTTTTGACTGGGCCAGTGGATGATTGTTCACATGGGCCCCACTTGCAGCCCAGATTGGTCCCATTAGTGGCCCACATGGACAAAAACACACATGCAGCCTATATGGAGCCAATGGACAAATCTTTTTTATGGGCCCCAACTGGGCTTATTATAAGGCGACCCAATGCGCAGTCTATTTTAAACCATATGGGGCCCACATGGACAATGTTGGCTGGGGAAACAGTCCTTTCTACGTGGGGGCGTTGTCCCGGTGTCATTCAATATCAAAACAAGTTCACACATCCCTTCAGCGACCCTCTCAAATTCATGGACGTACATTGCTTAGATGAACAACACTAAGCTAACAAACTTGTTTTATTAGATCTAACGTTGGGACCCCGCTGGGTTATAACTTTGGTCCCTGCTGGGCTACAGTCGTGGGTCCCGTTTGGGTCCATTTGTGGTCCCTATTTTGGGTTACAGCTGTGGGCCCTAGTTAGGTTACAGTTGTGGGCTCCTGAAAGACACATGCAGAGTCAAAAACACACATAATGGACGAATCTTTGTCGACGCCTACTGGGCTGATTAAAAGGGGGCCCAATTGGCAGCCCATTTTAACCCATGTGGGGCCCACATGGACAATTTTGGCTGGTAAAATAGTCCTTTCTGGACGGGGGCGTGGTCCCGGTGTCACTCAATAGTGAAACAAGTACATTGTTGGACGTACATTGCCAAGGTGAGCAACACTGGGCTAACAAACTTGGTTTATTAGATCCTTACAGCTAAAGAAACGTTCCCAAATAACATTCAGCAAACTGACCTTCTGACCTGCTAACGTTAGCTACATTGCAGATTAACTACTCAAGTGACATACAGGCCAAGAGATCTGCTCACGATCCAAGACATACAAGCTAATCAGTCAAACATGGTGGTGGTAGGTTCATGGGCTTCATGGGGATCTTGGGCTTCATGGCTGCCTCCGTAATGGGCTCGCTAATCATTATTGATGATGCAACTCGTGATGGCGGCAGCAGAATGAATTCCGAAGTGCACAGAAACATTCCGCCTGCCAATTTCCAGAGAAATGCATCCCGTCTAATGGGGAGGAACCTCATCATCTCAACCCCAAATGTCTTCAGCGTAGAGCGAAAACAAAAGAATTAGCTCCATCGTTCCCGGCCCTTCGGAGGAGACTGTATGTATGTGTGGCTGCCGTTGGAATTCTCCACGCTCATCAATTCTGGTTTTGCCTCAGCCCTCCCCATCACGCTAAGCGATAAAGCCCATCGATCGAGCACATGCAGCACTCTACAGTAACTCACTCGGAGTCAGAGGCTGATGAACGACACGCTGTAGCGCTCATTCACCCGTCTGAGTTACTGTCTGGGAGAAAAACACCTTCATGATCATCCTCACACAGCTGTACAGACCATCAGTCATCAGCGAGAACATACAGCACACAGGAACCCCGGAGAACCACGGATCTGTACACGTCCCAGCGCTGAGACAAGACAAGAGAGCGGCTCTCTGTTTAAAGAGCAGTAAAGCAGCAGTACGTTCATTAGAGCTGTAACGAGAGCTAGAAAGTCTCTACAGAAGAGAACTGAGCTGTTCCTCTCTGCAGAGTTTACAACATAATGCCTATAGTCTCTTTCTGCTGTTTACAGATAACATATAGGTCCATAAATATTTGGACATTGATAAAATGTTGTTATTATAGCCCCAGTTGGGTTATAAGTCTGGGCACCAGTTTGGTTATAAGTTTGGACCCCAGTTGGGTTATAACTTTGGACCCCAGTTGGATTATAACTTTGAGCCCCAGTTTGGTTATAACTTTGGACCCCAGTTGGTTTATAACTTTGAGGCCCAGTTGGATTATAACTTTGGGCTCTAGTTGGGTTATAACTATGAGGCCCAGTTGGGTTATGTCTGGGCCCCAGTTGGGTTATAACTTTGGGCCCCAGTTGGGTCATAACTTTGGACCCCAGTTGGGTCATAACTTTAAGGCCCAGTTGGGTCATAACTTTGGGCCCCAGTTGAATTTCTAACTTTGTGTGCCAGTTGGGCTACAGTCGTAGGTCTTGGTTGGGTCGGTTTGTGGGCCCCATTTTGGGTTACAGTTGTGAGCCCCTGATAAGCTGCCACTGTGGGTCCATCGGGGATACAAGTATGCAGCCCCCTCGCTGGTAGACGGTGGATGGTAGGAGTGCTGTTGCTGATGCTATTGCCTCTAGTGACATCAGATTTCACACTGCCACTGCACAATAGATACAAGCCTGAGAGTGCACTGTCGGTGCCCACCACTGAAAAGCAAGCACCTTGTGGCACTTCTGCATGCTGGGACTCTGCGTACCCCAGGGACTTTGTTCGGATTGCGTATCACCAGGATGGCTGAGGTGCTGGTCTGCTAGATTCAGATGTGTGTAGATGCTGATTGTGTTGTATCTTTGAAGAGATCTGTTCACATCTAAACAAACTTTCCTTGAATTTGTATATAATCATCTATTTTCCCAAATGGACAATTTTAATGTGGTCTAAGAGGTTAATTAGGGGGTCCCTGACCCCCTTGACACCCCTTTCCCAGGACATCCCTGTGTTTCGTACCTAGTTTTAAGGCAATTACTTCATGACTTCTATTATACACACTCTGGAGACTCAGTGGTTGGTCGGTTGCTTTAAAGGGTTAAAACATTTTTCCTGCTCATTTTTCTCCTGCCTTGCTTTTTTCCCCACCGCAGTAATGTGAGGCACCTGTTAAGGACCTCATTAGGAATTCTCTCGTCAGGGCCCATTAGGCCCACACAGTCCGCTGGGCCAGAGCGGGAATTCGCTTCATTAGCTTTTCTCCCAGCGCACACGACTGGAGGACGGCAGGACGCGTGTGAACTTTCAGAGCGAATAAACAGAGCGTACGCCATCGTCCCTCAAACGCACCGCAGCTAATAAAGGCTCCGCCGGCTCGTCTGCTCCTCAGATTAATGGATTGTTTGTTTGTTTACACGGCTCCGAAATGAATTTTCTCCATCACTAATCCATATACACAATCTGTACAAGTTACAGGAGCAGAGAAACTAACAGCGTTAAATAAAGGCAGTTATATCTAATATACAAACCACACACGCTAAACCAGATCCTCACAGCACAGAGAATCACTACAGCAGGTACAGAGCACCACACAGAGTCCACAGAGAACCTCCCAGAGTACAACATACATTAATATAATATAATATCAGCACTGTCTCCTCACAGTAAGATGATCTGGGTTGGATTCCCGGTCCGGGTGGTTCTGTGTGGAGTGTGTATGGTCTCTCTGTGTTTGAGTGGGTTCCCCCGGGTACTCCGGTTTCCTCCCACAGTCCAAATACATGCATGTTAGGATCCTCACTCTAAACTGACCGAAGGTGTGAGCGTGAGCGTGAGTGTGTGTTGGCCATGCGATGTGCTGGTGACCTGTCCATGGTGTACCTCGCCTTTGCCCAATGACACTGGGATTGGCTCCAGACCCCCATCACCCTGACTAGCGGGATAAAGCGGAAGATAATGGATGGATAATATAATATAATATAATATAATATAATATAATATAATATAATATAATATAATATAATATAATATAATATAATATAATATAATGTAATATAATATAATATAATATAATATAATATAATATAATATAATATAATATAATATAATGCTTATCTCACCTTCCAAATAACCCCAAACTCATTCAGTGGTGTTGAGGTTCTGGACTCGGGGGTAGTCAGTCCATTCAGTGGTGTTGAGGTTCTGGACTCTGAGGTGGTCAGTCCATTCAGTGGTGTTGAGGTTCTGGACTCTGGGGTGATCAGTCCATTCAGTGGTGTTGAGGTTCTGGACTCGGGGGTAGTCAGTCCATTCAGTGGTGTTGAGGTTCTGGACTCTGAGGTGGTCAGTCCATTCAGTGGTGTTGAGGTTCTGGACTCTGGGGTGATCAGTCCATTCAGTGGTGTTGAGGTTCTGGACTCTGGGGTGATCAGTTCATTCAGTGGTGTCGAGGTTCTGGACTCGGGAGTAGTCAGTCCATTCAGTGGTGTTGAGGTTCTGGACTCTGGGGTAGTCAGTCCATTCAGTGGTGTTGAGGTTCTGGACTCTGAGGTGGTCAGTCCATTCAGTGGTGTTGAGGTTCTGGACTCTGGGGTGGCCAGTTCATTGTCAGCTTCTTTGTGTTTGGTATGTCTGTATCTCCTTTTCTCAGTGAGGAGCTTCTTGAACAACTACACATCCTTTCTGACCCACAGTGTTGAGGTGTCTTCTCACAGTGGAAGGATGGACAGAAACACCTGTGGATGCTTTCGTATTTGAAGGTGAAGCTTGATGTTCTCCTCTCTGCAGGATGTTGTGACCAGCTTGTTTCTTTTCTTTTTTATTTCTCCGTCGCTCCGTTTTCAATCAGACGCTGTGTGATTGCTGTGGGATTAGTGGGCTTCCACGCTCGCCGGGATGCTATTAACGTTCACACAAATAAACCAGTGATGTCCTTCAGCGAGGAACCTCTACACTAAACACCTCAAATATAGACATCACACACACACACACACACACACACACACCCCACATACATACACACCACACATACATACACACACACACAACACATACATACACACCACACATACACACACACACACACACACACACACACACACAAAACACACACACACAACACAACACACACAACACACACACACACAACACAACATACACACAAAACACAACACACACACGAACACACAACACATACGTACACACACACACAACACACAAACACAACACACACACAACACACACACATCTAACCTTAACTTCAGTATCCAAACCAAAAATTAACCCTAAAAACAGTATCTAAACCTAAACTTAACCTTAAAAACATTATCTAAACCTAAACCTAACCTTAACCTCACTGTCTGAACCTAAACCTAACCTTAACCTCAGTATCTAAACCTAAACTTAACCTTAAAAACATTATCTAAACCTAAACCTAACCTTAACCTCACTGTCTGAACCTAAACCTAACCTTAACCTCAGTATCCAAACCTAAACCTAACCGTAACCACAGTATCTAAACCTTAACAGAAGCTCAGTATCTAAACATAAACCTAACCTTAACCTCGCTATCCAAACCTAAACCTAACCTTAATCTCAGTATCCAAACCTAAACAGAAGCTTAATATTTAAACCTAAACCTAACCTGAGTATCTAAACGTTAACCACAGTACCTAAACCTAAACCTAACCTTAACCTCAGTATCCAAACCTAAACCTAACATTAACCTCAGTATCCAAACCTAAACCTAACATTAACCTCAGTACCTAAACCTAAACCTAACCTTAACCTCAGTATCCAAACCTAAACCTAACATCAACCTCAGTATCCAAACATAAACCTAACCTTAACCTCGCTATCCAAACCTAAACCTAACCTTAATCTCAGTATCCAAACCTAAACAGAAGCTTAATATTTAAACCTAAACCTAACCTGAGTATCTAAACGTTAACCACAGTACCTAAACCTAAACCTAACCTTAACCTCAGTATCCAAACCTAAACCTAACATTAACCTCAGTATCCAAACCTAAACCTAACATTAACCTCAATATCCAAACCTAAACAGAAGTTCAGTATTTAAACCTAAACCTAACCTTAATCTTAGGAAAGCGGACCCATGCCTGTAGACGTTGACTGTGGTTGAAGCTGGTGCGGTATATCAGCTCCTCAGTAAACCCCTCCCACCAGGACTGGGTGGGGAATGCAGGTGAGCAACATATCAAACACAACTGCTTTAAAGCCAGCGCTGTGATTGGCCGAGCTCATCAACAGGTGACTCTGAGTTAAATGGCGCTGACGGGAGTCGGCTGTTTTCCCCAGTTCCTGCTGGTTCTCCAAATTCCTCCTGCTTCTTTTATGTCCTCGACTATTCCGAGGTAGGAGAGAAGGAGTAGAAAGGCATAAGAAGGACCAGGAGCAGTTGCAAAAGTTTCTGGACGCAGCACTAGTCTTCGAAGGACAAGGGGAAAACATCTGCTGCCCCCTACTGGTCAAAACGGGTGTGTTAGCCAATAGATGGTGGCTCACTGATGAAAACCTGAATTCCTAAATGATACCTTTACAGGAAGCATAATCAAATCCAATCAGGGAGGGAGCGGAGGGTCAGTTCAGTGGTCAGAACACCGTAGCATCGTCCTCTGAGTCAGACTGAGGAGTTAATTCTTCTTCATGAGGGACACAGAAACAAAACTCTCTGTCCTCTTTTTATATCCGTGCAGCTCAGATACACCAGGCCGGACGAGAACGAGGCCCGAAATCTCTGAGCCACCCAGACAACGTCCACCTTAACGAAGCTGAAGTTTTTATTATTTGAATTTCTCGTTCCGCCTTAACTGGTGCCCCAACGTAGGTGCAGCTGCATTTAGGGTGGAACAGGAAATTCAAATGAGAAGCACCTTAACCCTTGCTTCACCAGAACACAAACCCACCAGGCAGATCTGGAGAACATAGTGTGGAACCACTTTTCAAACCAGCTTTTGTCCAGAACGTTCCAGAATGTGGACAGAACCCTTCTGGAGAAAGCTGTGCTTTATGATTGGACCCCCGCCCGGGGCACCTACTGAAGAGAATCACCCCTGTGTTATATAAGCTGGGTGTATGTGGAGCTGTGGAGTACATGGAGGTCGTGGGGCTCGTATTAGCATAAAAACTCTACAATATTTGGGTGTTAATTGAATTTCAGACTTTTCAATTCAAGTTTTTTTCACATATTCAGAATTTACAAATGTACAAAAATGCTAGTGGAAATAAATAAACAATTATAATATTAACATGGACTTTTCCACAGCACTGTACTCACCAGGATGCTAAGCCTTCTGGTGTGGAATAGTGAAGCCCTGTGTCCTTCAGTTCCAGGCCAGATGGGTATGGTTGCCACAGGACCAGCTTTGGGTTGAGAGAGGGCCAAAAAACATAGGATCTAATAGGGCCCTAGAAATGTACAACCCTGGGAGCATTGGGTCATAGCAACATAGGGCCTGAAAATCCTGGGCAACATAAAATTCCTGTAAATGAGACCCAGGGAGCACAGGGCTCTGGAAATATACACCACTGAGAATACAAGATACTGGGAACATGGACCAAAGCAAGATAGTACTTTGGGAAAACTAGAAGCTCTGGAAAAATAGGCATTAGATAGGCATTAGAAATGTAGGACCCTGGAAACTTAGGAGCCTATGACTCTGGGCAACATGGGGCCCTAGAATATACAACACTAAGAGCATCCAACCATTCATCAATCATAGGATTCTGAAAACACAGAACCCTAAAACCATTGGACCCTGGAAATGTAGGACCCTGGGAACATGCGACCAGAGGAAGATAGTATCTTGGGAAAACTAGCATACTAGAATATATACCACTCGGCCATGAGAACAAAGGACTTAGGGATCCTGGGTAACATAAAATACCAGTGAACATTAGAGGCTCTGGAAAAATATGCTACATAAAGCTATAGAAATGTAGGACCCTGGAAACTTAGGAGCCTATGACTCTGGGCAACATAGGGCCCTAGAATATACAATACTGAGAGGATCCAACCATCCATCAATCACAGGACTCAGGAAACACAGAATCCTAAAACCATTGGACCCTATTCCTGTAAACATAAGACCCAGGGAGTACAGAGCTCTGGAAATATACACCAATGAGAATAGCAGATATTACAAATGTAGGACCCTGGAAACATAGGTCCCTGGAAAGAGTTGGCCTTAGAGAAATAGTTCTCTTGGAGACTTCTGGGAAAAAGGACCCTAGAAATATAGAACCCTGGGAACAGAGGGCACTAGAATGTACAACCCTGCGAGCATTGGGTCATGGGAACATAGGTACCTGGAAACATAGAACCCTAAAATCATTGGAAACATGCAACCAGAGTAACATAGTATCTTGGGAAAATAGGGTCCTAGAATATATACCCCTGGGCCATGGGAACACAGGACTTAAGGATCCTGGGTAACATAAATTACCAGTGAACATTAGAGGCTCTGGAAAAATATGCATTAGATTTTTCGATACATTACATTAGAAATGTAGGACCCTGGAAACTTAGGAGCCTATGACTCTGGGCAACATAGGGCCCTAGAATATACAATACTAAGAGCATCCAACCATCCATACATCAATCATAGGACTCTGGAAGACACCCTGAGAGCATTGGGTCATGGGAACATAGGACCCTGGAAACATAGAACCATAAAACCATTGGATCCTGGGAACATGGACCAAAGCAAGATAGTACTTTGGGAAAACTAGAGGCTCTGGGAAAATATGCATTAGATAGGGATTAGAAATGTAGGACCCTGGAAACTTAGGAGCCTATGACTCTGGGCAACATGGGGCCCTAGAATATACAACACTGAGAGCATCCAACCATCCACCAATCACAGGACTCTGGAAACACAAAAGCCTAAAACCATTGGACCCTGGAAATGTAGGACCCTGGGAACATGCGACCAGAGCAAGACAGTATCTTAGGAAAACTAGCATACTAGAATATATACCACTCGGCCATGAGAACAAAGGACTTAAGGATCCTGGGTAACATAAAATACCAGTGAACATTAGAGGCTCTGGAAAAATATGCTACATAAGGCTATAGAAATGTAGGACCCTGGAAACTTAGGAGCCTATGACTCTGGGCAACATAAGGCCCAAGAATAAACAATACTGAGAGGATCCAACCATCCATCAATCACAGGACTCAGGAAACACAGAATCCTAAAACCATTGGACCCTATTCCTGTAAACATAAGACCCAGGGAGTACAGAGCTCTGGAAATATACACCAATGAGAATAGCAGATATTACAAATGTAGGACCCTGGAAACATAGGTCCCTGGAAAGAGTTGGCCTTAGAGAAATAGTTCTCTTGGAGACTTCTGGGAAAAAGGACCCTAGAAATATAGAACCCTGGGAACAGAGGGCACTAGAATGTACAACCCTGCGAGCATTGGGTCATGGGAACATAGGCACCTGGAAACATAGAACCCTAAAATCATTGGAAACATGCAACCAGAGTAAGATAATATCTTGGGAAAATAGGGTCCTAGAATGTATACCTCTGGGCCATGGGAACACAGGACCTAAGGATCCTGAGTAACATTAAATACCAGTGAACATTAGAGGCTCTGGAAAAATATGCATTAGATTTTTCGATACATTACATTAGAAATGTAGGACCCTGGAAACTTAGGAGCCTATGACTCTGGGCAACATAGGGCCCTAGAATATACAATACTAAGAGCATCCAACCATCCATCCAACAATCATAGGACTCTGGAAACACAGAATCCTAAAACCATTGGATCCTGGGAACATAAGACTCTAGCGAATTCTAAGTGGAAATGAATAAACAATAATAATATTAGGGTGGACTAATGGGCGCTAAGCCCTCTGGTGTGGAATAGTGAAGCCCTGTGTTCTTCTGTTCCGGGCCAGATGGGCATGTTTGCCTCAGGAACAGCTTTGGGTCGAGAGAGGGCCAAAAGCCGAGAGAAGAGAAAGACAAAGACAAATACGGGCAAATGACATGCACATGTCCCAGCACGATGGAAACAAACATCACAACCGGACACTCATGTTCACGCGGATAAACTCGGAAGGCCTTTATCAACCTGGGAGCGTTGAGCAGCCTCTGTTCTCCCGCTGCCATAAACACGATTTATCACCTGCAGAAAAACCCCACGCCCCACACCCGCTACCCGCACGCCGGCCAAATCTAATTAAGCAGGAAAATGTGATGACAACAGAGAAACAGATTGAGCGAGTGACTCCTGAGGACGAGTCTGGCAGCGGTGCCGCCTCTCGCCGTGCCAGAAACACTGTGCGGGATGTGAGGACGCGTCCCATCTCTCCCTCTGCTTCAGGCCCTTCGTCGTGTCTGATCATTAGCGCCTCTTTTCAGCGTGCTCAAGATCAAATGTACAGTTTCCTCCTCCTAGCTCAAACGTGTTTGGGGTCTGAAGTTCTCCTCTTTAGTTTTGCGCTGGAGCTAGAAGGCTGAAGCAGCTGAGCACTGAACATTTAAGCCATCAGATCATGACTAGCGGTTGATCCTTCAAGGAAATTTCTCCAACTTAATCTGCTCGTACTCCTCACTTAAAGAAAATCTGAATAGGAATATATACCACCTCCTTCTACCTCCACTCACTGTCCACTGTATCAGCTCCACTGACCATACAGGACCTCCACTCACTGTCCACTGTATCAGCTCCACTGACCATACAGGACCTCCACTCACTGTCCACTGTATCAGCTCCACTGACCATACAGGACCTCCACTCACTGTCCACTGTATCAGCTCCACTGACCATACAGGAGCTCCACTCACTGTCCACTGTATCAGCTCCACTGACCATACAGGACCTCCACTCACTGTCCACTGTATCAGCTCCACTGACCATACAGGACCTCCACTCACTGTCCACTGTATCAGCTCCACTGACCATACAGGACCTCCACTCACTGTCCACTGTATCAGCTCCACTTACAGACTGTAGTTCATCTGATTCTCTGTATACTTAATTACTCTGTTCTTTAATGATCAGGACCCCCACAGGACCACCACAGAACAGATACTATTAGGGAGGTGGGTCATTCTCAGCACTGCAGTGGTCAGTGGAGCTGATACAGTGGACAGTGAGTGTAGGTCCTGTATGGTCAGTGGAGCTGATACAGTGGACAGTGAGTGAAGCTCCTGTATGGTCAGTGGAGCTGATACAGTGGACAGTGAGTGGAGGTCCTGTATGGTCAGTGGAGCTGATACAGTGGACAGTGAGTGGAGGTCCTGTATGGTCAGTGGAGTTGATACAGTGGACAGTGAGTGGAGGTCCTGTATGGTCAGTGGAGCTGATACAGTGGACAGTGAGGGGGAGGTCCTGTATGGTCAGTGGAGCTGATACAGTGGACAGTGAGTGGAGGTCCTGTATGGTCAGTGGAGTTGATACAGTGGACAGTGAGTGGAGGTCCTGTATGGTCAGTGGAGCTGATACAGTGGACAGTGAGTGGAGGTCCTGTATGGTCAGTGGAGCTGATACAGTGGACAGTGAGTGGAGGTCCTGTATGGTCAGTGGAGCTGATACAGTGGATCAGTGAGTGGAGGTCCTGTATGGTCAGTGGAGCTGATACAGTGGACAGTGAGTGGAGGTCCTGTATGGTCAGTGGAGCTGATACAGTGGACAGTGAGTGGAGGTCCTGTATGGTCAGTGGAGCTGATACAGTGGACAGTGAGTGGAGGTCCTGTATGGTCAGTGGAGCTGATACAGTGGACAGTGAGTGGAGGTCCTGTATGGTCAGTGGAGCTGATACAGTGGACAGTGAGTGGAGATAGAAGGAGGTCAGCAGTGAGTTCTAAATGATCTGAACTGTGTTCTGAATAATTTCAGTTGGAAAAAACTCAGTGTACTCAGAACTGAGCCTGTGCATCTTGTTTAGTTTGATTTTGTGCTTATCAGCTTTGACTCATAATCTCTAATTCATGGTTTCTGACACTAAAATATACTGTAGCTACAACATCATCATCTTTAAGAGATTTTGCAAGACAGTTTTGGTGATAGTTCTTGAAAAAAAGCTTATTTTATATGCAAGATTATACAAATCTTATATATTTTGTGACTCATAACCGTCACTGCAAGCTAAAACTAACTGTTAGAGTAGATATGCCTGCCATTCAAACACTCAGACCTGATCCTGACAACATACAACCCATAAAACACCGGACCTGGGAACACAGGGCCCTAAAATATCCAACCCTTTGTGGACTGGGCTGTACAAACATAGCACTCAAGGATTCTGGGCAACATAAAATTCCTTTAAACATATAACCCTGGGAACACAAGACTCTGGGAAAAACATAGGACCCTAAAAACGTTGGACCCCGGAAATTTGGAAACATAAGACTAGCAAGATAGGATCTTGAAATAAATAGGGCCCTGGAAAAATTGGACCAGGGAACACAGGGCCCCATTACTATATAAGCCTCGGAGCATTGGGTCATGGGAACATAGGACCCGAGGATCCTGGGCAACATAAAATTCCTGTGAACATAAAAACTGGAAGTGTGGGATTCCAGGAACATGGGTCCTGAGTATATAAGACCCTGGGAACATAAGACCTTATTAATAGGGCCCTTGAAACATAGGGCGCTAGAAATACAACCCCAGGAGCATTGGATCATGGGGTCATAGGACCCGAGAATCCTGGGCCACATACAATTCCTGTAAATATGGGACCCAAGAAACATAGGGCTCTGGAAATATAGGATTCTGGGCAATATAAGGCCCTGGAAAGAGTTGGAGAATTAGCTCATTGGGGACATAGGGCTCTGGGAAAGAAGGACCCTAGAAATATAGAACCTGGGAGTGCAGGGCACTAGAACATACAACCCTGAGAGCATTGGGTCATGGGAACATAGGACAGTGTAGGACCCTGGGAACATGAGACCAGAGCAAGATAATATCTTGGGGAAAACAGGGTGCTAGAATATACAACCCTGAAAGAACTGGGCCATGGAAACACAGGACTTAAGGATCCTGGGTAACATAAAATCCCTGAAACCCTTAACCAAAGGGCTCTGGAAGTATATGTCACTGGGAACATAAGACATTAGAAATGTGGGACATAACTTAGGATACCATGACTCTGGACAATATAGGGCCCTAGAATATACAACACTGAGAGCATCCATCCAACCATCCATCAACAATAGGACCCTGGAAACATAAAACCCTAAAACCATTGGATCCTGGAAATATAGGACCCTGGGAACATAATATCTAAGCAAAACAGGATCTTGGAAACAATAGGGCCCTAGAATATACAACACTGAGAGCATCCATGCAACCATAGGAACCTGGAAACATAGAACCCTAAAACCATTGGACCCTGGAAATGAATGACCCTGGGAACATAAAACCCAAGCAATATAGGATCTTGAAAACAACAGGGCTCTAGAATATACACCCATGCGAGAAATTCTGGGCAATTTAGGGCTCTAGAATATACAACACTGAGAGCATCCATCCAACCATCCATCAACCATAGGACCCTGGAAACATAAAACCCTAAAACCATTGGACCCTGGAAATATAGGACCCTGGGAACATAAGACCCTAGCAAAATAGGATCTTGGAAACAATACGGCCCTATAATATACACCCATGGGAGCAGTTCCGGGCAATATAGTGCCCTAGAATATGCAACACTGAGAGCATCCAACCATCCATCAACCATAGGAACCTGGAAACATAGAACCCTAAAACAACTGCACCATGGAAATGTAGAACCCTGGGAACATAAGACCCTAGCAAAATAGGATCTTGGAAAAATAGGGCCTTAGAATATACAACACTGGAAGCAGCTCTGAGCAACATGGAACCTTGGATAAACAGCAGTGGGAACACAGGGCCTCTGGAACATAATTACAGTTTTAATCACTATTAAGAAACTTTAGAAAACAAAACTCAAGTTAAAATAAATCCTAGATTAGCTCTAAGCATCCAGTTGAATTGAACTCTTGTTGGTTTAACTTACCCATAATAACCTGAACCCAACTTTCCTAAAAATAAACTGCACTAAACTTTGTAAGCAGGTCAGCTGAGAAATGAAGCTCGGGCTCTGCTGGTGCAGCAGTGCAGGTTTGTGCAGTGTGGAGGGCGGAGGATCTTTTTCGAGCCCTCTGGCCCTCATTCTGAGTGCGGGGATAAGAAGAAGAGATGGATTGTGTCGAGAGTGGAGAGATGCAGTGGAGCAGCAGGTTAAAGAACTATCTGTTCCCATCAGAAAACCACCTGAAACGCTCTGCCTCCGCTTCTGATAGGAACCAACGGCAGGGGGGCAAAGGTCACATCTCCTGTGTCAGTGCTGGAGGAGCCAGGCCGAGGAGAGGTGCTGAACTATAAAAGCCATTATTTTCTCATAACACAAGTCTAGACAAGCAGGAAATAGTCCTCCAGAGACGGTGACTGGGCACATTCTCCCTCCAGAGCAGAGGGGTGGCATAGAGAGGGAGCGTTAAGGCTTAGTGCAATGATTTAAAACCAAATTGAAGCTACACTATGTAAGACACTTTAGTAAAACGGGAAGAAAATAGGCTAAAATGTTAGAACACGTTAAAACGTGCTACTGGATCGGATTGTTTTAACGTCACACTCACTGACTCAATTAGAAAATCTTTCTCGAAGTTTAGGTCTCAAACGATCTCAAAATCAACCTCATACTGATGTAGATATGATGACAACGATAGACAATCCCCTCAAATCCTCAGAAGATCCTTTATCAAGTTTTGACTATGTTCTCTTTGAATTCTCCTTCAGTCATCCTCTGAGGAGAAAGGGATAAAGTGCAACCCACATTACAGAGGCTTTTCCACATGTTGCATGCAATTACACATTTTCACCAGAGAGGTCTCCAAATTCCCGCTTCTATTTTGTGTTATTAAACACAATTCATTGCCCATTTTTGCTACAATTTGACTCTTAAGAAGTTTTTTTAGATTAAAAGAAATGTTTTATTATTTTTAATAGTTTGTGACTTTTCATGTGGTTCATGTGGACTGAACGTGACATTAATAAGGCACTAATAAGACATTAATAAGATTTTAATCTTTAAATAATATGGACTGTTTTACTGAATTAGGTAAAACTACAGTATCACAACAAAAACTATTTAAATAAGCAGTTAAACATAATAAAGTATTCAGACAGATATTTTTAAGAATTATGTTCTACACAGATCAGCCGTAACATTAAAGCTCCGCCTGGTATCTCCACTCACTGTCCACTGTATCAGCTTCACTGACCATATAGGAGCTCCACTTACAGACTGTAGTTTATCTGATTCTCTGTATACTTTATTACTCTGTTCTTTAATGATCAGGACCCCACAGGACCACCACAGAGAAGCTACTATTATAAACAATACCTACATTTAGAGTTATACATTCAACCTAATGAGAAACTGTAACTCAGTTTATATACAATACCTACATTTAGAGTTATACATTCAACCTAATGAGAAACTGTGACTCAGTTTATATACAATACCTACATTTAGAGTTATACATTCAACCTAATGAGAAACTGTGACTCAGTTTATATACAATACCTACATTTAGAGTTATACATTCAACCTAATGAGAAGCTTTGGAATGAAACTTATTAGTTATTATGATTATTATTTATTCTAAAATGACATTTAAAGGCGCCAGATACATAATAACAACAAAAAATGTAATAAAAACAATTATTATTATATTATTAGTTTTTTTAATAATTTTCTGTCCATGTTATGAGCTTGTTTGTCGTTCTATTTCCGGACACATGGTTCAGCACTGATCTGTCTCAGTTCTTCCTCCAGTCCAGCCAGAGCCTGGTCATCTTCATCATCCTCATCCTCAGAGTCTATCAGCTCTGGACGCTCCACACTCTGCACCTCCAGAATCTCCACAGCTGCGCGGGACAGTGGCCGGAGCGGAGGGGTCTCTGCGGGGTCCGCAGTGTTGGGACGAGAGAAACTGGGAGTGATTCTGCTGGAGAAACCTGGAAAACAGGAATTAAAGGAATTTTAACAAAACAAATAAAAATTCATGTAGTCAGTGAGTCAGAGAGAGAGAGAGAGAGAGAGAGAGAGAGAGAGAGAGAGAGAGAGAGAGACTAGAGAGAGAGAGACTGGAGAGAGAGACAGAGACAAGAGACAGAGACAAGAAAGACAGAGAGACAAGAGAGACAGACTAGAGAGAGAGACAAGAGAGAGACAAAAGAGAGACTAGAGAGAGAGACAGAGACTAGAGAGAGAAAGACAGTGAGAGAGAGAGAGAGAGAGAGAGTGAGAGAGAGAGAGAGAGAGAGAGAGAGAGAGAGAGAGAGACTGGAGAAAGAGACTAGAGAGAGACTAGAGAGAGAGACTAGAGAGAGAGAGACTATATAGAGAGAAACAGAGAGTGAGAGAGAAAAACATAGTGAGGGAGAGAAAGAGAAAGAGAGACCCAGAGAGAGAGAATGTCAGATATAACAGTGTAAGAAAGAAAAAGAATTGAGAAAAAGAAAGAGGAACAAAGGAAAAGCTGGAAAAAAGAAGAAAGGAGATAAAAATGTAAAGAAGAAAGAAAGAAAGAATTGAGAAAAAAGAGAGAAAGTAACAAGAGAAAATTAGAAAAACAGAAAGAGAGAGAGTGAGTGAGAGGACAGACTGGGATAAAGGGAGACAGAAGAGACAAAAAAGAGAAAGGAAGAAATTAGGGAGATGAAGAAAATAAGGAATTAAAAGAGAAACAGAAAGAGTGAAAGAAAAAGAGGGGAGAGTGCGCACACCCTGATGGTGGTCAGTGTACAGTATGTACCAGAGTGTCCTCACACTGAAGATGGTCAGTGTACAGTATGTACCAGAGTGTCCTCACACTGAAGATGGTCAGTGTACAGTATGTACCAGAGTGTCCTCACACTGAAGATGGTCAGTGTACAGTATGTACCAGAGTGTCCTCACACTGAAGATGGTCAGTGTACAGTATGTACCAGAGTGTCCTCACACTGAAGATGGTCAGTGTACAGTATGTACCAGAGTGTCCTCACACTGAAGATGGTCAGTGTACAGTATGTACCAGAGTGTCCTCACACTGAAGATGGTCAGTGTACAGTATGTACCAGAGTGTCCTCACACTGAAGATGGTCAGTGTACAGTATGTACTAGAGTGTCCTCACACTGAGGGTGGTCAGTGTACAGTATGTACCAGAGTGTCCTCACACTGAGGGTGGTCAGTGTACAGTATGTACCAGAGTGTCCTCACACTGAGGGTGGTCAGTGTACAGTATGTACCAGAGTGTCCTCACACTGAAGATGGTCAGTGTACAGTATGTACCAGAGTGTCCTCACACTGAAGATGGTCAGTGTACAGTATGTACTGGAGCACTCTGGATTTATCTCACACTCAGAAGGAGGAGTGTGAACGCGGATCTGTAAATCACTCTTGTGCCAAACAGGTTTATGGTTTTCCTGCTTGTTGTGTTTGTTGGGTCATTATTGATGTCACCGTCATTGCGGATAACGCCGCGTCCAGCAGGGCGGGTGAAGCAGTGGGTAAACAGAGCGTTTAGCCTGGCCAAGGATACGCCAGCGGACCGGCGGCGGTATAAAATATTAACGGCGATTTGGCCTATAAATCTGGATTAAGTCCCGCCGAGCGTTTAGCGCGGCCACTAGGCCGGAGTTTGGGAGGATGGATGGGGCGTTTATTTGCTGAGATGTCCGGAGAGGATTCAGCGCAGTGTAATTACTCTGGAGAGACAGAAGGAAATAGGAAGGGAGGACAAAGTACGGCTGGCATGGCATCAACATTCCATGCAACCAAGTTGCAGATTCCTACGATGGCCAGAAGACTCAACACGCTGCAGATTCACGAACGCGCTTCTGTTTCCGGAGGACACTTAAAGGACGTGGGACCACATACGGCGACGCAATGTAAACAGAACCACGAGGAGCCGCGGTAGCGTCTAAGAGTGATGGGTAAACGATACCGATGCTTCGGAGCTGGTGTGGAGAAATACAGGAACGTTTATGAAGTATGGAGGCTTCGTTAAGGGCGAGTGTCGTCACTGATGACGTCTGAAGTCTCGCTGGTTCAGGACGTGGTTTGAGTATTGGCGTGATTTATTGTTTCCTAATAAAATATACGTTCTATATAAACTTAAGTTGGTTTTAAATGCTAATAATTCATGCTGTTTTCCAGATTTTCAGATATCGTTTTAGATTCCATAAATATTAATAATAATTAATATCCTGACAGGATCTAGCATCGAGTGAGTCAGCGAATATAAATACCTCGGTATCTGGCTGAACTCCCATATAAGCAAACTCGCCATTAAGTGCAGACAGAAGCTCGGATTCCTTCATCGGAATAAATCCTGTCTACCCCGTACGCTAGGAAAAGAATAGTGGAGGCAACTATACTAGCAGTCCTGGACTACGGTAAACTATAATAAAGCGTCCGCCAGTGTCCTCAAACCACTGGATTCAGTCTATCACTCTGCTCTGAGATTTATAACTGGTGACCCTTACAGTACTCACCACTGCAGACTCTATGATAGAGCTGGTTGGTCCTCACTAGCTGCACGAAGAGAATCTCATTGGCTTATTTTTATCTTTAAATCACTCTCTGGACATTCGCCAGCTTACATCTCTTCTCGGATTTCAATAAATAACAATCATCAGTAAACAATATCAGACTCGCTCTAGTGGCTGGATCACCTGTCAGGTACCCAGAGTTTTTAGTGAACTGGGAAAATCTGCTTTTAGCTACAGTGCACCAGTAAGCTGGAACTCTCTACAGGAAACTCTGAAGCTTAGCTCACTGGAGCACTGAACCATTTTAAACTTTTAGTTTCTAGTCGCCATCAGAAAGCCTGTGATTGTTTTAAATGATTTTATCTTTCTATTAGGATTTTATTTTTTATCTTTTTTGTTTATTTTTATGTATTTTATGTTCAATGCTTGGCTGCATTGAAATTGAGGGTCACCTCTCAATGTATTTCCGAGATAAAATAAAGGTTGATTGAAAATCTAAAGTCATCATCACCCCACCATCACTGTCCCATCTCTTAAAACCACTGCAACAGTTTTAACATCAATATCACACATACTATTGGATTTACAGATCAGATGAACAAATGAATTAACCACAGAAAATGAAATGAAGGTGTTTTATGTACACTGTTATGAACTGCTGTAAATGTACTGTGGATATACAACAGTATCTTAGTGTTTTTTATAATAATTGTGAAATAATCACACAGCGTATGTAAATTAACAGTAATGCAATCAGTTTCCCAATAACAGCAAATAACTGTAATTTATCAGCTAATACAGTATTTTCTGTTAACCTTTTAATATAAACACCATCATCCCTTTACAGTCCAGTCACTATCCATCAAACTCATACTGGAGATTACAGACTAATGTTTATTTTTAATGATAATTCTTTTTTATTAAACAGTCCAAACTGCTTCTACTCATTTAACTGATAAAATATAAGCAGTGGGCGGAGCCAGCCTATTGGGTGCAGCTGAATTAAGACTCATTCAGTCAGTGCAGGATTGTGTATTGTGTGTATTGTGTTCGTTCGTAAAATAAAGAAAGATAATCTAAATCAGTTCTTAGACAAGGACCCGTTTGTACTGCAGCTGTGGCGGTCCTTGTGAAACTCAAGAAAAAGGTATCTGTTAACGTTGCGTCTACGTTATGTTTGCAGTGATATGGTTTTGTCAGTTTAATTATAAAACTTTTAAGATATAAGATGTTGTTAGTTAGGTCTGTTTCATTGAGTGACTAAATTTAGCAAAGAAACTGTAGCTTGAATGGTGTTAGCTAGCTAGCTAGCTAACTGGCTGGCTAGTTGGTTAGTACCATGAATACACAGTTATTGTACTGTCATGTACTGTAATTCAATTTACAGTACAATTAAAATAAATTACAGTAGATGCTCTGTAAAATAACAGTAACAGTGGTGTCTCTGCTGCCAGTATTTTACTGTTAATTTACAGTAAAGATTTTTACAGTGTATGTACTTGTTTCCAGGCTGACAACGTTGCAAGAGGTCATCGCAAATAGTTAAAATGACAATAACAGTTTTGTCTAGCAGGGGGGTTCGTGTGCACATGAAGCTTCGAGTAATGAACCTTGGTTTGAACCAGCTGGAGGGAAAGCTTCAACACTTCCAGAGGCTTGATCTGACCATCACTAGCGTCTAATGAGAAGTTAGTCTGATAGTAAATATAGCTAGACTTACTTCTCATTAGACGCTACCCCGGTTCTGCGTGGTTCTGTTTACACTGCGTGACTGTATGTGGTCCCACTTCTTTAAGTGTCCTCTGGAAACACTTCCATTGTGTTGGGGACGGTTTTGCAGCACATGTTTTTCAGTGCGTTGGGTCTTCTAGGCCACCGTAGATTTCGGTTTTTGAATCCAACAGAATTCCGTGGAACTTCGGCCCAGCATGAAGAAACAGGCTACCACAACCAGAAAGCTGTGGAAGACGTGGTGGACACCTTTTGCCTGCTTGGATCAATTATTAACAACGAGAGTCTAGAAACAACAGGACCAGCACTCAGCAGAACAAGGAGCTTGGAAAGATCGTCAGACGTGATGATGTGCCTACAAACCAAGATCAGAGCTGTCCAGGCCGAGGTCTTTTCTGCAGTTATTTATGGATGTGAAAGCTGGACAATAAATAATAACTGCAGTGCCTTTGAACGTTGCTGTTGTTGAAGACTTTTGAGAGAAGCTTGGGCAGCAAAGAATAAACAAACAAATGGATTATTGACCAAATCAACCTCTTATTCTCAGCTCAGACAGCCAGACCGAAGCTCTCTGGACTTATTATGAGAGGAACCAGCTCACTGGAAAAACTAGACGATGGATGGAGGCAGACGGAGGAATCGTGACATTTAAGGGAACCCCAGCTGGTAAGACATGTGAGCCTTAATATGATGTAATGACTCTAAATTATTAGGACACGCAAAAAATCACAAGAAGTATCAGATTTATTCGATTTTGTGTAAAATCCGCTGCACGTGGGTCTCCATTGTTGTATCTACTGACGTGATCAGCGGGTAGTGAAATGGTTTCAGTAACCGGCCGTCACACTTGAGCACAGCTAGCTACTAAACATGCTACTGTTCAGTCTTTACAGTTTGAGCTAGAACTCAACATTTCTGACATCAGCGGTGACATCACACACCACGTTAGTGTAAATGGTGAACAGAGAGGGTGGAGGAGAGAGTGGACACAGTGCTGGAGTTGTTGTGAAGCTGTGTGTTGGTGTTGACGGAGAAGGAGAGTGTCTGTTAAAGGAGCTCCGCTTTCTAGCAGGAAACATTCACTCTCAGGTAAACAGCTAGATACACTGAACGGGAGTGTCTCTGAGCTTCACACTCCTTTATTAGTGAAGTAGTATGTTCACTACTAAGACCGGACTTTCACCTTCAGGATCCACAAACGAGGAGAAGCAGCTGACGCTAACGCTAAACGTTCTCAGGAGAGAGTCCAGCGCATGTTCACGTTCACGGTTCTTCTCGTGGTTCTCCATAATCTGGAGCTTTTGGACTTCCTGTGTGGGGAAACTGTGGCACTGCATTGTGTTTTAGTCTACGCTTAAAACCAACAGCCTCCGTCAAGTCTCTCACCAGTGGTGGTCTACTGAACCACTCAAACTCATCCAGACTGAAGTGAGGAGAGCAGAGCGGGGGTCTTTGGGTAGCTGTGTTGGTCCACACGCTGCTTCACTAACTATTCTCCTTGTTTATGTTTGTGAAGCTGTTTAGACTAATATCAGTCTTTATCACTGCCTTTCACTGAAACACCATCAACAACACAATGTACATGGTTTTCTTTAAGCTAGATTAGTAACTAACACTCACTCCTTCACACCACAGTCCAGTTCAGACCTGAAACCATGTCTGCCTCCATATGTTAAATATTTAGAATAAAAGTGTTAATTTATAAATAAATCTGATACTTTTGTGATTTTTTTATGACATAGCAGATCGATCCTTCCATCTCTAGTTATGACGCCACCTGGAGGTAACAGGCGCCCTAAAACTGACCCTCGTGGGACTCCACTAGAAATATTAATTTTAGATATGTGGATATCTCTCACCTGGTTGATCTGGCCTTCGGAGTGACGCTGCACTGCTGATGGGTGTGGCTGAACGTGAACTGGTAATCACTGCAGCAACTAGCTCTTCCTCGGCATAGTGGCGGACACTGCTGGCCGGTCTCCAGCTACCCTGACCTACTAAGAGAAAGAGAGAGAGAGCGAGACACAGAGAGAGAGAAAGAGAGAGAACAGCTTGAATTAATAAAAGTTATTCAGCTGCACCTTTGCTACTCTTTCTTCTTCTACATCACATTTATTACATTATACATTATTAATAATAACAGTTAAACAGATTTGTCATGTGTGGTATTCTGTAGCTCATGCATGTCCCAGTATGCATAACGCAAATGCATCAAACAATCACTGGGAATCCCTGTGGTGTCAACCAGTCCTGGCTGCTGGCCTAGCCACTGATTTATAGCCTGATAATATACGAGCACATTAACATCAGAGTAAATCACAGAGATTATGTATTTATTTGGCACAAAATAGGAGCCAGAAAGGAGCCCAACTGAGACATCTAAACAAACAGATAACGTGCTATCTTCAACGTTTAGCATGTTGTGGTGAGTCAGTTCTGATGTTTGAGTGATCTGTTCTCTTCATTGTACTAATCAGTAACAGCATACATGTTAGAAATACACTGGGCTTCTCATTCTACAGACTACTGCAGCAATGCTTAAATTTTTCATTGTAGACTGTAAACCTATAATAACACTGTTATATGGTGTAATATTGAGAGTTCAGTACTCAGAACTGTACATACCCTGAACCTCAAACTCTGTTCTCCAGATACAAATCCTACTTTTACAGAAGAGGGAGGATAAACGGGCCGAGTTCCAAATACTACACTGTTACGTAACAGACTGGTAAATATTTACACCCTCAACATTTACACACAACCACAACAACAACCAGAACATTTACACACAACCACAACAACAACCAGTAACCAGAACATTTACACACAACCACAACACCAACCAGAACATTTACACACAACACCAACCAGTAACCAAAACATTTACACACAACCACAACATCAACCAGCAACCAGAACATTTACACACAACCACAACACCAACCAGCAACCAGAACATTTACACACCACCACAACACCAACCAGCAACCAGAACATTTACACACCACCACAACACCAACCAGCAACCAGAACATTTACACACAACCACAACAACAACCAGCAACCAGAACATTTACACACAACCACAACACCAACCAGCAACCAGAACATTTACACACAACCACAACACCAACCAACAACCAGAACATTTACACACAACCACAACACCAACCAGCAACCAGAACATTTACACACAACCACAACACCAACCAGCAACCAGAACATTTACACACAACCACAACACCAACCAGCAACCAGAACATTTACACACAACCACACCACCAACCAGCAACCAGAACATTTACACACAACCACAACAACCAGAACATTTACACACAACCACAACACCAACCAGCAACCAGAACATTTACACACAACCACAACACCAACCAGCAACCAGAACATTTACACACAACCACAACACCAACCAGAACATTTACACACAACCACAACACCAACCAGCAACCAGAGCATTTACACACAACCACAACACCAACCAGAACATTTACACACAACCACAACACCAACCAGAACATTTACACACAACCACAACACCAACCAGCAACCAGAACATTAACACACAACCACAACAATAACTAGCAACCAGAACATTTACACACAACCACAACACCAACCAGCAACCAGAACATTTACACACAACCACAACACCAACCAGAAACCAGAACATTTACACACAACCACAACACCAACCAGAACATTTACACACAACCACAACAACAACCAGCAACCAGAACATTTACACACAACCACAACACCAACCAGCAACCAGAACATTTACACACCACCACAACACCAACCAGCAACCAGAACATTTACACACAACCACAACAATAACTAGCAACCAGAACATTTACACACAACCACAACACCAACCAGCAACCAGAACATTTACACACAACCACAACCAGCAACCAGAACATTTACACACAACCACAACACCAACCAGAACATTTACACACAACCACAACACCAACCAGCAACCAGAACATTTACACACAACCACAACAACAACCAGCAACCAGAACATTTACACACAACAACAACAACAACCAGCAACCAGAACATTTACACACAACCACAACACCAACCAGCAACCAGAACATTTACACACAACCACAACACCAACCAGCAACCAGAACATTTACACACAACCACAACACCAACCAGCAACCAGAACATTTACACACAACCACAACACCAACCAGAACATTTACACACAACCACAACACCAACCAGCAACCAGAACGGTGGTGGAGAAATCCAGTGTTCCAGGCTGTGAACGGAATGTCGCCACTTTTCATTCCTTCCCAACAAGCAACCCAACTGTCAGAGCTCCATGTTGATCTTTAAACCAGCCTGAAGTTCCTCTTCTCCACATTCTTCATCTAATGTTCCACCTTAAACACTGCAGCTCGTACAGACGCCAGAATGGAACCACAGCAGCGTTTAAGGTGGAACGGAGAATTCCCAAAACCAGCTGCTGAACTTCCAACATCTTTAACAGAATCCTGAACAACTTTAACTCTGCAGTCTGTACGTTTCACTCCGGACAGTTTCTCCAACACTCGGACACCATGGAGCAGCTTCAGCTCAGCGTTCAACACTGAAGAGACTGAAGAGACGAGCAGCTCCACCTTTATTAGCACCACAACCCCAACAGTGACTGGAAGTAGCAGCCATGCTGTGTGAGTGGATCACTGTGTGCTGGTTGAAGCAGATCATCTTCAACTGAAAGTTTCACAGAGACACCTTTCATCTACTTTGTGTTTGATGTTCAGATCAAAGAGAGTAGCTAGTACAGGTAACGTTAGATACTAGCAGCTAGTAACTAGCATAGCTAACTGAATTTATTCAAGTTAGTAGATGGAAGGATTAGAGGAAGACATCAGTTGACAAGGGTTTCCGCTCTGACCTACGGTAGGCTACCTCTTCTTAATGTCCGTCTCTAGGATGGAAACTACAAGTGACCTGTACGGCCTGTAGCTAATAGTGAAGCTGATGGTGATGCAGTGCTGAGTGATGTTCTGGGTATTTCTCAGCTACGTGAAGCTGTGGACCTCTTCCAACTGTTCCAACTGTAGATCTCTGCTCTGCTGCTGCTTTTGGTGTTGACCATGGCTTTGCTTTCATTTGTTGCTCAGTGCTCATATGTGTGCTCAGTGCCGGCCTTACTGTCCGGTGGTGTTGGTGAGGTCGATGCTTCTGCCCACCATAAGATCAATACAGTCTGTAGAGCACAGGTCGCATAGGCTACTACCGACAGTGATGGATGTGTGGTGGTCATACATGGTTTCCTGCATCATACCACAAGAAGGTCAGACCCTTGATGGACACCCACCATTTCCTGTATTTGAGTGATTAGGAGCTCTGCGTTGCTTGAGTTCTTGCACTGACCTGGGCACGACGCTGCTTGTACTAAAGCTTCTCCTGACCTGTCAAGGTTGTAGCTGCATGATGCTAACTGGTGAGGTTTGAGCTTCCTCATAGCTTCAAGTGCTGAAACAAAATAAGAACTTCAGTCAGGGTGGTGTTGTGGGCTGGATGTTGAGGAACCAGCCTTGAGGCCGGAAGCTTGATGATTCGATCTCCTGAACTCTCAGGCCATGACTAAAGTGCCCTTAAACAAGACACCCAACCCTCAACAGCTCCCTGAGTACTGTGGATAATGTTGCCCCCACTTCAGACATGTGTGCTCACTACTGTGTGTGTTCACTAGTGTGTGTGTTTCACTGCCCCTAGTGTGTGTTCTCTAATGTGTGTATGTGTGTGTTCTCTAGTGTGTGTGTTCTCTAGTGTGTGTGTTCTCTAGTGTGTGTGTGTTTGTGTTTTCCTGACCCCTAGTGTATTTGTTGACTAGTGTGTGTATGTGTGTTCGTTCCTTATTATATGTGTTTCACTGCCCTTAGTGTATGTGTTCATTAGTGTGTGTGTGTGTGTGTGTGTGTATGTGTGTGCTTTACTGCCCCTAGTGTGTGTGTTCATTAATGTGTGTGTTTTTGTGTTTTCCTGAACCCTAGTGTGTTTGTTGACTAGTGTGTGTATGTGTGTTCGTTCCTTATTATATGTGTTTCACTGCCCTTAGTGTATGTGTTCATTAGGGTGTGTTTGTGTGTGCTTTACTGCCCCTAGTGTGTGTGTTCATTATTGTGTGTGTGTGTGTGTGTTTCCCTGACCCCTAGTGTGTGTATGGGTGTAAGTTCACTATTATATGTGTTTCACTGCCCCTAGTGTGTGTGTTCATTAGTGTGTGTGTGTGTGTGTATGTGTGTGTGCTTTACTGCCCCTAGTGTGTGTTCATTATTGTGTGTGTGTGTTTTCCTGACCCCTAGTGTGTTGACTAGTGTGTGTATGTGTGTAAGTTCACTATTATGTGTTTTATTGCCCCTAGTGTGTGTACGTTCATTAGTGTGTGTGTATGTGTGTGCTTTACTGCCCCTAGTGTGTGTGTTCATTAATGTGTGTGCGTGTTTTCCTGACCCCTAGTGTGCGTGTTGACTAATGTGTGTATGTGTGTTAGTTCACTATTATGTGTTTCACTGCCCCTAGTGTGTGTGTGTGTGTTCATTAGTGTGTGTTCACTGCCACTAGTGTGTGTGTTCATTAGTGTGTGTATGTATGTGTGTGCTTTACTCACCCTAGTGTGTGTGTTCATTAATGTGTGTGTGTTTGTGTTTTCCTGACTCCTAGTGTGTTTGTTGACTAGTGTGTGTATGTGTGTTCGTTCCTTATTATGTGTTTCACTGCCCTTAGTGTATGTGTTCATTAGTGTGTGTGTGTATGTGTGTGCTTTACTGCCCCTAGTGTGTGTGTTCATTAATGTGTGTGTGTTTGTGTTTTCCTGAACCCTACTGTGTTTGTTGACTAGTGTGTGTATGTGTGTTCGTTCCTTATTATATGTGTTTCACTGCCCTTAGTGTATGTGTTCATTAGGGTGTGTGTGTGTGTATATATGTGTGCTTTACTGACCCTAGTGTGTGTGTTCATTATTGTGTGTGTGTGTGTGTTTTCCTGACCCCTAGTGTGTTGACTAGTGTGTGTATGGGTGTAAGTTCACTATTATATGTGTTTCACTGCCCCTAGTGTGTGTACGTTCATTAGTGTGTGTGTATGTGTGTGCTTTACTGCCCCTAGTGTGTGTGTTCATTTATGTGTGTGTGTGTTTTCCTGACCCCTAGTGTGTGTGTTGACTAATGTGTGTATGTGTGTTAGTTCACTATTATGTGTTTCACTGCCCCTAGTGTGTGTGTGTGTGTGTGTGTGTTCATTAGTGTGTGTTCACTGCCACTAGTGTGTGTGTTCATTAGTGTGTGTGTATGTATGTGTGTGCTTTACTGCCCCTAGTGTGTGTGTTCATTATTGTGTGTGTGTGTTTTCCTGACCCCTAGTGTGTTGACTAGTGTGTATGGGTGTAAGTTCACTATTATATGTGTTTCACTGCCCCTAGTGTGTGTACGTTCATTAGTGTGTGTGTATGTGTGTGCTTTACTGCCCCTAGTGTATGTGTTCATTAGTGTGTGTGTGTGTGGGTGTGTGTGTGTGTGTGTGTGTGTTCCCCTGCGCGGGTGGGTTAAATGTGGAGGTCAGATTCCTCCGTGTGCAAACACAAACGGCAAATACTTTTAAACTCTGATTGTAAACGTCCTGACTGGTCGACCAGGTCTGTGGGGACGGTGGAGGTGGGAGGACGTTCGCTATGAGAAAAAGAGAGAGTGATGGAGGGAGACAGGCGGAGAGAGCGGGTGGATGTGGTGGTGCTGAGGTTAAAGCGTGTGTCTCTTCTCTCTCTGTCTTAAACGATTGCTATAATTAAACCATTTTCCAGCTGGCTGCTCGCTGCCCTTGTCACAGCGCTCAGGGGAACCGGAGCTGCAGAGACAGACCAATAAAACCTGTTAGATCCTGACACTCCAAAGAACAATAAAAAAAAAAAGCATGGAGCAAAGGAGCAAAGAAAAAACGAACGGGAGGAACGAGTGACGGAGAGGGGCACTGTGTGAACCGAGAGGAGGAAAAAGATGGAGGTGAAGGGGAAATATCACTCCGACCTTTTCTCTCCTTCATTAACGCCGCAGCTCAATAATCACAGCCGCCTGATATACACCGTCTAACGGGTCCGTCTCCTCCTGCACACTCCAGCTCCCTCCTCCTTTTCAGATAGAGTTTACTCTTCTGGAGGAATATTAGTGTTTACACTCTAACTAATGTCCTCATAAGAGAGCCTCGTTAATGGTGGGCCGCTGAAGAAAAGAATCTGCGAATGAGTGATTATATGAGTGAGTTATAATTTGCACAGATCTGTTCAATGGTTTTTTATTGGCCGATCCGTCTGCGCGTAGAATAATAATCACACGCTGCACAAAGGGCGCTCCCGCTCGGTAAGGTGCTCACAGGTGAGCAGCAGGGCTGGCAGAGACTACCAACCTGCAACAAACAACCTGGAGTGCTAACACGCTGCACACAGAGGGTGAGACTTTCAGCAATACTCCAGGCTATTATGAGGATTCAGCTGTTTCAGCCCCGCGCATCGCTAACAGGTGCGTAAATCAAGAATACAACCCTGCAGCTTCCATAAACATGCACTCCTTTCCAAGGCTGGCAAATATCTGCCCCGCTAGAGCTTCCCCAGTCAACAGTGAGTGAGTTACTGTGAAGTGGAAAGATCCAGGGGCAACAACCACCCAGTATAGCCCTTGACAGTTTCCTGATGAATGGACCAATAGAAATGATCCCAAATCACCCAAATTTACGTTAAAAGTTAGATTGTTTTTGTTCTGGTGTAGTGGTTAGTATGGTGGTGTAGTGGTTAGTATGGTGGTGTAGTGGTCAGTATGGTGGTGTAGTGGTTAGTATGGTGGTGTAGTGGTTAGTATGGTGGTGAAGTGGTTAGTACGATGGTGTAGTGGTTAGTACAGTGGTGTAGTGGTTAGTATGGTGGTGTAGTGGTTAGTATGGTGGTGTAGTGGTTAGTATGGTGGTGTAGTGGTTAGTACGGTGGTGTAGTGGTCAGTATGGTGGTGTAGTGGTTAGTACGGTGGTGTAGTGGTTAGTATGGTGGTGTAGTGGTTAGTATGGTGGTGTAGTGGTTAGAACGGTGGTGTAGTGGTTAGTACGGTGGTGTAGTGGTCAGTATGGTGGTGTAGTGGTTAGTACGGTGGTGTAGTGGTTAGTACGGTGGTGTAGTGGTTAGTATGGTAGTGTAGTGGTTAGTAAGGTGGTGTAGTGGTTAGTACGGTGGTGTAGTGGTCGGTACGGTGGTGTAGTGGTTAGTACGGTGGTTTAGTGGTTAGTATGGTGGTGTAGTGGTTAGTATGGTGGTGTAGTGGTTAGTATGGTGGTGTAGTGGTTAGTACGGTGGTGTAGTGGTTAGTATGGTGGTGAAGTGGTTAGTACGATGGTGTAGTGGTTAGTACAGTGGTGTAGTGGTTAGTATGGTGGTGTAGTGGTTAGTATGGTGGTGTAGTGGTTAGAACGGTGGTGTAGTGGTTAGTACGGTGGTGTAGTGGTCAGTATGGTGGTGTAGTGGTTAGTACGGTGGTGTAGTGGTCAGTATGGTGGTGTAGTGGTTAGTACGGTGGTGTAGTGGTTAGTATGGTGGTGTAGTGGTTAGTACGGTGGTGTAGTGGTTAGAACGGTGGTGTAGTGGTTAGTACGGTGGTGTAGTGGTCAGTATGGTGGTGTAGTGGTTAGTACGGTGGTGTAGTGGTTAGTACGGTGGTGTAGTGGTTAGTATGGTGGTGTAGTGGTCAGTAAGGTGGTGTAGTGGTCAGTACGGTGGTGTAGTGGTCGGTACGGTGGTGTAGTGGTTAGTACGGTGGTTTAGTGGTTAGTACGGTGGTGTAGTGGTTAGTACGGTGGTGTAGTGGTTAGTACGGTGGTGTAGTGGTTAGTATGGTGGTGTAGTGGTTAGTACGGTGGTGTAGTGGTCAGTATGGTGGTGTAGTGGTTAGTACGGTGGTGTAGTGGTCAGTATGGTGGTGTAGTGGTTAGTACGGTGGTGTAGTGGTCAGTATGGTGGTGTAGTGGTTAGTACGGTGGTGTAGTGGTTAGTATGGTGGTGTAGTGGTTAGTACGGTGGTGTAGTGGTTAGTATGGTGGTGTAGTGGTCAGTATGGTGGTGTAGTGGTTAGTACGGTGGTGTAGTGGTCAGTATGGTGGTGTAGTGGTTAGTACGGTGGTGTAGTGGTCAGTACGGTGGTGTAGTGGTTAGTATGGTGGTGTAGTGGTTAGTACGGTGGTGTAGTGGTTAGAACGGTGGTGTAGTGGTTAGTATGGTGGTGTAGTGGTCAGTATGGTGGTGTAGTGGTTAGTATGGTGGTGTAGTGGTTAGTATGGTGGTGTAGTGGTTAGTACGGTGGTGTAGTGGTCAGTACGGTGGTGTAGTGGTTAGTACGGTGGTGTAGTGGTTAGTATGGTGGTGTAGTGATTAGTACGGTGGTGTAGTGGTTAGTACGGTGGTGTAGTGGTTAGTATGGTGGTGTAGTGGTTAGTATGGTGGTGTAGTGGTTAGTACGGCGGTGTAGTGGTTAGTACGGCGGTGTAGTGGTTAGTATGGTGGTGTAGTGGTTAGTATGGTGGTGTAGTGGTTAGTACGGTGGTGTAGTGGTTAGTATGGTGGTGTAGTGGTTAGTATGATGGTGTAGTGGTCAGTATGGTGGTGTAGTGGTTAGTACGGTGGTGTAGTGGTCAGTATGGTGGTGTAGTGGTTAGTACGGTGGTGTAGTGGTTAGTATGGTGGTGTAGTGGTTAGTACGGTGGTGTAGTGGTTAGTATGGTGGTGTAGTGGTCAGTACGGTGGTGTAGTGGTTAGTACGGTGGTGTAGTGGTCAGTATGGTGGTGTAGTGGTTAGTACGGTGGTGTAGTGGTCAGTACGGTGGTGTAGTGGTCAGTATGGTGGTGTAGTGGTTAGTACGGTGGTGTAGTGGTTAGAACGGTGGTGTAGTGGTTAGTATGGTGGTGTAGTGGTTAGTATGGTGGTGTAGTGGTCAGTATGGTGGTGTAGTGGTTAGTATGGTGGTGTAGTGGTTAGTATGGTGGTGTAGTGGTTAGTACGGTGGTGTAGTGGTCAGTACGGTGGTGTAGTGGTTAGTACGGTGGTGTAGTGGTCAGTACGGTGGTGTAGTGGTCAGTATGGTGGTGTAGTGGTTAGTACGGTGGTGTAGTGGTTAGAACGGTGGTGTAGTGGTTAGTATGGTGGTGTAGTGGTTAGTACGGTGGTGTAGTGGTCAGTACGGTGGTGTAGTGGTCAGTATGGTGGTGTAGTGGTTAGTACGGTGGTGTAGTGGTTAGAACGGTGGTGTAGTGGTTAGTATGGTGGTGTAGTGGTTAGTATGGTGGTGTAGTGGTTAGTACGGTGGTGTAGTGGTTAGTATGGTGGTGTAGTGGTCAGTACGGTGGTGTAGTGGTTAGTACGGTGGTGTAGTGGTTAGTATGGTGGTGTAGTGGTCAGTACGGTGGTGTAGTGGTTAGTATGGTGGTGTAGTGGTTAGTACGGTGGTGTAGTGGTTAGTACGGTGGTGTAGTGGTTAGTACGGTGGTGTAGTGGTTAGTATGGTGGTGTAGTGGTTAGTACGGTGGTGTAGTGGTTAGTATGATGGTGAAGTGGTTAGTATGCGGGAACAAGCGGTGACGCAGTCTCTCTCTAACTAGAGCGTCTCAGTAATCTGTTTTATGAGGAGAGAACACTGATACTTACACATCTGCCTACGTAGACACTCACTAGGTTTTAAGACAGACCCTTTAACCCCCGTTTACATCTGTGCTGTAATCTTGAGGTTATGTTGACTAAGTGAAGGAGGTCAGGTTCTGTACACCGCAAACCAGCTTCCTCTAAGGGGCCCCATCAGTCTGAGCAAAGATTTATACTTTTCATACACTTGCTGTTTAAGTGAAAGGGCTCTGAGGGACTGAGGGCCAAACAACGCGGCGTGTCAGAGAATAATGCCCGGCTTGATTGAGGACAGGAATAACCTTGGCCGTACAGAGTCGATGTGCTCTGTACAGTGAGCGGGAATCAGCACAGTCAGGCGACAATTTGGGTTTGATTGCGAACACACACACACACACACACACACACACACACAGACACACACAGATGTACACATACGCCTATTTAATCAGAGCAAATAAGCAGAGCGCGGAGGCTCCGGGAACACAATCAAGCGTGACGTAAGTGAAAAGCCCCCTCAGGTAACACATTTCCTCCATTTCTATGGTAATACTGTCCACACTCCCTCACTCCGGAGTCTCAGGTGTCTCTAAAGTGTCCCTGCAGACGGAGAATAGATGTCTTTCATTTTCTGCATTACTTATTAAACTGCTCCTCCCCGCGTGGAACAATAACGCAGAGCCAAATGCGACTTGCGGCTCAGTTGTGGGCCGACAAAGCCCCATCTTACCGTCTAATCTCAGGGACGCGCTACACAGGATCCGCTGTGCCCGAATTAAATCCTTATCTTGTTTATGTACCAATTAGGGTCTAAATTTAACGGTGGCCATATGGCAGTCGCCGGCAGCGCACAGTGATTTGGCTGTAACGATGCGTTAACTTCTGCAGATTTTCAGGCCGATATGACCAGAAGATACTGGATCAACTGTCAAAGCAAGGAGTGAGGCTGTAATCAATTCTTACTGCTATTATTAACACCTAATAATAACATCTTCAGATCCTTTCCCCTTTACCTTCCCTTCACTCTGTCCTAACAACAAAACAATCAATTATTACAGTAATGCAGCCATTATCACCCCCTACGCTTCCTGTAGTGTATTACAGTCTGTCAGAACCACCGTCGCCCCCTACGCTTCCTGTAGTGTATTACAGTCTGTCAGAACCACCGTCGCCCCCTACGCTTCCTGTAGTGTATTACAGTCTGTCAGAACCACCGTCGCCCCCTACGCTTCCTGTAGTGTATTACAGTCTGTCAGATCCACCGTCGCCCCCTATGCTTCCTGTAGTGTATTACAGTCTGTCAGAACCACCGTCGCCCCCCTACGCTTCCTGTAGTGTATTACAGTCTGTCAGATCCACCGTCGCCCCCTACACTTCCTGTAGTGTATTACAGTCTGTCAGAACCACCGTCGCCCCCTACGCTTCCTGTAGTGTATTACAGTCTGTCAGAACGACTGTCGCCCCCTACGCTTCCTGTAGTGTATTACAGTCTGTCAGAACGACTGTTGCCCCCTACGCTTCCTGTAGTGTATTACAGTCTGTCAGAACGACTGTTGCCCCCTACGCTTCCTGTAGTGTATTACAGTGTGTCAGAACCACCGTCGCCCCCTACGCTTCCTGTAATGTATTACAGTCTGTCAGAACGACCGTCGCCCCCTACGCTTCCTGTAGTGTATTACAGTCTGTCAGAACAACCGGCGCCCCCTACACTTCCTGTAGTGTATTACAGTCTGTCAGAACCACCGTCGCCCCCTACGTTTCCTGTAGTGTATTACAGTCTGTCAGAACGACCGTCGCCCCCTACGCTTCCTGTAGTGTATTACAGTCCGTCAGAACGACTGTGTGGGTCGTGTGTTCATAGAATGGTTACGGAAGGGTTAAAAACCAAGTGGTCACGCCCGGTCAGGTGGTCCTACAACTCCCCCAAAAACATATGACATTAAAGGTCAAATGGGCATTCCCACTAAATGAACTCACCCGGTCTCATACTAACCTATCATTAGCTCCTGAGAGTGAGTGAGCCTCTCTGTAGGGGTGTGAGGCGGAGCTGGGCTTGGCTGGACACAGCTGGGGTCAAGTCCCAGAGTGAGAAAACCCTCCAGGCCCTGGTACTGCTGGAATTCACTGGCCGTTTGCTGGGCGAGAGAGATTAGAGCCTGGAGATGAGAGAGAGAGAGAGAGAGAGAGAGAGTCCAGCGTTGGGGCAACTCCAGCAATTAAACTGCACACAGTTCTGGCTCTGCTGTCTTTCAGCTTCATACTAACCTAATTTACAGCAATGTTCCTTCATTGACTACATATCAATACACAAATATTGATACAGTACTATACATTTAGAGCTACATCATCTATCAGTAACTTTAAAGCGTATACATATATACTGTTGCTGTCCAATAGTATAGATATAAACAGGTATATCCGAATTGGCAAAAACTGTCTTCACGTTCAATGAAAGTCAATGGAACCAGAATTTTTTCCAAGCTATTTTGGAGCATTTCTATTGGTCCATTCATCAGGAAATTTCATCACAATGTAAACGACAGCGGCTGGAGTTAACTGATGTAGAAAAACAGAAATGAACAAAAATGGAGATATATATTTCTCATTGGACAGCGATGATATAAAACACTTTGAGAGGAGATGTGTGGAGGAGATGGTTGATGTGGAGAGTGGCACATCTGACACATCTGCTTTATTTTGAGGTTACCCAACCAGCTCTCTGGCATGTATGATTCTCTCAGCACCAGAAGAACACAAACATAGTAAACTGGACTGAGTTTGAGAAGTAGCTGAAACTGGTTATACACTGGAAAATCCTTTCAGATTCTAATCAATTCCAACACTTCAAACCCGTACAGCCACTTTCTAGCACTTCTGATCTGTCATACCGAGTCCGGCTAAACTTAATTACCAACGATACCCTCGTAGTCTCGTTACCTCTCTTATCTACTATCTTCCCTCCTCTGTCAGCAACTTGCCAGCTAAACGCAATAAACGTCCTGATAATCCTCGTAAGAAGAGAACGGAGCGAGAGAATCTGATTCCAGGGCGCAGCTATGATATAAGCACAGTAAAGAAAAACCTGTGTTACGTACACCGAGTGTGTAAACAGAGACTGAGTCCACCAGCAGCTCTGATTGGGTTTCTCTTTTTTTGGGGAGGAAATGAGAATGAGGCTCTGTCCCGTGGCTACCAGGCTGCTGTCCTTTTGATGCGAAATGAGGTTGGACGGAATAAAAAGGCCGGACGGTAATTAATCCCGAACAGCCTGAAGAACACGCTTTTCTGATAGTCAGACAAAAGAGTGGAGATAAGACTGCGCTCTGATCAGACATTGAATTTCAGGTGTTTAATAAAATTTCTCTTTCCCTCTCTCACTCTCTCACTCTCTCTCTTGCTCTCGCTTGCTCGCTCTTGTGCACCATTAAACCTCAACCGTCCGTGTTCATGACCAGCGCCGCTCCGGTTCCTCAACGGCTCAGCAGGGGTTTCTCCTAACTCTGCAGAACTGAGTAAGTCAGGAATAAGTAATGTCCGACTGACCTGGTCATTTTAATTCTGCCACTCTGCAAAGGGATTCATTAGAAAGTTCTGTAACCGGGGCTCAGTTCTTCAGCCGGCAGAGCCGCCGGGGCTAAAAAGTTGTAGGACAAATGAATTATTTTCATTAAAAAAGTGCTTCGGAAAGTATTAATCCTATTAAGTGGAACAAATTGCCAGAAAAAACAAAGTTTTAAGCTCTCGAGTAGCAGTTATCTCACACTGCTGACAGCAAGGACACCCACACCAGCAGGATCTCACATGCTGGAAGATAAGACTCAATGTTATAATGTTAGAACTTAGTTCATTCTAACAATGCACATAGGCTTTAGTTAGATTTAGGGCTGCACCTAACGATTCGTTTCTTAATTAATCTAATCTAACAACTAATTTGTTAGATTACTCTAATGTGAGGGTGTTAGGTATTGAAATTTGTATTATTTTGTAAAGGAGCAGAATGAGCAGTAGCAGTTGCAAAGAAGTACCAGTTGCAAAGCAGTAGCAGTTGCAAAGAAGTACCAGTTGCAAAGCAGTAACAGTTGCAAAGAAGTACCAGTTGCAAAGATGTACCAGTTGCAAAGCAGTAGCAGTTGCAAAGAAGTGCCAGTTACAAAGCAGTAGGAGTTTCAAAGCAGTAGGAGTTGCAAAGCAGTAGGAGTTGCAAAGAAGTACCAGTTGCAAAGCAGTAGCAGTTGCAAAGAAGTACCAGTTGCAAAGCAGTAGCAGTTGCAAAGAAGTACCAGTTGCAAAGCAGTAGCAGTTGCAAAGACGTACCAGTTACAAAGCAGTAGGAGTTTCAAAGCAGTACCAGTTACAAAGCAGTAGCAGTTGCAAAGCAGTAGCAGTTGCAAAGCAGTAGCAGTTGCAAAGCAGTAGGAGTTGCAAAGCAGTAGCAGTTGCAAAGCAGTAGCAGTTGCAAAGCAGTAGCAGTTGCAAAGAAGTAGCAGTTACAAAGAAGTACCAGTTGCAAAGCAGTAGGAGTTGCAAAGCAGTAGCAGTTACAAAGCAGTAGCAGTTGCAAAGAAGTACCAGTTGCAAAGCAGTAGGAGTTGCAAAGCAGTAGCAGTTACAAAGAAGTACCAGTTGCAAAGCAGTAGAAGTTGCAAAAAAAAAAAACAGTTGCAAAGCAGTAGCAGTTGCAAAGTAGTGGCAGTTGCAAAGCAGTAGCAGTTGCAAAGAAGTAGCAGTTGCAAAGCAGTATGAGTTGCAAAGCAGTATGAGTTGCAAAGCAGTAGCAGTTGCAAAGCAGTAGGAGTTGCAAAGCAGTAGCAGTTGCAAAGCAGTAGCAGTTACAAAGAAGTACCAGTTGCAAAGCAGTAGCAGTTGCAAAGAAGTACCAGTTGCAAAGCAGTAGCAGTTGCAAAGAAGTACCAGTTGCAAAGCAGTAGCAGTTGCAAAGAAGTACCAGTTGCAAATAAGTACCAGTTGCAAAGCAGTAGGAGTTACAAAGAAGTAGCAGTTGCAAAGCAGTAGGAGTTGCAAAGCAGTAGAAGTTGCAAAAAAAAACAGTTGCAAAGCAGTAGCAGTTACAAAGAAGTACCAGTTGCAAAGCAGTAGAAGTTGCAAAAAAAAAACAGTTGCAAAGCAGTAGCAGTTGCAAAGCAGTAGCAGTTACAGAGAAGTACCAGTTGCAAAGCAGTAGGAGTTACAAAGAAGTACCAGTTGCAAAGCAGTAGGAGTTACAAAGAAGTACCAGTTGCAAAGAAGTAGGAGTTACAAAGAAGTAGCAGTTGCAAAGAAGTACCAGTTGCAAAGCAGTAGGAGTTACAAAGAAGTAGCAGTTGCAAAGCAGTAGGAGTTACAAAGAAGGAGCAGTTGCAAAGCAGCAGGAGTTGCAAAGCAGTAGAAGTTGCAATAAAAAAAGTTGCAAAGCAGTAGCAGTTACAAAGAAGTACCAGTTGCAAAGCAGTAGAAGTTGCAAAAAAAAAAAAAACAGTTGCAAAGCAGTAGCAGTTGCAAAGCAGTAGCAGGTACAAAGAAGTACCAGTTGCAAAGAAGTACCAGTTGCAAAGCAGTAGGAGTTACAAAGAAGTACCAGTTGCAAAGCAGTAGGAGTTACAAAGAAGTACCAGTTGCAAAGCAGTAGGAGTTACAAAGAAGTAGGAGTTACAAAGAAGTAGGAGTTGCAAAGAAGTAGCAGTTACAAAGAAGTAGGAGTTACAAAGAAGTACCAGTTACAAAGAAGTAGCAGTTACAAAGAAGTACCAGTTGCAAAGAAGTACCAGTTGCAAAGCAGTAGGAGTTACAAAGAAGTAGGAGTTACAAAGAAGTAGGAGTTGCAAAGAAGTAGCAGTTACAAAGAAGTAGGAGTTACAAAGAAGTACCAGTTACAAAGAAGTAGCAGTTACAAAGAAGTACCAGTTGCAAAGAAGTACCAGTTGCAAAGCAGTAGGAGTTACAAAGAAGTACCAGTTGCAAAGCAGTACCAGTTGCAAAGAAGTAGCAGTTGCAAAGAAGTACCAGTTGCAAAGCAGTAGGAGTTACAAAGAAGTACCAGTTGCAAAGCAGTAGGAGTTACAAAGAAGTACCAGTTGCAAAGCAGTAGGAGTTACAAAGAAGTACCAGTTGCAAAGCAGTAGGAGTTACAAATAAGGAGCAGTTGCAAAGCAGCAGGAGTTGCAAAGCAGTAGAAGTTGCAAAAAAAAAAAACAGTTGCAAAGCAGTAGCAGTTACAAAGAAGTACCAGTTGCAAAGCAGTAGAAGTTGCAAAAAAAAACAGTTGCAAAGCAGTAGCAGTTGCAAAGCAGTAGCAGTTACAAAGAAGTACCAGTTGCAAAGCAGTAGAAGTTGCAAAAAAAAAACAGTTGCAAAGAAGTACCAGTTGCAAAGAAGTACCAGTTGCAAAGCAGTAGGAGTTACAAAGAAGTACCAGTTACAAAGAAGTAGGAGTTACAAAGAAGTACCAGTTGCAAAGAAGTAGCAGTTACAAAGAAGTACCAGTTGCAAAGAAGTACCAGTTGCAAAGCAGTAGGAGTTACAAAGAAGTACCAGTTGCAAAGAAGTAGCAGTTACAAAGAAGTACCAGTTGCAAAGAAGTACCAGTTGCAAAGTAGTAGGAGTTACAAAGAAGTACCAGTTGCAAAGAAGTAGCAGTTACAAAGAAGTACCAGTTACAAAGAAGTAGCAGTTACAAAGAAGTACCAGTTGCAAAGAAGTACCAGTTGCAAAGCAGTAGGAGTTACAAAGAAGTACCAGTTGCAAAGCAGTAGGAGTTACAAAGAAGTAGGAGTTACAAAGAAGTAGGAGTTGCAAAGAAGTAGCAGTTACAAAGAAGTAGCAGTTACAAAGAAGTACCAGTTGCAAAGAAGTACCAGTTGCAAAGCAGTAGGAGTTACAAAGAAGTACCAGTTGCAAAGCAGTACCAGTTGCAAAGAAGTAGCAGTTGCAAAGAAGTACCAGTTGCAAAGCAGTAGGAGTTACAAAGAAGTACCAGTTGCAAAGCAGTAGGAGTTACAAAGAAGTACCAGTTGCAAAGCAGTAGGAGTTACAAAGAAGTACCAGTTGCAAAGCAGTAGGAGTTACAAATAAGGAGCAGTTGCAAAGCAGCAGGAGTTGCAAAGCAGTAGAAGTTGCAAAAAAAAAAAACAGTTGCAAAGCAGTAGCAGTTACAAAGAAGTACCAGTTGCAAAGCAGTAGAAGTTGCAAAAAAACAGTTGCAAAGCAGTAGCAGTTGCAAAGCAGTAGCAGTTACAAAGAAGTACCAGTTGCAAAGCAGTAGAAGTTGCAAAAAAAAAACAGTTGCAAAGAAGTACCAGTTGCAAAGAAGTACCAGTTGCAAAGCAGTAGGAGTTACAAAGAAGTACCAGTTACAAAGAAGTAGGAGTTACAAAGAAGTACCAGTTGCAAAGAAGTAGCAGTTACAAAGAAGTACCAGTTGCAAAGAAGTACCAGTTGCAAAGCAGTAGGAGTTACAAAGAAGTACCAGTTGCAAAGAAGTAGCAGTTACAAAGAAGTACCAGTTGCAAAGAAGTACCAGTTGCAAAGTAGTAGGAGTTACAAAGAAGTACCAGTTGCAAAGAAGTAGGAGTTACAAAGAAGTACCAGTTACAAAGAAGTAGCAGTTACAAAGAAGTACCAGTTGCAAAGAAGTACCAGTTGCAAAGCAGTAGGAGTTACAAAGAAGTACCAGTTGCAAAGAAGTAGGAGTTACAAAGAAGTAGGAGTTACAAAGAAGTAGGAGTTACAAAGAAGTACCAGTTGCAAAGCAGTAGGAGTTACAAAGAAGTACCAGTTGCAAAGCAGTAGGAGTTACAAATAAGGAGCAGTTGCAAAGCAGCAGGAGTTGCAAAGCAGTAGAAGTTGCAAAAAAAAAAAACAGTTGCAAAGCAGTAGCAGTTACAAAGAAGTACCAGTTGCAAAGCAGTAGAAGTTGCAAAAAAAAAACAGTTGCAAAGCAGTAGCAGTTGCAAAGCAGTAGCAGTTACAAAGAAGTACCAGTTGCAAAGCAGTAGGAGTTACAAAGAAGTAGGAGTTACAAAGAAGTACCAGTTGCAAAGAAGTAGCAGTCACAAAGAGGTAGCAGTTACAAAGAAGTACCAGTTGCAAAGAAGTACCAGTTGCAAAGCAGTAGCAGTTACAAAGAAGTACCAGTTGCAAAGCAGTAGAAGTTGCAAAAAAAAACAGTTGCAAAGCAGTAGCAGTTGCAAAGCAGTAGCAGTTACAAAGAAGTACCAGTTGCAAAGCAGTAGAAGTTGCAAAAAAAAAACAGTTGCAAAGAAGTACCAGTTGCAAAGAAGTACCAGTTGCAAAGCAGTAGGAGTTACAAAGAAGTACCAGTTACAAAGAAGTAGGAGTTACAAAGAAGTACCAGTTGCAAAGAAGTAGCAGTTACAAAGAAGTACCAGTTGCAAAGAAGTACCAGTTGCAAAGCAGTAGGAGTTACAAAGAAGTACCAGTTGCAAAGAAGTAGCAGTTACAAAGAAGTACCAGTTGCAAAGAAGTACCAGTTGCAAAGTAGTAGGAGTTACAAAGAAGTACCAGTTGCAAAGAAGTAGCAGTTACAAAGAAGTACCAGTTGCAAAGAAGTACCAGTTGCAAAGAAGTAGGAGTTACAAAGAAGTACCAGTTGCAAAGAAGTAGGAGTTACAAAGAAGTAGGAGTTACAAAGAAGTAGGAGTTACAAAGAAGTACCAGTTGCAAAGCAGTAGGAGTTACAAAGAAGTACCAGTTGCAAAGCAGTAGGAGTTACAAATAAGGAGCAGTTGCAAAGCAGTAGAAGTTGCAAAAAAAAAAACAGTTGCAAAGCAGTAGCAGTTACAAAGAAGTACCAGTTGCAAAGCAGTAGAAGTTGCAAAAAAAAAAAACAGTTGCAAAGCAGTAGCAGTTACAAAGAAGTACCAGTTGCAAAGCAGTAGGAGTTACAAAGAAGTAGGAGTTACAAAGAAGTACCAGTTGCAAAGAAGTAGCAGTTACAAAGAAGTAGCAGTTACAAAGAAGTAGGAGTTACAAAGAAGTACCAGTTGCAAAGCAGTAGGAGTTACAAAGAAGTACCAGTTGCAAAGAAGTACCAGTTGCAAAGAAGTACCAGTTGCAAAGCAGTAGGAGTTACAAGGCTTTTGATAATATTTATGCTGCTCCTGTATTTTCTCATGTTTATAATCTGAGGGTACGAGCTCTTCTGTAAACGCTCTATTTATTTATTTCATTCTGTTTATCGTGTTTCTTCCGTGTGTGGTGTGTTCGGTACTGTGACGCGGCGATGTCCTTCAGGATCAATAAAGTCTTATCTTATCTTTAAATGTTGGTGTTAAAGAAGAGTTCTGTGCTATAGAGGAGGACCGTGATGGTATGTGCCATAACAGTGGTGGTATGTGACGATGGTGGTCTGCAGCTGTTTAAAGGCTGGTGACAGCCGGGCCTGGATGTTCCAGAGTCAAACCTAGCGTTGAAAACCTCCGACACCAAACACGTCCAGGCCGGCTGACTGTATGAGCAGTTTTAAAACATCCTCAACCTCCTCACTCCAGCCAATGAGCTCAAACTTCCCATAGGGAGGACAGCACCAGTGACCTTTACACGGTGATGGTGACAGTTATGGACGCATAATTAGACATACAAACGCACTTAACGATAATCACAGGCCAGGTCACGGTGCGAAAGTTAATGGCTACCTTTGTAGATTGTTCCAGTCAGTCCTATAGAGTGATAATATGGAGAGAGAGAGAGAGAAAGAGAGAGAGAGAGAGAGAGAGAGATCATGTATGAGCTGTGTGAGCTCTTTGATTCCGAAGGGAATTTGCAGACTGAGAAGTGTTCACAGTGGTGGTGAATGGAACCAGACGTCCACCTCTAAAAGCTCCCTCTTAGTACTACTTCCTATGAAATATAAACACATTTATAAGGAACTATGTAGCACCTTATAATGTCTGCCATTAATTTACTCTCTTTACTCTTCCTGAGGTAATGACTGTCCTCGCGTCCTGCTGAACGCTGTTGGATGACTGACCATCAGGGCCTCCTCCCCACCATCACCAGCCAGCTCTCCTGTCCATTGGTGCCAATCCAGATGTACCAGCATTGAGATAGGATGGGACTGTTTCAGCTCACGCCCACTTTACATAAAGACTCAGTCAGAGACTGCCTCAGTCAGAGACTGCCTCTACCAGAGACTCTCTCAGCTTTTCTTTGGTGTTTAGTTTATTAAACTGTAAATACTGTTTGATCAGAGGAGGACGGGTCTCCTCTTGTGAGTCTGGTTCCTCCCAAGGTTTCTTCCTCCAGTCTGAGGGAGGTGTTCTTGCTCACTGGGGGATATATGTGTCTGTTTTCAAAATTCTGTAAAGCTGTTTTGAGACAACATCGTATAAAAAGCGGCATACAATAAACCTGAATTGAACTTGAACTGAATTAACCTACACAACTGATTATAGGCAGGTCCGGAGTGGCTAATTGGGAAATAAGTCTGTATTGTCAGTGTAAGGCTATAGAGCAACGTTTACAACGACAGCTTAGCGTAGTTTATTTTGTAGAGCCCAATACACACCATTAATCACACATATCCAGTTTCAAACTGAAAGTATAAATGTGGGAAAAAAATTTAATTTTAATTTTAAATGATTTTAATTTCGATTGCATATGTACAAATGTAAATACGTTTTTATCTTTATCGCATTTTCACCTTTTAAATCTATCTGATTTTATTCAAATAAATTTAAATTAAATTTAAAATTAAACAAATTTAAGTGAAATGCTTTCTGTTAACTTACCAACATATACCTGAACTTATACCCGGTAAAGGACCCACTCCAGCCCTGCTTATAGGTACTTTAATTACATGCATAACACTTTATAAAGTAAGAAAATATGATTTCTTAATGTTAGATAATGTTAATGTTGAGCTGACTGGTAACTGGAACACTACTATGAGTTATACAGTGTCTCGCTTTATAAAATGTTATGCACGATCATGCCTTGTATTCGCCAGTCAGGATGCTTCCCATCCTCTATATTAATCCCAACCAGAAGTAACTCTTTACCCTTCCTGAGATAATGACTCATTCTCAGCACTGCAGTGACACTGACATGGTGCTGGTGTGAGTGGATCAGACACAGCAGTGCTGCTGCTGGAGTGTTTAAACACTGTGTCCACTCACTGTCCACTCTATTAGACACTCCTACTACTTGCTGGTCCACCTTGTAGATGTAAAGTCAGAGACAGTAGCTCATCTGCTGCTGCACAGTTTGTGTTCCTCTAGTTCTTCATCAGTGGACACAGGACGCTGTCCAGCGGCACTGCTGTGCCTGATCCACTCACACCAGTACAACACATACTAACTAACACACCACCACCACATCAGTGTCACTGCAGTGCTGAGAATGAGCCACCTCCCTAATAGTATCTGCTCTGTGGTGGTCCTGTGGGGGTCCTGATCATTAAAGAACAGAGTAATTAAGTATACAGAGAATCAGATGAACTACAGTCTGTAGGTGGAGCTCCTGTATGGTCAGTGGAGCTGATACAGTGGACAGTGAGTGGAGGTCCTGTATGGTCAGTGGAGCTGATACAGTGGACAGTGAGTGTAGGTCCTGTATGGTCAGTGGAGCTGATACAGTGGACAGTGAGTGGAGGTCCTGTATGGTCAGTGGAGCTGATACAGTGGTCAGTGAGTGTAGGTCCTGTATGGTCAGTGGAGCTGATACAGTGGACAGTGAGTAGAGCTCCTGTATGGTCAGTGGAGCTGATACAGTGGACAGTGAGTGGAGGTCCTGTATGGTCAGTGGATCTTATACAGTGGTCAGTGAGTGGAGGTCCTGTATGGTCAGTGGAGCTGATACAGTGGACAGTGAGTGGAGGTCCTGTATGGTCAGTGGAGCTGATACAGTGGACAGTGAGTGGAGATCCTGTATGGTCAGTGGAGCTGATACAGTGGACAGTGAGTGTAGGACCTGTATGGTCAGTGGAGCTGATACAGTGGACAGTGAGTGGAGGTCCTGTATGGTCAGTGGAGCTGATACAGTGGACAGTGAGTGGAGCTCCTGTATGGTCAGTGGAGCTGATACAGTGGACAGTGAGTGGAGGTCCTGTATGGTCAGTGGAGCTGATACAGTGGACAGTGAGTGGAGCTCCTGTATGGTCAGTGGAGCTGATACAGTGGACAGTGAGTGGAGGTCCTGTATGGTCAGTGGAGCTGATACAGTGAGTGGAGATATATTTATATACAGCATTATGAATACAAGATTCATAGGAAGTGTTACTAAACCTCTTACATGAAGGTTCTGCTGTTATTTTTAGAATCTATTCATATGTTGTGAGGTCGTTCTGCTTTACATCTGATTCATATTACATCATTAATTAAATGTAACTATAGCTACACAGTGATTTTTAAACTGCACTATGTTTCATATGAAAAGGTTCGTCTCTGCACTTCTTCTCTTTGATTTCACTGAAAACCCAAAGATATCATGTACACACAACAGTTCCTCCACTTGTGTTGATGAGCTGTGAGAACAGTTCACACCAGGTTAGAGTGTGAGAGTGATCGTGGTGTAAACTGAATAGGGGTTAAGAGAGTGTTAGCCGCCGCGCTGCAGTGCTGAGACTCTCAGCTGTTGGTTTATGCTCACCTGGCCCGGCTCGGTAAAGAGGCCCGAAGGTGGACTCTCCTGCAGCGAGTCCCGCAGGCTGAGAGGATGGTCTCCAGTGGGGGAGAGTGAGGGGTGGAGAGGGCCAGTGCTTCCCTCTCCCTCTTCTTCCTCCTTCTGCTCTCCATCTGCACATCCCTTCATCTCTTCATCAGAGGAGTCTTCATCACCGGGCATCAGATCTAAACTCTCACTCAGCGAGTCTGAATCTGAACAACACAGCAGCGAGAAACAGATAGATTGATAGATAGACAGACATACACAAATACAAATAGAGATAGATAGATAGATAGATAGATAGATAGATAGATAGATAGATAGATAATGTATTAATTGATAGATGTATTAATTGATAGACAGACTGACAGACAGACAGACAAATAGATAGATAGATAGATAGATAGATAGATAAATAAATAATGTATTAATTGTTAGATAGACACAAATACAAATAGAGATAGATAGATAGATAGATAGATAGATAGATAGATAGATAGATAGATAGATAGATAGATAGATAGGTAGATAGATAGATAGATAGATAGATAGATAGATAGATAGATAGATAGATAGATAGATAGATAAATAATGTATTCATTGATAGATGTATTAATTGATAGACAGACTGACAGACAGACAGACAAATAGATAGATAGACAGATAAATAAATAATGTATTAATTGTTAGACAAAAATACAAATAGAGATAGATAGATAGATAGATAGATAGATAGATAGATAAATAATGTATTAATTGATAGAAAGACAGACACAAATACAAATAGAGATAGATAGATAGATAGATAGATAGATAGATAGATAGATAGATAGATAGATAGATAAATAATGTATTAATTGATAGAAAGACAGACACAAATACAAATAGAGATAGATAGATAGATAGATAGATAGATAGATAGATAGATAAATAATGTATTAATTGATAGACAGACAGACACAAATACAGATAGATAGACAGAATATAAATAAATAATGTATTAATTGTTAGACAGACACAAATACAAATAGAGATAGATAGATAGATAGATAGATAGATAGATAGATAGATAGAAAGATAGAAAGATAGATAGATAGATAGATAGATAATGTATTAATTGATAGATGTATTAATTGATAGACAGACTGACAGACAGACAGACAAATAGATAGATAGATAGATAGATAGATAGATAGATAGATAGATAGATAGATAGATAGATAATGTATTAATTGATAGATGTATTAATTGATAGACAGACTGACAGACAGACAGACAAATAGATAGATAGATAGATAGATAGATAGATAGATAGATAGATAGATAGATAGATAGATAGATAGATAGATAGATAGATAGATAGATAGATAGATAGATAGATAGATAGTGTTGAGGGCGTGTTAACCTGCACTTAGAAAATCAACACCACGGGATGTGACCTCTAGCTGTGTGTCTGTATTGCTCTTCTCTGGTTGAGGCTGTGGAGGAGCTGCAGGGCTGCTTGTGAGGGGTTCTTGTATTCTGGAGATGTTCCTCAGAGCGTAATTACCTTCCTGACTGGCTTCACATGCCAAGTATTTACTTAAAACTCTAATCAATACCTAAAGAAGCCAAGCCTTTATCGCTGTGTCTAAATTGACTTTGGCAGAGGAGCGGGGACGCTGGAAAGTGGGCAGTGGCAGTGACCGTGGGCCCCGCTGAGCACAGCTTCAGCAACCCAAACACACAAACTTGCCATTAGTCATTCTGTAATTACCAAAGCTCCGACTAAAGACAGACAATTAGTCCTGCGCTCTGAATGTCAAAACAAATGGCAAGTTTGTTCTCGTTATAAACTCCTGGAAAAAATATCTGGAGGCCTCGCTGCCTATTTTAATACTCGCAAGCCCACTAGGCCTCACCCCCCCACCCCCTTCCACCTCCGCCCAGAGGATTCTCAAGAGCCGTTCCATTATGTATTAGCTCAAGAGAAGTTTGTTAGATGAGCTCTCGGAGGGGCGAAATGTCAACATAACCGTAGACTCGGGAGCAGAACTTGCCCGGACAAATGACTGCGACCCCTTATAATTTGCTTTTCAAACCCAAAAAATGCAGGAGAGGAAGCAGTAAAACAATTATTGACTATTTATGAGGACATCTATACTTATATTTATATATAGTGGCTTGGGGCTTTGCTCTTATAATGTAGATACTGACCTGACAAGCTGAGTTGAGGAGAAAGTGGAGAGCTGGGAGGTGGACGTGACCTTTGTAAGTCTGTTGCAGAGTTTGACGATGGATGAACGTAGTCAGAAAAAGCCAATGAATCCTCCTCCAGGGACTGGAAGGACAGAGCAACCTCAGCCACCTGGGGCTCAGAGCTGACGCACTGTGATAGAGAGCTAGCTGGTCTTGGGCTGTTGGTTGCAGAATCTGAAGTGGACTTGAGGACTACTGGTCTTGGGCTGGTGGTTGGAGAATCTGAATTAGACATAAGGACTCCTGGTCTTGGGCTGGTGGTTGGAGAATTTGAAGTGGACTTGAGAACTACTGGTCTTGGGCTGTTGGTTGAAGAATCTGAAGTGGACTTGAGGACTACTGGTCTTGGGCTGGTGGTTGGAGAATCTGAATTAGACATAAGGACTCCTGGTCTTGGGCTGGTGGTTGGAGAATTTGAAGTGAACTTGAGGACTACTGGTCTTGGGCTGGTGGTTGGAGAATCTGAAGTGGACATGAGGACTACTGGTCTTGGGCTAGTGGTTGGAGAATCTGAAGTAGATCTGAAGACTAAGGGTCTTGGGGTGGTGGTTGGAGAATTTGAAGTGGACTTGAGGACTACTGGTCTTGGGCTGGTGGTTGGGGAATCTGAAGTGGGCTTGAGGACTCCTGGTCTTGGGCTGGTGGTTGGAGAATCTGAAGTGGACATGAGGACTCCTGGTCTTGGGCTAGTGGTTGGAGAATCTGAAGTAGATCTGAAGACTAAGGGTCTTGGGGTGGTGGTTGGAGAATTTGAAGTGGACTTGAGGACTACTGGTCTTGGGCTGGTGGTTGGGGAATCTGAAGTGGGCTTGAGGACTCCCGGTCTTGGGCTGGTGGTTGGAGAATTTGAAGCAGATTTGAGAACTACTGGTCTTGGGCTGGTGGTTGGAGAATTTGAAGTAGATTTGAGAACTACTGGTCTTGGGCTGGTGGTTGGAATATCTGAAGTAGATTTGAAGACTACGGGTCTTGGGCTGGTGGTTAGAGAATTTGAAGTGGACTTGAGGACTACTGGTCTTGGGCTGGTGGTTGGAGAATTTGAAGTGGACCTGAGGACTCCTGGGCTTGGACTGGTGGCCAGAGAATCTGAAGTGGACTTGAGGACTACTGGTCTTGGGCTGGCGGTTGGGGAATCTGAAGTGGACTTGAGGACTCCTGGTCTTGGGCTGGTGGTTGAAAAATCTGAAGTGGGCTTAAGATATGCTGGTCTTGGGCTGTTGGTCGGAGAATCTAAAGATGAATTAAGGACTGCTGGTCGAGGACTGCTGGTTGGAGAATCTGAAGTGGGCTTGAGAACTACTGGTCTTGGGTTTGAAGTTGGAGAATGTGACTTGTGCATAAGTGAGCCAGCAGATAAGGCTGTAACTTCAGAGCTTGAATGGTGACCCTTTGGAGATACTGGGTGCAACACTGGGCCAGAAGGGTGAGAGAACACAGGTGATGGACAGTTGGTTGGGGGCAAAAGGAAGGATTTTCTGTTTTGAGCTTCTGGGTGGTCTTGGTTCCAGTTGTTCTGGGAGAACACAGGAGAGGAGGAAAGTGTTGGTTCTGTAAATATGAATTTGGGCATTGGTGGAGCAGAAGTCTGGGGTTTGGACAAGTCACCAAGTCTCGGTGATGGGGTTCTTTGAAGTTTGTGCTCCACTTGCTGATCTGAGCTTAGTGAGTAATGTGAGAATCGGTCAGATGGTGGTGATGTTGGGAACGGCTCTGGCGACTGACTTCCTGTTCTATCAAGAGGAGGGACGAGCCAGCTATAAGAGGAGGTTGGTGGCTTTGTTGGACATGAAACTTCCTCCTCCGAAGTACTAAAGGAATCCTCACTTTCCTGATTCAATCTTAGGGGCCAAAAATAAAAACATTAGAAAATTAACATACACCTTTGTTCAACAGTTTGGAATCACATGTCATATCTTGTCAGGTTATGTGCCTTGAGATTTGATCACCCCTTATAAATACAAGGCGTTCTATAGGTCAGTTTAGTTTAGGGTCCTGTAGTTAGTTAGGAATCCTGATCATATTATTATGGGTAAAACTTTGTTGTTGTAGAGTTTTAGCATCTTAATAGAACCATTTTGTACTAGATAGGTTCTGTCTCGAAACCTTTTACATCATAGCATGTGCTACCAACACGTAGACTGTTGCAACACTTAGAGCTCTTAAATATACAGTCTACTGAGGTTCCTTCCTTTAGCTGTAATGAAGAATTAAATGGTTCCTCGGCCACAAGACAATCCCATGATACAATGCAAGTGGAGCTCCGAGCGAAGTGTTCAGCAGCAGCGCTCGTCTTCTTAAACGTGGGCGTCTGACAGCAGCACCTCGAAACTTCCGTCTACTCCACTCCAGAACAACAACCATCAACACTGAATATGAGTGGTAGTGTAAGCAGGTTCTAGATAGTTGAGTGTGAGTCGTAGTGTAAGCAGGTTCAAGATAGTTGAGTGTGAGTGGTAGTGAAAGCAGGTTTTAGATAACCAATTGTAAGTGGTAGTGTTAGCAGGTTTTAGATAACTGAGTGTGAGTGGTAGTGTATGCAGGTTCTAGATAGCTTAGCGTGAATGGTAATGTAAGCAGGTTCTAGATAACTGAGTGGTAGTGTAAGCAGGTTCTGGATAGTTGAGTGTGAATGGTAGTGTATGCAGGTTCTAGATAGCTTAGCGTGAATGGTAATGTACGCAGGTTCTAGATAACTGAGTGTGAGTGGTAGTGTGAGCAGGTTGTAGATAACTGAGTGTGAGTGGTAGTGTAAGCAGGTTCTGGATAGTTGAGTGTGAATGGTAGTGTATGCAGGTTCTAGATAGCTTAGCGTGAATGGTAATGTAAGCAGGTTCTAGATAACTGAGTGTGAGTGGTAGTGTGAGCAGGTTGTAGATAACTGGGTATGAATATGAGTGGTAGTGTAAGCAGGTTCTAGATAGCTGAGTGTGAATATGAGTGGTAGTGTAGGCAGGTTCTAGATAACTGGGTGTGAATTTGGGTGTAGGTAACTGAGTTTTAAAACTCCTTCAGTAAAAGCCATCAACACTGCAGTAGAACCCACAGGAGGAGAACCCATGGAGCTGAACCGCTGCAGCTGAGGTGAGTAAACACTGCTCACATGCAGTGGGTGGGAACAAGCTGTGACGCCGTCTCTCTCTATCTAGAGCGTCTCAGTTTTATGAGGAGAGAACACCACTACTTACACAGCTGATCCAGAATCAGTGATACATAACTGATCCAGAGTCAGTGATACACAACTGATCCAGAGTCGGTGATACTCAGCTGATCCAGAGTCAGTGATACACAGCTGATCGAGAATCAGTGATACACAGCTGATCCAGAGTCAGTGATACACAGCTGATCCAGAGTCAGTAATACACAGCTGATCCAGAGTCAGTGATACACAACTGATCCAGAGTCAGTGATACACAACTGATCCACAGTCAGTGATACTCAGCTGATCCAGAGTCAGTGATACACAGCTGATCGAGAATCAGTGATACACAGCTGATCCAGAGTCAGTGATACACAGCTGATCCAGAGTCAGTGATACACAGCTGATCGAGAATCAGTGATACACAGCTGATCCAGAGTCAGTGATACACAGCTGATCCAGAGTCAGTGATACACAGCTGATCCAGAATCAGTGATACACAGCTGATCCAGAGTCAGTGATACACAGCTGATCCAGAGTCAGTGATACACAGCTGCCTATGTGGTCAGTGCACTACTAGGTTTTGAGACAGACCTGATGCAGGAAGTTTGTTTATGGTTAATGTTTTTAAACGGTTTGTCGAGGAAAATGAAACAAAACTCTTATTTTTCTTCTCACACTGATGATCACACTTGATGTTTCTGTTTCCATTAAACCGGACGTCTCGCCTGAAGACAGGACGTGCTGGGAGAACTGCCTTTGTTTTCTTCCATTAAATGGCTTTCCTATATGTAGCATGTCTTACTTTTGCTTATCGTCTCCCTGCTTGACTCCGGAGCAGCCGAACGCCGGAGAGTCCCCGACCGCCTGGAAAAATTAACACCACAGAAAAAACAACTGAGAGGAAGAAGCCTGGAGAGAGACGGAGGCAGGAGATTAAAGCGGGTGAGTTTATATGCACGTTATGGGGTCAGCTACGACTCGGAACCTTGGAGATAGCGGATATCTCGGCCGCTCCTGCCCGCGAGTGATTGGCACGTCTGCCTCGGAGAGCGCGGTCACTGCCGCTCAGGTTTACCTCGTCTATCTCCGTGATGCTCGGCCGGGATTTGGAAGTTTTATCCGGCCGCCGTCCTCCTGCAGGGCCGGGCACGGCAAACAGAGACACGCAGTATTTGTGCAGATCCATCTCCTCCACTGCAGCACACAGATACGAGGCAGAGAGATTACAGGACGGGCGCAAAGCAGAGGAGACACATTCAGCCAATCAGAGTGGACAGCAAAACACACATTCACACTTAATGCAGAAGTTTAATGAAGCTATAAACTACACACAGACACGGTCACCCTCAGAGGTCATCACTGTTACTATACTGGACTGACTAACTATGACCACTAACGCTGTCACAGCACTGATCACATACTAACGTGATTATGTTTGAGATGCTGTTTTGTAGTTTGACCCTTGAGCCCCTCCGTAGCAGTGAAGGCTGGAGTCCAGCTACAGTACGGGTGGGTCCGAAATCGCCTTCTTGCCTAATACTCAGTAGTAATGGAGTAGTGAACATCAAGTAGTATCCAGATGACCTCCTGAATAGGGAGTGGTCAGTATGGTGGTGTAGTGGTGTAGTGGTTAGTATGGTGGTGTAGTGGTCAGTATAGTGGTGTAGTGGTTAGTGTGGTGGTGTAGTGGTTAGTATGGTGGTGTAGTGGTCAGTATAGTGGTGTAGTGGTTAGTGTGGTGGTGTAGTGGTTAGTATGGTGGTGTAGTGGTTAGTATGGTGGTGTAGTGGTAATATGGTGGTGTAGTTGTTAGTATGGTGGTGTAGTGGTTAGTATGGTGGTGTAGTGGTCAGTATAGTGGTGTAGTTGTTAGTATGGTGGTGTAGTGGTTAGTATGGTGGTGTAGTGGTCAGTATAGTGGTGTAGTGGTTAGTGTGGTGGTGTAGTGGTTAGTATGGTGGTGTAGTGGTTAGTACCGTGGTGTAGTGGTTAGTACGGTGGTGTAGTTGTTAGTATGGTGGTGTAGTGGTTAGTATGGTGGTGTAGTGGTAATATGGTGGTGTAGTTGTTAGTATGGTGGTGTAGTGGTTAGTATGGTGGTGTAGTGGTCAATATGGTGGTGTAGTGGTTAGACAGTGTTGTAGTGGTTAGTATGGTGGTGTAGTGGTTAGTACAGTGGTGTAGTGGTTAGTATGGTGGTGTAGTTGTTAGTATGGTGGTGTAGTGGTTAGTATGGTGGTGTAGTGGTTAGTATGGTGATGTAGTGGTTAGTACGGTGGTGTAGTGGTTAGTACGGTGGTGTAGTGGTTAGTACGGTGGTGTAGTGGTTAGTATGGTGGTGTAGTGGTTAATATGGTGGTGTAGTTGTTAGTATGGTGGTGTAGTGGTTAGTATGGTGGTGTAGTGGTTAGTACGGTGGTGTAGTGGTTAGTACGGTGGTGTAGTGGTTAGTACGGTGGTGTAGTGGTTAGTATGGTGGTGTAGTGGTTAATATGGTGGTGTAGTTGTTAGTACGGTGGTGTAGTGGTTAGTATGGTGGTGTAGTGGTTAGTATGGTGGTGTAGTGGTTAATATGGTGGTGTAGTTGTTAGTATGGTGGTGTAGTGGTTAGTATGGTGGTGTAGTGGTCAATATGGTGGTGTAGTGGTTAGACAGTGGTGTAGTGGTTAGTATGGTGGTGTAGTTGTTAGTACGGTGGTGTAGTGGTTAGTATGGTGGTGTAGTGGTCAATATGGTGGTGTAGTGGTTAGACAGTGGTGTAGTGGTTAGTATGGTGGTGTAGTTGTTAGTATGGTGGTGTAGTGGTTAGTATGGTGGTGTAGTGGTTAGTATGGTGGTGTAGTGGTTAGTATGGTGGTGTCCACGTCCATGTTTTAATCAACAGCCCTAATAATTATATAATTATGACTGTATGCAAATGTTTGGGCACAACAATCAATTTCCATTAAAAAAATGTGTTGATGTACCGAGTGAGTTACACGTCCTGTACAGAGACAATAATACACATAAAATATAATTTACATAAAATGTAGTAAATATTCTGGTACATTTTATGAATTATATATTTAATGTTTTGTTCCAATACCTGTCAAAACATGTCATTTGACTGCATCTAATTACATTTATTAACTTCATCATTTAATTTATTAACTACACAGTTAAGTAATAAATTATAGCTGCATTCTGATTAACACTCTGTATCAACAGTCTGCTCTTTCAGCTTTCCTTGCATTTAGTTTTAAAGCAAAACTAAAGAAAAGATTATTTATTAATAGCTTTTATTAATTCTATTAATCCAAATTATAATTACTTATGGCGCATATGTGGTATGGATTTGAAAATCTCCACACAGCGTCCTACGCTGCTTACAAAGAGCTCGGAGGAAAAAGTCACACACATGATAACGCTACAGCAGCGGTTTCACCTTCTAAGGGTTATTTGAGCAACATCCGTCATTCGAGTTCTATTATACAGGAGCAGCGCTCGAACGCAGCCGGCGTCGCTGAGGGTCTACGGTCGCCACTAAAAGGACATCAAGGACGCTGAGCGACAGTGCACGGAGGACGCTCATTTGGAGTCCGCTCACAGAGTTCGGCGCTCTGAATGAAGACTAATGAATTCATTTCCTTTTAAAATATTTGAACAGTTACGTAAAGTCAACACTTTCATATCCTCTACTGGACTTGCAACAACGGTTATCAGGAAATAGCCCAAAGGAACAAACGGCCGAAAGCAATTAACTGGCGCGGTGAAGTCCTGTCCAAATGCCATGTGCAAAACACATGTTTAATTCATGAGCCGCCGAGAGAAAGCCTGGGTTTCCGAATCCTCCTGAGCCGGCCGCGCTTCGATTCGTCCGCCGGGGCTCCGTTCGCTCCGACTTACAACAAAAGCCGGGACAAGCTGCGGTCTCGGTGGGGGGGAGAGAGGGTCAGGAGCTTGACCCCGGAGCTCTCCGCCTGATTAAAAGTCACTTTCAGGGCTGGAGGCGCAGCAGGGAGGCGTGCAAGAGGGGCTAAAGGACCTGATTGAAAGGGACACTAAGAGAGAGGTCACTCTCGGGACGCAGAAAGGATTGTGGGATTGTGGTGCTCATAGCAGAACCACTGTTTTTTGGTTCCATGTTCGCTGTAGACCTTTATTGTGTGAGTATGTACACTGAAGAGCCACTTCATCAACACCACCTTCTTCTATCTCCACTCACTGTCCACTGTGTCAGCTCCACTGACCATACAGGAGCTCCACTCACTGTCCACTGTATCAGCTCCACTGACCATACAGGAGCTCCACTCACTGTCCACTGTATCAGCTCCACTGACCATACAGGATCTCCACTCACTGTCCACTGTATCAGCTCCACTGACCATACAGGAGCTTCACTCACTGTCCACTGTATCAGCTCCACTGACCATACAGGACCTCCACTCACTGTCCACTGTATCAGCTCCACTGACCATACAGGAGCTCCACTCACCGTCCACTGTATCAGCTCCACTGACCATACAGGATCTCCACTCACTGTCCACTGTATCAGCTCCACTGACCATACAGGAGCTTCACTCACTGTCCACTGTATCAGCTCCACTGACCATACAGGACCTCCACTCACTGTCCACTGTATCAGCTCCACTGACCATACAGGACCTCCACTCACTGTCCACTGTGTCAGCTCCACTGACCATACAGGAGCTCCACTCACTGTCCACTGTATCAGCTCCACTGACCATACAGGAGCTCCACTCACTGTCCACTGTATCAGCTCCACTGACCATACAGGACCTCCACTCACTGTCCACTGTATCAGCTCCACTGACCATACAGGAGCTCCACTCACTGTCCACTGTGTCAGCTCCACTGACCATACAGGACCTCCACTCACTGTCCACTGTATCAGCTCCACTGACCATACAGGAGCTCCACTCACTGTCCACTGTATCAGCTCCACTGACCATACAGGATCTCCACTCACTGTCCACTGTATCAGCTCCACTGACCATACAGGACCTCCACTCACTGTCCACTGTATCAGCTCCACTGACCATACAGGACCTCCACTCACTGTCCACTGTATCAGCTCCACTGACCATACAGGACCTCCACTCACTGTCCACTGTATCAGCTCCACTGACCATACAGGACCTCCACTCACTGTCCACTGTATCAGCTCCACTGACCATACAGGACCTCCACTCACTGTCCACTGTATCAGCTCCAATGACCATACAGGACCTCCACTCACAGACTGTAGTTCATCTGATTCTCTGTATACTTTATTACTCTGTTCTTTAATGATCAGGACCCCCACAGGACCACCACAGAGCAGATACTATTAGGGAAGTGGCTCACTCTCAGTAGTGCTTCTGCTGCTGAAGAGTTTAAACACCTCAGTGTCACTGCTGGACTGAGAATCGTCCACCAACCAAAACTATCCAGACAGCAGTGTCCTGTGTCCACTGATGAAGAACTAGAGGAACACAAACTGTGCAGCAGCAGATGAGCTACTGTCTCTGACTTTACATCTACAAGGTGGACCAGCAAGTAGTAGGTGTAACTACATAAGCTGCTCTGCTGTAATTCATCTGTAACTGTGGCTACATCACTAGTAGTTACATTGTTGTTACACGTGTTGTTCATGTGTAACTACACAGAGATGATAACTGTAAGTGGGGCCGTCGTCTCTCTGCCGCCATTAGTGAACATCACTAATTGTTTCTCATCACATTCTTAAGTGGAGGCACCTTCATAGCGATGGACCTGTGTCCGTTCACCCCTCTGGTCAGGATGCAGAGAGCGTAGAGTGCTGCTCAGGGTTGGGGAGAGTAGCTGGAGATAGAGCTCGGCCTCTTTGACAGATGAGCTCTGTAGCTCTTCGTGTTCACCTGAAGAACCCAGAGCCAATCTCGGCGCACGGCTGTCAGAAACCTCCGTCAACCCATCAGCCTCTCCAGCACAATAACAGCCTGTGATTAGCCTTCAGTGCGGCGCTGTGATGGATTGGCACTGGCGCTCCGCTGACCTGAGCGGCGAGGGAGTGAAAAACGAACTTTTCTGGAGTGTGTGTGTCCGTCTTTGTGGGGCTGTCGAGTCGGAGAAGGTTGCTACGGTTTCATTTATTGATCGAATCCCTGTTTGTGGCGAACGCATACAATATGTATAAGTGTGTGTTTCTCCGTCATCGCGCTCGTGGAACGATGCTGACCTGTTAGCTCTTCAGCAGGAGGAGTGGCCGGGCGGGCGAGCAGGTCCTGCGGAGAGGTGCTCCGGGCCGGTAGTGGACGACTGGATTCTATGGGAGTTCTGGAGGAGAGAAAGAAGTGAAGCAGCAGCAAAGTCCAATCAGAACATCTACCTGGTTTTACTGACACACCGACCCAACATTCCCCAACAAACACCCACACTCAGAGGCTGCAGGCGGCTCTGAGCCCCAAACACGCCGACCGAGCACAAGCATTGGGCTGCTGTACCGTATGTATGTATGTATGTATGTATGTATGTATGTATGTATGTTTGTTTGTTGAGGTGATGAGTGTGAACACAGAACATTCTAGAACAGCTTGAACAAATGAGAATGTTCTAGAATAGTGTGAAGAATGAAGAATGTTGTAGGTCAACGTGAATGAGCGGAAAGGGTCGGTGTGATTGGAGGACAGTCTACAGTAGCGCGAAAGGAGAGAACATTCTAGAACAGAGTGAACAGTGGAGAATGTTCTAGAATAGTGTGAATAGTGGAGAGCGATCTAGGACAATGGTAATGAGGGGAGAGGGTCAGTGTGAACGGAGAACATTCTAGAGCGGTATGAACAGAAAGGACATTCTAAAATAGTATGTATGTATGTATGTATGTTTGTTTGTTGAGGTGATGAGTGTGAACACAGAACATTCTAGAACAGCTTGAACAAATGAGAATATTCTAGAATAGTGTGAAGAATGAAGAATGTTATGGGACAACGTGAATGAGCGGAAAGGGTCAGTGTGATCGGAGAACATTCTACAGTAGCGCGAAAGGAGAGAACATTCTAGAGTGGTATTAACAGAAAGGACATTCTAAAATAGTATGTATGTATGTTTGTTTGTTTGTTTGTTTGTTTGTTGAGGTGATGAGTGTGAACGCAAAACATTCTAGTACAGCTTGAACAAATGAGAATGTTCTAGAAAAGTGTGAAGAATGAAGAATGTTGTAGGTCAACGTGATTGAGCAGAGAGGGTCAATGTGATTGGAGAACATTCTACAGTAGCGTGAAAGGAGAGAAAATTCTAGAGCGGTATGAACAGAGAGAACATTCTAGAACAGAGTGAACAGTGGAGGATGTTCTAGAATAGTGTAAATAGTGGAGAGTGTTTTAGGACAATGTGAATGAGGGGAGAGGGTTAGTGTGAACGGAGAACATTCTAGAGCGGTATGAACAGAGAGAACATTCTAGAACAGAGTGAACAGTGGAGAATGTTCTAGAATAGTGTGAATAGTAGAGAGCAATCTAGAACAATGTGAATGAGGGGAGAGGGTCAGTGTGAACGGAGAACATTCTAGAGCGGTATGAACAGAGAGAACATTCTAGAACAGAGTGAACAGTGGAGAATGTTCTAGAATAGTGTGAATAGTGGAGAGTGTTCTTGGACAATGTGAATGAGGGGAGAGGGTCGGTGTGAACAGAGAACATTCTAGAGCGGTGTGAATGGAGAGAACACTCTAGAACCGAGTGAACAGTGGAGAATGTTCTAGAATAGTGTAAATAGTGGAGAGTGTTCTAGGACAATGTGAATAAGGGGAGAGGGTCAGTGTGAACGGAGAACATTCTAGAGTGGTATGAACAGAGAAAACATTCTAGAACAGAGTGAACAGTGGAGAATGTTCTAGAATAGTGTGAATAGTGGAGAGTGTTCTTGGACAATGTGAATGAGGGGAGAGGGTCAGTGTGAACAGAGAACATTCTAGAGCGGTGTGAATAAAGAGAACACTCTAGAACCAAGTGAACAGTGGAGAATGTTCTAGAATAGTGTGGATAGTGGAGAGTGTTCTAGGACAATGTGAATGAGGGGAGAGGGTTAGTGTGAACAGAGAACATTCTAGAGCTGTATGAACAGAGAGAACATTATAAAACAGAGTGAACAGAGGAGAATGTTCTAGAATAGTGTGAATAGTGGAGAGTGTTCTTGGACAATGTGAATGAAGGGAGAGGGTCAGTGTGAACAGAGAACATTCTAGAGCGGTGTGAATGGAGAGAACACTCTAGAACCAAGTGAACAGTGGAGAATGTTCTAGAATAGTGTGGATAGTGGAGAGCGATCTAGGACAATGTGAATGAGGGGAGAGGGTCGGTGTGAACAGAGAACATTCTAGAGCGGTGTGAATGGAGAGAACACTCTAGAACCGAGTGAACAGTGGAGAATGTTCTAGAATAGTGTAAATAGTGGAGAGTGTTCTAGGACAATGTGAATAAGGGGAGAGGGTCAGTGTGAACGGAGAACATTCTAGAGCGGTATGAACAGAGAAAACATTCTAGAACAGAGTGAACAGTGGAGAATGTTCTAGAATAGTGTGAATAGTGGAGAGTGTTCTTGGACAATGTGAATGAGGGGAGAGGGTCAGTGTGAACAGAGAACATTCTAGAGCGGTGTGAATAAAGAGAACACTCTAGAACCAAGTGAACAGTGGAGAATGTTCTAGAATAGTGTGAATAGTGGAGAGTGTTCTAGGACAATGTGAATAAGGGGAGAGGGTCAGTGTGAACGGAGAACATTCTAGAGTGGTATGAACAGAGAAAACATTCTAGAACAGAGTGAACAGTGGAGAATGTTCTAGAATAGTGTGAATAGTGGAGAGTGTTCTAGGACAATGTGAATGAAGGGAGAGGGTCAGTTTGAACGGAGAACATTCTGGTGGTATGAATGGAGAGAACACTCTAGAATAGTGCGAACTCAGAGAGCTGGTGAGGCTGGTGAAAAATATGTATCTGTTTGACGCTGTTCTTTCTGTTTATTATTAAATTAAACTTAGAATAGAATAAACAACACAGTAAAGGGTGGGGTGTATTTGATTTACTGTTATACTGCAACTTTAAGCCAGTCTTGGTTTCGTGTAGGTTTCAAGCAACTAAAGTTTCATGTGAGTTGAGATGGAGAGGGTTGCAGGTAGAATGGGGGGGGGTGGACATCAGTTCTTAGGTCTTACAGTGTTTTCCAGTTGCTAACACACTAAAATGACCTGCAGAGCACAATCATTGAAACTGACACACAGAGAGCAAGACCTCTTCTCAAGTCTCCAAAACTCTAAACTCGTTTCTGCTTTACACACATTTTGCGATTTAAAATGAGTCACATGTTTATATATCAAAACACTGCCATTCAAAACGACACTACAGGAGATAATTGGCAAATATATGTGCCACCAGGCCCCGAACACCTGAACAGCTAATTATTACAACTTCAATCAGAAAGTAAGCTCTTTAAAAACACCACAGGTGAGCACCTTACTGTACAACAACAATGAGAGACGATGCAGAGAGAGGAAGAGGGAGGATGAGAATGAGAGGGTAGGAAGAGTGAGAGGTAGGTTAGAGCTGGTAGAGGAGTTTATGGCCAAAGAAGACAACAACTTTCAAATGAAATCTGAGTTAGTAGATCATGTCATCAACTATGAGCTGACGATGCGAGAGGCTGGACCGAGAGTGCAGCCCAACCTGAGCCGTTTCACTGTCGCCTCTGTCGTCCAGACATTTAGACTGGAGTACATGTATGTAACCAGAATGTCTGTAGTATCTCCCATATCATAGTGTATCAGTTGGGTGACACCTGTTTAATTCATGAATAGCTGATGTCATACACTGACTGTGCAGGTTTCCTGTATATTTACTGTATATATTATCTGTAGGCTGCATTGCCCTATTTTTTAGTTTTTTTCTGTTAGCATATTTTTGTTCACTCCAATGTAAATACATCTGCTGTGCATCAATCTGAACTGTTTGAGGATTATGGCAGAGCTTGCTAAAGATGAGAGTGCCTTTCATTACACCCAACAGTGTGTAGTTGGTTAGACAAAAATGTGGTAATATGAATTAAGTGTGTGCCAGTTTGTGTAAAAGTTTGATTTTGATGATGCTGTATGCAGTTTTTGGTTGCAGGGCTTCAGTTTGCAGGATATATGAGGTATTTTGTAGTTTGGACGTGTGGTTTTGTGAATTGTGTTTAGTATTTTGATAAAACCAGCCTAGTTTACAAAATTGTGTTTTAGCAATTGGAAAAAAACTGTAACTTGACACATTCAGGTAGAACTTGAAATTGATGCATTCTGCTATAGCTGTGTATATCAGTTTATCTACAGGGTGAGTCAAAAGTCTCAGGACATTCTTTTATTTTAGGAAGGAAAGGGAAATTGATGTATCTGAATACTCCAGCAAGTAACGGGTGAGGGGGTCTATCTTTTAGGCTATTCCTGAACATGGCCACCATCTTGCAAGCCACCATACTGGATAAAGGGCAAGTTTTCCCAATGGGAAGGTGGTCGTGTAGCAGATCAAAGAAGACCAGAATTGTCTTAGAACTTGACTGATGCAGATCAGAGTTGTAATATCTATTGTGGTTCAAACGTTATTAACACAGAAAGTTGCAACAGCCACATTGAACAACATGTTCAGAGTGCTGTCCCTGGTACTGAACTGCACCTTCAGAGCCTTCAGAATGTGTCAAGTTGCAACAACAATTGGAAAAACTTGCCCTTGATCCAATATGGGGGCTTTTAAGATGTTGGCTGTGGTGTTCAGATCATTTATCCTGAGACGTTTGACTCACCCTGTACAAAGCGCCTGAGCCAATCAGCCTAAAACCCAAAGCATCCTTTGTCTAATGTCAGTATAGACATGAACGCAAACAGCATGTTGATTCCTCCAACATCAAAGAGCTGCAGTGGCTGAGTGTGCTTCAGAAACCCAACTGGGCTTCCCGTCAGCTGCCCTCCGGCGGCTCCTCTAAATCCTCTCCTCACCCTTTAAACAACAATTTAACATACAAGCGCATTACAAGAAAAAAACCTATAGCAACGTCTCGCTCATTCGGTCTTTCTTCTCTTTCTTTAGCCTCCTGCTCTCCTTTCCGGCTCTCTCCCTCAAGCTAAGTCTCGCTCCTCCACACGAGCGCTGGGCACTGTGCGTCCTGTTCCTCTGCAGACTGTAATATTGAAATAAAGGCAGTTTAATGGCTTCACAATTGAGGCCCTTAGAATAGCCGACCCAAAAACCATGGCAACAATATAACACTTATGCAACAGTGACACGGCTCAAAAAGCTTAGCAGGTTCTCTGAGAGGGAGATGCGGTTTGGATGTTATTATTCTGTACAGACAGAGACAAACGGTGTTGGAAACCTAGAGTCCTTTTATAATGATGTAATTAATTACTTGGTTACATAAAACGGAGGGTTCTGTTCGGTACTGACAGGGTAGAGTCTGCACCTCTGACTTGTTCTGTTTGTTTCAGTGTCAATAAATGACAAATACAAAGCAAAAAAAAATCTTTCTGCAAAACAATACTAACCACAATCAAAATAAATCACACGTTTGGCAGAGAAGGCTGGAGTGCAGTATTAAATCATGTGTGGGCAAAGCTAATGTTGTGTGAAGAACGGTGAAGCAGAGTAAATAAAAGAATGTTGGAGAACAGCAGATCATTTTAATGGTGGAAAAATGTTGGACAACAGTAGATAATGTTTCGAATGGAATGTTGGAGAACGCTGGAGAGAATGATGGAGAACATTGGAGAACAGCACATAATGACTGAAAGAGAATGTCGGAGAATACTGGAGAGAATGGTGGAGAACATTGGAGAACAGCAGATAATGTTTGGTAGATAATGTTGGAGAATATTTGAAAATGTTGGAGAGAATGGTGGAGAACATTGGAGAACAGCAGATCATGTTTGGTAGGCAATGTTGGAGAATGTTTAAAAATGTTGGAGAGAATGGTGGAGAACAGCAGATAATGTTTGGTAGGCAATGTTGGAGAATGTTTAAAAATGTTGGAGAGAATGGTGGAGAACAGCAGATAATGTTTAGTAGGCAATGTTGGAGAATGTTTGAAAACGTTGGAAAAAGGTGGAGAACATTGGAGAACAGCAGATAATGTTTGGTAGGCAATGTTGGAGAATGTTTGAAAACGTTGGAAAAAGGTGGAGAACATTGGAGAACAGCAGATAATGTTTGGTAGGCAATGTTGGAGAATGTTTGAAAACGTTAGAGAGAATGGTGGAGAAGATTGGAGAACAGCAGATAATGTTTGGTAGGCAATGTTGGAGAATGTTTGAAAACGTTGGAGAGAATGGTGGAGAACATTGGAGAAGAGCAGATAATGTTTGGTAAGCAATGTTGAAGAATGTTTGAAAACAACAATCACTGAAGAACAACAAATAATATTGATGTTAAAGAATGTTGGAGTTCAGTGAAGAATGTTAAAGTTCAGTGAGGAATGTTGGAGGTCAGTAAAGAATGTTGGAGTTCAGTGAAGAATGTTGGTGTGTTTGGTGGAGAATGTTGGTGTTTGGTGAGGAATGTTGTAGTTCAGTGAAGAATGTTGGTATTTGGATTGTTGGTGTTTGGTGGAGAATGTTGGTGTTTGGTAGAGAATGTTGGTGTTCAGTGAAGAATGTTGGTGTGTTTGGTGGAGAATGTTGGTGTTTGGTGGAGAATGTTGGTGTGTTTGGTGGAGAATGTTGCTGTTTGGTGGAGAATGTTGCTGTTTGGTGAAGAATGTTGAAGTTCAGAAAAAGAATGTTGGAGTTCAGTAAGGAATGTTGAACTCCTGAAGTACTCTTGTTTTTGGGGGAGAATGTTGATGTTTGGTGGAAAATGTTGGTGTGTTTGGTGGAGAATGTTGAAGTTCAGTAAAGAATGTTGGAGTTCAGTAAGGAATTTTGAACTCCTGAAGTATTCTTGTTTTTAGGGGGAGAATGTTGATGTCTAAAAGAGAGTGTATGTGGTTTTTGGAAAATTATTGTTTGTGTAGGAAGATAATGTTTGCTGAAAAATGATGGTGTTTTTGGAGAATGTGTGGGTGTTTGTTGGAGAACGATGGTGTTTGTTGGAGAATGATGGTGTTTGTTGGAGAAGGATGGTGTTTGTTGGGGAACGATGGTGTTTGTTGGAGAAGGATGGTGTTTGTTGGGGAACGATGGTGTTTGTTGGAGAACGATGGTGTTTGTTGGAGAAGGATGGTGTTTGTTGGAGAAGGATGGTGTTTGTTGGAGAACGATGGTGTTTGTTGGAGAAGGATGGTGTTTGTTGGAGAACGATGGTGTTTGTTGGAGAACGATGGTGTTTGTTGGAGAAGGATGGTATATGGAGCCAAATGCAGTTTTCCATGTATTCTGGGCTGTAGGGGCAGCGGAGCTGTGCTAGGCGACCAGGTCAATGGAACATTTCTCCAAGGCAAAAACAGTGACCCAAAAACAGCTCTGAGTGGAATGGAACTGACTTGTTCGCCTGTGAATATGACATTGGCAAGCCCGCCTCACACCAGCCAGGACCGCCGCTGACTAATTTAATCACAGTCTACTTAGCATTCTGGGGCCTGCTCCATACACTGAGTCACAACAGAGAATGTTCCTGCATACCTAGCACGCAAATTGAGCTGTCTGTGGCTTCAACAGAGACAACAGCGAAGTAATGCAGTCCAATGAGCGAAAGCTGATAATGGGTATTTATTTATTATTCAGCTTTAAATTCACATTCTATATGTATCTTATATGTTCTGCCAAAACTGGTGAAGCAGCAAGCGCATGTTCTTCCAACTGAAGACTGAATTCACGGAGAATCAAGCCCTTCAGAGAATCCGGATCTTCTTTCTTTTTTTTAACTGGGCTGCTTATTTCCAGTCCACTGGCTTTAAATAAAGAGTCGTTAAGCCATTAATTGATCTTGCGTGGAGCTTAATTGGGGCCCAGGAAGCTCAGTAAGCCTACTTAGAATCTCATTGTGTAAGAAGCCGGATCTATAGACTGAGCCTAGCCCTCCTCACCTGCGGTGCTTCTTCAGAAGCAATCTCTCCATGTAGCTCAGACTGTCTTCCCTGAACTCGATATGAATGGGCTGCTGAAACGTCTCTCCAGCCTGAGTGGCCATCACGTCCACCATTACTGAGAGAGAGAGAGAGAGAGAGAGAGAGAGAGAGAGAGAGAGAGAGAGAGAGAGAGAGAGAGAGAGAGAGGTTAAAGTGAAGTCTGTAATATAAAATCTACTATATAATAGTATGTAATATAAGTGTTCTATATAGAAAAGCACACAACATATAGACTTTACCTGTTATGCACATATATTATACTTAGTAAAACCAAATAAATAAAAATAAATAAATACAATTTTATTAAATGCTATTTAATTCATATTCCATCTTCTGCTTTCTATTTGATCAGTTTATTAACTACAATAATGGTAACACTTTCCATGAATCCAGTATTTATAGATGTTTTAATAGCTTGTATACCTGATTTTAGGTAGTAATAAACACCTGTATATTGTTTTATAAAGTCACTTTATAAAGTGAGGCTTGAAAATGCATTATAATATCCAACTTCCTCACTGATTGAGGACTGATACACCATCTGAGACAGTAGCGAGGGGCAGACCTGCTTTAAAACTGGCCAGATTGTCCTGTAGGGTGGTCTTTGCTCATGCTTCCCTATTGCTTACAGTTTAGCAATCAAACTAGTTCAGCTGCTGTGTAATTATATGAAAAATATGAAATATGAAAACCTCCCTGTTTATAAACGTTCAGCATATTTCTACTAAAAGTAGTAGCTTTAAATTGAGGGGCTAGTCTACAACACACCAGCTGAGCGCAAGTTCGATTGTTGCCTAGTTTGAATGTAATGTAAATTGAACCGCTGGCACCGAGAAACATGGTTTCAATGAAGTCATAACTTAAAATGCGCACATAGTCGACTGTCAGTATGAGTTCAGCTGTAAATAAATCAGATAAATATATGAACCTGAGTGGCGTCCCATTCTTAATCCATAGGGTTTAATACGATGTCAGCCCAACCTTTGCAGCTATAACAGCTTCAGCTCTTCTGGGAAGGCTCTCCACACGGTTTAGGAGAGTGTTTATGGGAATGTTTGAGCGTTCTTCCAGAAGACCATCTGTGAGGTCAGACACTGATGTTGGACGAGAAGGCCTGGCTCACAGTCTCCACTCTAATTCATCCTAAATTTATCGGGTTGAAGTCAGGCTAGTCAAGTTAGTTCCTCCATGTCTTTATGGAGCTGCTTTGTGCACTGGAGGGCAGGAACAGGAAGGGGCTGTCCCCAAACTGTCCCCACAAAGTTGGGAGCATGAAATTGTCCAGAGTCTCTTGGTCTGCTGAAGGATTACAAGTTCCTTTCACTGGAACTAAGGGTCCGAGCCAACCTCCTGAAAAACACCCCCACATCATAATCCCCCCTCCACCAAACTTTACACTCGGCACAATGCAGTCAGGCAAGTACCGTTCTCCTGGCAACCACAAAACCCAGGATTGTCAGACAAAGAAGCATGATTGGTCACTCCACTGCTCTAGAGTGTTACTAACATTAGGATTGTTCGCTAATAAAGTGTATTAATATATTGTGTATGAAAATCCAAGTTTGAACTGGTGGTTGCTGGTTGCTCTGATGAGGTGTATTAGTGTGTGTATGGTGTTACCTGGTGATTGCTGGTTGCTCTGATGAGGTGTATTAGTGTGTGTATGGTGTTACCTAGTGATTGCTGGTTGCTCTGATGAGGTATATTAGTGTGTGTATGGTGTTACCTAGTGATCGCTGGTTGCTCTGATGAGGTGTATTAATGTGTGTATGGTGTTACCTGGTGATCGCTGGTTGCTCTGATGAGGTATATTAGTGTGTGTATGGTGTTACCTGGTGATCGCTGGTTGCTCTGATGAGGTGTATTAGTGTGTGTATGGTGTTACCTGGTGATCGCTGGTTGCTCTGATGAGGTATATTAGTGTGTGTATGGTGTTACCTGGTGATTGCTGGTTGCTCTGATGAGGTGTATTAGTGAGTGTATGGTGTTACCTGGTGATTGCTGGTTGCTCTGATGAGGTGTATTAGTGTGTGTATGGTGTTACCTAGTGATTGCTGGTTGCTCTGATGAGGTGTATTAGTGTGTGTATGGTGTTACCTGGTGATTGCTGGTTGCTCTGATGAGGTATATTAGTGTGTGTATGGTGTTACCTGGTGATTGCTGGTTGCTCTGATGAGGTGTATTAGTGTGTGTATGGTGTTACCTGGTGATTGCTGGTTGCTCTGATGAGGTGTATTAGTGTGTGTATGGTGTTACCTAGTGATTGCTGGTTGCTCTGATGAGGTATATTAGTGTGTGTATGGTGTTACCTGGTGATTGCTGGTTGCTCTGATGAGGTGTATTAGTGTGTGTATGGTGTTACCTGGTGATTGCTGGTTGCTCTGATGAGGTGTATTAGTGTGTGTATGGTGTTACCTAGTGATTGCTGGTTGCTCTGATGAGGTGTATTAGTGTGTGTATGGTGTTACCTGGTGATCGCTGGTTGCTCTGATGAGGTATATTAGTGTGTCTATGGTGTTACCTAGTGATTGCTGGTTGCTCTGATGAGGTATATTAGTGTGTGTATGGTGTTACCTGGTGATCGCTGGTTGCTCTGATGAGGTATATTAGTGTGTGTATGGTGTTACCTGGTGATTGCTGGTTGCTCTGATGAGGTGTATTAGTGTGTGTATGGTGTTACCTGGTGATCGCTGGTTGCTCTGATGAGGTATATTAGTGTGTGTATGGTGTTACCTGGTGATCGCTGGTTGCTCTGATGAGGTATATTAGTGTGTGTATGGTGTTACCTGGTGATTGCTGGTTGGGCTGATGAGGTATATTAGTGTGTGTATGGTGTTACCTGGTGATTGCTGGTTGGGCTGATGAGGTTCTCTCTCCTCCATCAAGTCTCCTGCCGGCTTTCTCTCCCGCCATTCATTTAGTGCTTGCTGAAAAGACCTGGACGAAGCTTCCTCATCAAAACAGCCGCTCAGCAAAGAGCCCTCATCATCATCGCCATCCACTTCCTCACCTTCATTCACAAATAATATCTAAAGCACATCAACACAGAGAGGAGAAGACTGAACAGACAGACAAATGCTGAGAGTTCATCACAACTGTAACATTTTAGTTACAAAGAAACATCATTACACGTGCATAAGAACTGAATAAAACTTTTAAACATGAACAATATACACACACTGACCACCTGAGCTCCGTATTACTGACCACATCACAAAGAACCCTAGTGCTGTTAATTAAATAAAGTATGAACTATTGCAACTCACTTCCATTAGACCCAATACATGCTAAATGTTTTTTTTATATTGATGGAGAATGTGTTATATATGGTTCTACATAGAATGTTTTTGGAAATGATGGTGTCACAACAGCAAAACTCTTTTTGGTGCCATATAGAACCATTTTTAAAAAATATTGTGATGATGGAGCAGGCAAAGGAGGTGGATACATGTACAAAATCAGTTGATTTGGGTCCCGGTTTAAAGTACAGGCAGAAATTGAGAGTGCTCGTGGGTACTAAAAATGAGAAAGCAAGAAAACCAAAGCAAACATACATACATACATACATTCAAGAACAAGTTAACATTCACAATCACAAACACAGGGGTATATATACACAAGGCAGGGAGGAGCCAGAAACTAGGAACAGATGAGGGCTATGAAAAAAGGGCAGAGACAGGGAGGAGCTAAAAACCAAAACAAACAAAAGCACATGAACAGAACATGAGGGCGAGATAAATATGCAGAAACAGAAAGAGAGAGAGGCGGAGGGCAGGCGTGGCAAAGACTCTATATAGAACAATATACACATTCTCCATCAACCTGAAGAAGCATTCCACCATGCAAAATAGTTCTAGATATAACTCATGGTTCTAAACAGAGTCGGTCCCTTTACTATAGAACACTTGAAGAACTGTTTTGGGTCATGATGTGCATGGGTGCTTGTTTTTAAGCAATGAATGAATTTAACTGAGTTTGTATGTAGCTTGTACATGCCAAACACACTCATTACTACATTCAGTCAGATTTCTACACAGCTCTAACGAATAAGAGCAAACATCTGAACTCTTCTCACATTCTGATGGAGCCTCCACTGTAGTCAGTGTTAGCTGGTGCTGCCTGAGGGTTCTCATGTGGGATATCATCACAGTAACATTACCAGTTATACAACTCACCCACTGTTCCTCGCACAAACTGCGTATCTCTGTGTATATCTGTATATATCAGTATATGTCTGTATATCTCGGTGTATAACTGTATAACTGTATATATCTGTACATCTCTGTATATATCTGTATATATCTGTATATAACTGTATATGTCTGTATATGTCTGTACATCTCTGTATATGTCTGTATATGTCTGTATATCTCTATATGTCTGTATATCTCTGTATATGTCTGTATATCTCTGTATATGTCTGTATATCTCTATATGTCTGTATATCTCTGTATATAACTGTATATATCTGTATATCTCTGTGTATAACTGTATAACTGCATATATCTGTACATCTCTGTATATGTCTGTATATGTCTGTATATATCTGTACATCTCTGTATATGTCTGTATATAACTGTATATATATATTTATCTCTGTATATCTCTGTATATAACTGTATATAACTGTATATAACTGTATATCTCTGTGTATAACTGTATAACTGCATATATCTGTACATCTCTGTATATGTCTGTATATGTCTGTACATCTCTGTATATGTCTGTATATCTCTATATGTCTGTATATCTCTGTATATAACTGTATATATCTGTATATCTCTGTGTATAACTGTATAACTGCATATATCTGTACATCTCTGTATATGTCTGTATATCTCTATATGTCTGTATATCTCTGTATATAACTGTATATATCTGTATATCTCTGTGTATAACTGTATAACTGCATATATCTGTACATCTCTGTATATGTCTGTATATCTCTGTATATAACTGTATATATCTGTATATCTCTGTGTATAACTGTATAACTGCATATATCTGTACATCTCTGTATATGTCTGTATATCTCTATATGTCTGTATATCTCTGTATATAACTGTATATATCTGTATATCTCTGTGTATAACTGTATAACTGCATATATCTGTACATCTCTGTACAACTCTGTATATCTCTGTATATAACTGTATATGTCTGTATATCTCTATATGTCTGTATATGTCTGTATATAACTGTATATATCTGTATATATCTATTTATCTCTGTACATTTCTGTATATCTCTGTATATAACTGTATATGTCTGTACATCTCTGTATATCTCTGTATATAACTGTATATGTCTGTATATCTCTATATGTCTGTATATGTCTGTATATAACTGTATATATCTGTATATATCTATTTATCTCTGTACATTTCTGTATATCTCTGTATATAACTGTATATGTCTGTACATCTCTGTATATCTCTGTATATAACTGTATATAACTGTATATGTCTGTATATGTCTGTATATGTCTATATATATCTGTACATCTCTGTATATGTCTGTATATAACTGTATATATATATTTATCTCTGTATATAACTGTATATAACTGTATATAACTGTATATGTCTGTATATGTCTGTATATATCTGTACATCTCTGTATATGTCTGTATATAACTGTATATATATATTTATCTCTGTATATCTCTGTGTATATCTATTTATCTCTGTGTATCTCTGTGTATATCTATTTATCTCTGTGTATATCTGTATATATATATTTATCTCTGTATATCTCTGTGTATATCTATTTATCTCTGTGTATCTCTGTATATATCTATTTATCTCTGTGTATCTCTGTATATATCTATTTATCTCTGTGTATCTCTGTGTATATCTATTTATCTCTGTGTATCTCTGTATATATCTATTTATCTCTGTGTATCTCTGTGTATATCTATTTATCTCTGTGTATCTCTGTATAAATCTATTTATCTCTGTGTATCTCTGTATATATCAATTTATCTCTGTGTATCTCTGTGTATATCTATTTATCTCTGTGTATCTCTGTATATATCTATTTATCTCTGTGTATCTCTGTGTATATCTATTTATCTATGTGTATCTCTGTATATCTCTGTGTATCTCTGTATGTCTGTACATCTCTGTATATATCTATTTATCTCTGTGTATCTCTGTGTATATCTATTTATCTCTGTGTATCTCTGTGTATATCTATTTATCTCTGTGTATCTCTGTATATATCTATTTATCTCTGTGTATCTCTGTATATATCTATTTATCTCTGTGTATCTCTGTGTATAGCTATTTATCTCTGTGTATATCTATTTATCTCTGTGTATCTCTGTATATATCTCTTTATCTCTGTGTATACCGATTTATCTATGTATCTCTGTATATATCTGTGTACCTCTGTATGTGTCTATTAATCTCTGTGTAGCTCTGTATCTCTGTATATCTCTGTATATGTCTATATATATCTTGAAATCTCTGTGTATGTCTGTATGTATGAGTCTCACCTGTGTGCTGTGTGTTTGTGTATCCTGATATCCCGCTGGTGTGTGTGCTGGGTGTTGGGTCTTCTCTGTGGCCGGACTGAGCGCAGCGCTATGGGTGGACAGGTTGGACGTCTCCTTCATTTCTCCAATCTGTTTCTGGAAACGGCTCAGAACATCCAGACTGCTGACCGCGGTCTGCAGCTCCACCTAACAATAAAAATAATATTTTAACAATAACAGTGACCGAAGGGGATATAAGCATGTAACAATCCACAACACTCAGTTTAATATGATGCTGCAGTGTCTCAGTGTCTCCATTTCACTATAGTGCCTGAAAATTCTTTCTGTGTTAGTATTTTCATTTTTCAGCACAGTTTTTTTAGACATGCACTGAAATGAAAATAGCTAAAACCAAATGTTTTTTTAATCTGCTGTTTTGTTGTGCCTTTTGAATAAATGTACGAAACATACTAGGCAATATAAAGAAAATACCCCTTTTATCGATTGTTAAGGTTTATTATAGAAATCATGACGTAGTTCCACAAGGCTGATGTTTTCACTGTTGATTTGCTGCTCCAACTGATCCAAATGCAGAACAGGGGGGCGAAGGAAACAAACAACAATTTTTAGTATTTGTATTATTTTTCATTTTCATTTCACCATGTTGTCAAGTGTTGGCTTTTCCAGATTTCACTGTAGACCACTTTTCTGCATTATTTACTCTTTTGATCAAAAAGTGTTTAAAAAGTGTCAATTTGCTGCTGTAAAGTTTTTGGGCTGAAAATATCCGTGCAAACCTACAATAATAATAATGAACTATCTCTAGGCACTAATACACACTTATCCCTAAAAGGTAGGTGTAGTGGTAGTGCAGCATTATAACCCTCAGATTTCATAGAACTGCAGGCTTTTAATCATCTGTGTTTTGGGTTTTTTGTAATTGCATCTGCTTTGAAGTTGTGGATGGTTTTTGTTTTCTGATTGACTGCTGCTCATTGTAAATAAAATCTGCCTAATGGATCCTCTTTCTGTGTCTGAGCCTCCTATGTCACACCCTCGTACACGTTTCAGTGAGATTTAACCTGTCACTCTCACTACGATACCCAGCATGCATTACGCATCCCTGTGGAGTCCAGAGATCTACAAACAGAACAAACAGATGCTGCGTTTGGCTATTGTTCTCTATCTGAGGTTCACATGCCTGTGGATCTACCATGTTGGAGCGCATGATGAGTCCTCACAATTAAATGTATCGGAACTTCCTCACTACTTTTGTTATAATCTTCAGACACCCATCCAGGCAGCACGGCTCTTGGTAGCTTTTGTTGAAAAGCAGTGTGAAAAGTGATGGGGAGCAGAACGGGGGAGCAGGAGAAGTATTCGAACACCTGACATGAAAGAGAGAGTTTAGCGTGAGCTCTGAAAGAAACACAACCCCACACAATCAGCAAATCCAAAAATGTGTTAGCTGTGTCTAATAAAATTTAGGCAACTATTTACAAACTCCCAACAACACAGCAAGCAGGTGGGACTACACTGTGAATAATGTACAGGAGGCAGGAGTGAATCATCTCACTCAGCACTAACAACCACTGTAAATAAATGATTATAGCTGTTACTTCAGGTTAAGACCCTGTACAGCCTATTAAATGAAATAAACTTCATATAAACACCATATAACAGGAGTGTGGATCACTGTGTCCTCTCTGTTAAAAATTTCATCACACTTTCTGAGTCAGTAGAATTTTGAAGGGTTAACTACAGCTCTGTAATGGTTCTGAATGTAGTCTGGCAGCGATGTTGACCACCACAAACTGGGGGTGATGTATGTATTTCTATGGTGGAGTCACCCAATGCTGACTACTAGTCTAGCCACTGAGCTACAGCTTAATAACTTTTATCTTGTTTATTTAACAAAATCAAAAAGAAAACAAGTACAAAATACACACTAGAGGCGAGTTTTTACTGTTTCAGCCAAAAACTAAACTAACTCTAACGCTAACTTTAGCCTTAAGCTTGTTGTTCTTCTCATCTGACAAAGTTTGAGTGATTCATTCTCTCCACTCTAGTGATGAATTATAGATAGTAACCACAGTTACACGACTCCAGTAAGACCCTTAGCTCCCAGTAACAGTAGATATCTGGCTATATGACCACCAAAGCAGGTGCAGCTTAGCAATACATCATTTCACCTCCAAGATACATCGTCAAAAGAGTATTGACCTAAACTTTAAACAGGATATTCTCACTCTAGAAGCATGTTTATCACAGATTATGTTTGAATTTTAGCCAGTTGTGCCTTTAATGAATATAATCCCACACTAGCCGTTGCTTTGTTTGCAGTAAAACTGATAAATTCAAAGAAACTAAAGAAAACTGCACAGCTGTGAGTTTGGAGCTGCCAGAAGTCAGAGTGTTTAAGCACACTGAATCCTCCAGCCTCTCTATGTACTTCATATGAACTGCTATTACATTCAATCGCCCGATTCGTCCAGGGAGCTTTTTCTGTCCTAAAAGGACGACGCTGTTATTTTGACTTATGTGAACTTAATAGAGATTTATGCTGCATCACATACCAGGTTTCTGCAGTGCGCACACATTTCCCTTAAGACTAATTACTGTACATATCTCTCAAATAATGAATCTTATGGGAAATGCGTGAGTACTTCAAAAGCCTGGAGTGTGATTTAACGTAAATCTTCATTACGCTCACAAAAGTCCGGGTAGCAATTTTCTCACTTTATGACAGAATGACTCAAAAACACAGTCAGGATGAAGCTGGACGGTTAAATATAATAATATAATAATATAATAACGAGTGACCTGCAGGTTAGAGGATGAAAAGCCGGTTGGGGGTTACAGAGAGTTCGCTCCAAACCCATGCGAGCCTGCAGAGTCATATACAGTATCTTGGTAAAATGGCACTGCCGTCCTCTAGAGACACGTTTTAAGGCACCATCACTGTTTATTCCCTGAATTTCAATTCTGTATGAATGTTTTGGCACATTTTGTGGTTAATTTAATTTCCAAGATGAGCAAAGTGTGCACTAACATTAGTAGTTGATGGGGTTCACATAATAAATAAAAAACCCCAAAATTATTTGTTTTCTTTTGAAATAAAAACACAATAAGAACATGTTCTGAGAAAATGTTGCTCAGAAGAAGCTCGCGCTGGTCTCAGCACCTCAGTTTAGATGATCAGGAGTTAAATCGTGCTTGAAAAAGCATAAAATTATGATCCCATCATACCCTGGACAGTTTTACATAGGATTTAATTGACTGGTAAAATAACTCATTACAAATGACTAATTACTTCTCTTGAGCTGGAATGTGATAAATTTACTGATTACTGGCCGGAAAACTCATCTTAACTGGAAATCAACTGGAAATCCAACAGTCCTTTCAGCACTTATTTAGAAATAAACAGTCAGAGTGTATATATATATATATATATATATATATATATATATATATATATATATATATTATATATATATATATATATATATATATATATATATATATATATATATATATCCATCCAGCTAATCCCAGCATCATCAGGTGAAGGTAGGGTACAACATGGACATATGTCGCCAGTCCATCACATGGCCAAAACACACTCACTCAAACCTACAGTCAGTTCAGAGTGAGGATCCTAACATGCATGTGTTTGGATTGTGGGAGGAAACCGGAGCACAGGAAGAACATGCACCCTCCACACAGAACTGCCCAGACCGGGAATCCAACCCAGATCAGCTTGCTGTGACAGGGCTGATATATATACACTAGCGCTCAAAAGTTTGGGATCACAGTGAAATGTTCTTGTTTTAATGGAGTATCTTCTTCTTTAACACAACAATGGACTGACGGGTCTCTAAAGAAAGTTGTTTCTTTCTGGTCATTGTGAGTCGGTCAGCAAGACATCAACTGCTGATCTTCAGATACTAAACTAACCTAGAATGTTGTTCCCTTTTATACTCACTTATTAGTAGAATGTTTTTCAGCTGTGCATCACAATTGAGCAAGAGTGTCCTAACAACCAATTAGTCCACTAACATCCTTAACTTGGATTGGTGGTCGTACCAGGAGATTTAGACAGAGGACTGAGAATTGCTGATAATAGGACTGCAAAATAAGCAAAATATCATCTGATATAATTGAATGAATTGTGAAATGGACAAAATTGTTTGTGAATTGCATGAAAATTACATGAATTGAATTAAAATAGCATGAAATAAAATTCTAAAGTGATCCTAAACTTTTGAGCAGTAGTGTATGGATATATATGATTTCTATTGGTCCATTCATCCTGAAATGAATGAAAATAGACAAAAATGCACGTATAGGCAAAAATATATATATATCAGCTACATCAAAAAGATCCTTTGCTCCTTACAAACCGTGAAGCAGGTCTACAGAATTGATTCATTCTGATTCATTCAAACTGTACGAGCTCGTTCACTCACAGCTGAGGTTGAGCTGATGTTGGAGATGCAGCTCCACTAAACGAAGCACCAAACAATCAGACTGAATGTGTTGAAGCGTAAATGAGATCTGATACTTTACTCCCAGCAGCACAGACAGACAGAGACACTGGACTCTTGACTCACACTAGAGGTGATTGTGCTGAGAGAGAGTAAGATATTACATTTTTGCTGAGTTTAGTGAAAAAGATCCTGTCAGTTACACGGCAGCTCAAATTCATTTAGCGCCACCTGAATAAACGGCCTTTAGACAGAATACACTCCACTGTCTGAACACAAGTCTGCACACTAAACATATCACACTCACAGATGTGCTGTGACTAAGACTAAGTCTGACTCAACTAGCCTTTCGTCTACGTTCAACAATCTACCAAACCCGGCAACTGTGCTCCTGTTGGCTGTGCTGAAGACACAGGAAGATATTTTGAGGGATGCTGAAAACAGGAGACTGTCTGCTGCCAGGGTCTACTCTTCACAGCTCAAGGTGATGGAACTACAAAGCCCACTGCACCCTGGACATGTTGTGTCATCGCATGCCATCACGTACCATCATGTAGCAGAGCAGTACTATAGAACACCAGCAGGGGGACGGCAGGTTCAAGTTCATTTCTACACTAAACTCGTCTAAACTGAATGAAGTAAAGCATCACTCATGCTCAGTACCAGTTATCATCTCTTCACAGACTGACTGTTCACCAGTTACAAGAGCTAAAAAGGCTAGGCTAACAACAGTAGCTGAGCTAACAGGCCATTAGCATTTGCCTATGTATCTAAAAGCCTGGCCGCCTTTCTCAGCGTTCTGGTCTGGGAGGTGTTTTGATGGCATTCTCTGGAACCACTCATCCATGTGGAAGACACTCTCAACGGATCTGGGTCTCAATCCATCCTTGCAGATCACATACACCATATATGCTGATGGTCTTCTCTGGGGTGGATGGGATCTTCCAGCAAGACAATGAGACACGTCACACGGCTAGAAATCTCCAGCATTGGTTGGAAGAGCTGACCAAGACTTCCAAGTCCTACCCTGGACCCCTAATTCTCCATACTTAAACCCAGTTGAGCATCTGTGGGACCACCTGGATGGTGGTGTTGGCTCTATGGATCCTCCTCCACGCTCCCTCCAGCAGCTGTGGGATGCACTGCAGTCAGCATGATACCTCCAGATACCTGTGACCTCCTACCAGGACCTTACTGAGTCTCCCAGTGCGTCTAGCTGCTGTCTGTACTGCACACGGTGGTCACTCTGGATATTAGCTGGTCATAATAATGTGACTCCACTGTGTAGCTTATGTAGCCATTCTTTACATATTCTTTACACACAGCTTTTGAAAAAAAGGCCATGATACAAGGCAGCCTATCACAAAACAGCTAATTTACATGCATCAGTCTTCAAGGCTCAGCCTGTTTAATAAATAGAGGCTGAAAAAAATGGTTATGTAGAAATTAATTATGACTTAGGGGGAAAACAAACAAGAAGAAATACAGAATATGGGCCATTAAACGCTGTACCTGCTGAGCACTGTATTGTTAATGAACTCTCTATTCAGATGTTCTATCCGCGGTAATTATAGAGCAACTTATTCAGTCGTGCATTTGCACTGACTCAGAGACCGCACGCCCGAGCGGAGTGAGCGGAACAGCCTGCGTCCAAACCGAGGAGAGAAAAGAAAACAGAAGGACAGGCAGACAAAAGGCCTGCATCTCTGGAGAAAGAGCGTAAACCACCAGCAACAAAGCGCAGCAGAAATCCACGAGTGCTGCGGTGATTAATATAGTTCTCTCTCTTTTGTTCTTTTCTTTTTTTCATTAAGGCAAATCAAACAGGATTAGGAGTGCGCGCAAACCTGCGTCAGTGGCGAGTGCGTTTTTTCTTTTTTAATCCCGTTTCTCTGTGTCCTGCCAACCGTTCGTCCTCCTTTCCAGCCGAGCGAGAGGCTGCACTCCTGTCCACACACACACACACACTCGCGCATATATATATGTGTGTGTGTGTGTTTGTGGGGCTTCTATGGACTTCTGTATAGATGGGTTGTAAAAAAGTAAGACCACCCTTTTCTTTCAATTCCAGGCAATAATTAATTTTCCATAATCAGGAGAAGCATATGTTTAGTGTGTCCAGTCTTCACCTTCATTCCAGACCCACTTTCAGTGTCTTAGAAGGTGCTTCTGCTTCTCACCATCCAAATGCAGGGGTCCTGGACTCTGGGGTGGTCTGTCCATGGTTTAGATTCTTTGTTTGATGTCTCTTCGTCTACTTTTCTCTCAGTGAGGGGCTTCTTGAACAGCTATCCTGATTATGATGATGGTTACTTTGTTGATCCCAGAGGGAAATTCAAGTTCTCTGCATTTAAAACCATCCATGCATATATATATACAAACAAACACACACATACACACACACACACAAACACACACACACACACATACAGACACACACACAAACACACACATAAGAGAGCAGCACGCACACTTGCCTGGAGCAGTGGGCAGCAGCCCCACCACAGCGCCCAGGGAGCAGTCCGATTAGGTGCCTTGCTCGTGTCCTGTCGGTTCATGGGATCAAACCAGCAACCTTCTGGTCACAAGGCTGGTCCCCAGACCTCCAGCCGACTCTCCACTAACCTCTGTAGCAGTAACACTACACACACACAGCCGACTCGACACTAACCTCTGTAGCAGTAACACTACACACACACAGCCGACTCTACACTAACCTCTGTAGCAGTAACACTACACACACACACAGCCGACTCTACACTAACCTCTGTAGCAGTAACACTACACACACACAGCCGACTCTACACTAACCTCTGTAGCAGTAACACTACACACACACAGCCGACTCTACACTAACCTCTGTAGCAGTAACACTACACACACACAGCCGACTCTATACTAACCTCTGTAGCAGTAACACTACACACACACAGCCGACTCTCCACTAACCTCTGTAGCAGCAGTAACACTACACACACACAGCTGACCCTACACTAACCTCTGTAGCAGTAACACTACACACACACACAGCCGACTCTACACTAACCTCTGTAGCAGTAACACTACACACACACACAGCCGACTCTACACTAACCTCTGTAGCAGTAACACTACACACACACAGCCGACTCTACACTAACCTCTGTAGCAGTAACACTACACACACACAGCCGACTCTACACTAACCTCTGTAGCAGTAACACTACACACACACACAGCCGACTCTACACTAACCTCTGTAGCAGTAACACTACACACACACAGCCGACTCTACACTAACCTCTGTAGCAGTAACACTACACACACACAGCCGACTCTCCACTAACCTCTGTAGCAGTAACACTACACACACACACAGCCGACTCTACACTAACCTCTGTAGCAGTAACACTACACACACACAGCCGACTCTACACTAACGTCTGTAGCAGTAACACTACACACACACAGCCGACTCTACACTAACCTCTGTAGCAGTAACACTACACACACACAGCCGACTCTCCACTAACCTCTGTAGCAGTAACACTACACACACACAGCCGACTCTACACTAACCTCTGTAGCAGTAACACTACACACACACAGCCGACTCTACACTAACCTCTGTAGCAGTAACACTACACACACACAGCCGACTCTACACTAACCTCTGTAGCAGTAACACTACACACACACACACAGCCGACTCTACACTAACCTCTGTAGCTGTAACACTACACACACACACAGCCGACTATACACTAACCTCTGTAGCAGTAACACTACACACACACAGCCGACTCTACACTAACCTCTGTAGCTGTAACACTACACACACACACAGCCGACTATACACTAACCTCTGTAGCAGTAACACTACACACACACAGCCGACTCTACACTAACCTCTGTAGCAGCAGTAACACTACACACACACAGCCGACTCTACACTAACCTCTGTAGCAGTAACACTACACACACACAGCCGACTCTACACTAACCTCTGTAGCAGTAACACTACACACACACAGCCGACTCTACACTAACCTCTGTAGCAGTAACACTACACACACACACAGCCGACTATACACTAACCTCTGTAGCAGTAACACTACACACACACACAGCCGACTCTACACTAACCTCTGTAGCTGTAACACTACACACACACACAGCCGACTATACACTAACCTCTGTAGCAGTAACACTACACACACCCACAGCCGACTCTACACTAACCTCTGTAGCAGTAACACTACACACACACAGCCGACTCTACACTAACCTCTGTAGCAGTAACACTACACACACACACAGCCGACTATACACTAACCTCTGTAGCAGTAACACTACACACACACAGCCGACTCTACACTAACCTCTGTAGCAGTAACACTACACACACACACAGCCGACTATACACTAACCTCTGTAGCAGTAACACTACACACACACAGCCGACTCTACACTAACCTCTGTAGCAGTAACACTACACACACACAGCCGACTCTACACTAACCTCTGTAGCAGCAGTAACACTACACACACACACAGCCGACTCTACACTAACCTCTGTAGCAGCAGTAACACTACACACACACAGCCGACTCTACACTAACCTCTGTAGCAGCAGTAACACTACACACACACAGCCGACTCTACACTAACCTCTGTAGCAGCAGTAACACTACACACACAGCCGACTCTACACTAACCTCTGTAGCAGCAGTAACACTACACACACACAGCCGACTCTACACTAACCTCTGTAGCAGCAGTAACACTACACACACACAGCCGACTCTACACTAACCTCTGTAGCAGCAGTAACACTACACACACACAGCCGACTCTACACTAACCTCTGTAGCAGTAACACTACACACACACACAGCCGACTCTACACTTACCTCTGTAGCAGTAACACTACACACACACAGCCGACTCTACACTAACCTCTGTAGCAGCAGTAACACTACACACACACAGCCAACTCTACACTAACCTCTGTAGCAGCAGTAACACTACACACACACAGCCGACTCTACACTAACCTCTGTAGCAGTAACACTACACACACACAGCCGACTCTACACTAACCTCTGTAGCAGCAGTAACACTACACACACACAGCCGACTCTACACTAACCTCTGTAGCAGTAACACTACACACACACAGCCGACTCTACACTAACCTCTGTAGCAGCAGTAACACTACACACACACAGCCGACTCCACACTAACCTCTGTAGCAGTAACACTACACACACACAGCCGACTCTACACTAACCTCTGTAGCAGTAACACTACACACCCACAGCCGACTCTACACTAACCTCTGTAGCAGCAGTAACACTACACACACACAGCCGACTCCACACTAACCTCTGTAGCAGTAACACTACACACACACAGCCGACTCCACACTAACCTCTGTAGCAGTAACACTACACACACACAGCCGACTCTACACTAACCTCTGTAGCAGCAGTAACACTACACACACACAGCCGACTCTACACTAACCTCTGTAGCAGTAACACTACACACACACAGCCGACTCTACACTAACCTCTGTAGCAGCAGTAACACTACACACACACAGCCGACTCTACACTAACCTCTGTAGCAGCAGTAACACTACACACACACAGCCGACTCTACACTAACCTCTGTAGCAGTAACACTACACACACACAGCCGACTCTACACTAACCTCTATAGCAGCAGTAACACTACACACACACAGCCGACTCTACACTAACCTCTGTAGCAGCAGTAACACTACACACACACAGCCGACTCTACACTAACCTCTGTAGCAGCAGTAACACTACACACACACAGCCGACTCTACACTAACCTCTGTAGCAGCAGTAACACTACACACACACAGCCGACTCTACACTAACCTCTGTAGCAGCAGTAACACTACACAGACACAGCCGACTCTACACTAACCTCTGTAGCAGTAACACTACACACACACAGCCGACTCTACACTAACCTCTGTAGCAGTAACACTACACGCACACAGCCGACTCTACACTAACCTCTGTAGCAGCAGTAACACTACACACACACAGCCGACTCTACACTTACCTCTGTAGCAGTAACACTACACACACACAGCCGACTCTACACTAACCTCTGTAGCAGCAGTAACACTACACACACACAGCCGACTCTACACTAACCTCTGTAGCAGCAGTAACACTACACACACACAGCCGACTCTACACTAACCTCTGTAGCAGTAACACTACACACACACAGCCGACTCTACACTAACCTCTGTAGCAGTAACACTACACACACACAGCCGACTCTACACTAACCTCTGTAGCAGTAACACTACACACACACAGCCGACTCTACACTAACCTCTGTAGCAGCAGTAACACTACACACACACAGCCGACTCTACACTAACCTCTGTAGCAGCAGTAACACTACACACACACAGCCGACTCTACACTAACCTCTGTAGCAGCAGTAACACTACACACACACAGCCGACTCTACACTAACCTCTGTAGCAGTAACACTACACACACACACAGCCGACTCTACACTAACCTCTGTAGCAGCAGTAACACTACACACACACAGCCGACTCTACACTAACCTCTGTAGCAGCAGTAACACTACACACACACAGCCGACTCTACACTAACCTCTGTAGCAGCAGTAACACTACACACACACAGCCGACTCTACACTAACCTCTGTAGCAGCAGTAACACTACACAGACACAGCCGACTCTACACTAACCTCTGTAGCAGTAACACTACACACACACAGCCGACTCTACACTAACCTCTGTAGCAGTAACACTACACACACACAGCCGACTCTACACTAACCTCTGTAGCAGCAGTAACACTACACACACACAGCCGACTCTACACTTACCTCTGTAGCAGTAACACTACACACACACAGCCGACTCTACACTAACCTCTGTAGCAGCAGTAACACTACACACACACAGCCGACTCTACACTAACCTCTGTAGCAGCAGTAACACTACACACACACAGCCGACTCTCCACTAACCTCTGTAGCAGCAGATAACACTACACACACACAGCCGACTCTACACTAACCTCTGTAGCAGTAACACTACACACACACAGCCGACTCTCCACTAACCTCTGTAGCAGCAGTAACACTACACACACACACAGCCGACTCTCCACTAACCTCTGTAGCAGTAACACTACACACACACAAGCTGACTCTACACTAACCTCTGTAGCAGCAGTAACACTACACACACACAGCCGACTCTACACTAACCTCTGTAGCAGCAGTAACACTACACACACACAGCCGACTCTACACTAACCTCTGTAGCAGTAACACTACACACACACAGCCGACTCTACACTAACCTCTGTAGCAGTAACACTACACACACACAGCCGACTCTACACTAACCTCTGTAGCAGCAGTAACACTACACACACACAGCCGACTCTACACTAACCTCTGTAGCAGTAACACTACACACACACAGCCGACTCTACACTAACCTCTGTAGCAGTAACACTACACACACACCAGCCGACTCTACACTAACCTCTGTAGCAGCAGTAACACTACACACACACAGCCGACTCTCCACTAACCTCTGTAGCAGTAACACTACACACACACAGCCGACTCTACACTAACCTCTGTAGCAGTAACACTACACACACACACAGCCGACTCTCCACTAACCTCTGTAGCAGCAGTAACACTACACACACACAGCCGACTCTCCACTAACCTCTGTAGCAGTAACACTACACACACACACAGCCGACTCTACACTAACCTCTGTAGCAGTAACACTACACACACACAGCCGACTCTACACTAACCTCTGTAGCAGCAGTAACACTACACACACACAGCCGACTCTACACTAACCTCTGTAGCAGCAGTAACACTACACACACACAGCCGACTCTACACTAACCTCTGTAGCAGCAGTAACACTACACACCCACAGCCGACTCTACACTAACCTCTGTAGCAGTAACACTACACACACACAGCCCACTCTACACTAACCTCTGTAGCAGCAGTAACACTACACACACACACAGCCGACTCTACACTAACCTCTGTAGCAGTAACACTACACACACACAGCCGACTCTACACTAACCTCTGTAGCAGCAGTAACACTACACACCCACAGCCGACTCTACACTAACCTCTGTAGCAGTAACACTACACACCCACAGCCGACTCTACACTAACCTCTGTAGCAGTAACACTACACACCCACAGCCGACTCTACACTAACCTCTGTAGCAGTAACACTACATTCTTCATTACTTCTTTACTTTCATAGGTGCACAATCAAAAGACCTACTGCGTATGGAAGTGAAGTGTATAGGTGGACCAGAAGTTTATTAAATAGAAACAGAGAAAGTGTGTGAATACTCCTCTGTATGTCTCTGAGCTGTGGTGTGTATAAAGAGATGCGGTGTGTAATGTAATGCGGGCTGGCGGGCTGCAGGCGTGCGGAGGATGATGAACACAAGGTCGTTCACATACAGGAGCCGCTGCGTCCCACAGAGCAACAGGTGCTCTACCGACCAGAGCGAGAGCCACTGACCTGTACAGTAATCGGTCATCTACAGCAGAAAGCTGCCCCCGCACATATGCGCACAAACACACATACAAACCAGGACCGTCTCTCAAACCTGCACACAGACCCACACTGCTAGTTCTGCCTGTACAGCCAACTCCAGAATTACTGGCACCCTTCCAGAATCAATATTTTAAATAAACCATACCTGCAATGAGTGATATTCCTCTACTGTATGAAAGTCTGAGGCACCTGCACTGATAGCGTAAAAGCCTTCAGATCAGATCAATGAGTGTGTTTTCACCACCAGATCTGATTAGAACAGATGTAAATAATCAGACATACAATACAAAGTAACATGAATATGTTATTGTGAGAGAAGTAGATCAGATCTTGATCCAGTTTGAAGAACAAAGTTAGGTTCCAGATTTCTCCTGGACGCCCCAGACATTGTATGAATGTGTTCAGTTCCTTCAGCAGCAAATCTTGATTTATCTTAATGAAGTACTGAGCAGTCAAAGCAGGTATTAGATGAGAACTGATAATAATACTGGGTTGTTTAGGAGAAGCTTGGAAAGAGTTAATAAACACACTGACGTATGAAAAAGCTTTACTTACTCTATTAATACTGATTAATATTTAATAATAAAGTGTAAAACACTACTTACTCTATTAATACTGTTTAATATTTAATAATAAAGGGTAAAAGCTCTACTTACTCTATTAATACTGATTAATATTTAATAATAAAGTGTAAAAACACTACTTACTCTATTAATACTGTTTAATATTTAATAATAAAGTGTAAAAGCTCTACTTACTCTATTAATACTGTTTAATATTTAATAATAAAGTGTAAAAGCTCTACTTACTCTATTAATACTGATTAATATTTAATAATAAAGTGTAAAAGCACTACTTACTCTATTAATACTGATTAATATTTAATAATAACGTGTAAAAACACTACTTACTCTATTAATACTGTTTAATATTTAATAATAAAGTGTAAAAGCTCTACTTACTCTATTAATACTGATTAATATTTAATAATAAAGTGTAAAAGCACTACTTACTCTATTAATACTGATTAATATTTAATAATAACGTGTAAAAACACTACTTACTCTATTAATACTGTTTAATATTTAATAATAAAGTGTAAAAGCTCTACTTACTCTATTAATACTGTTTAATATTTAATAATAAAGTGTAAAAGCTCTACTTACTCTATTAATACTGATTAATATTTAATAATAAAGTGTAAAAGCACTACTTACTCTATTAATACTGATTAATATTTAATAATAAAATGTAAAAACTCTACTTACTGTATTAATACTGATTAATATTTCATAATAAAGTGTAAAAGCACTATTTACTCTATTAATACTGATTAATATTTAATAATAAAGTGTAAAAGCACCACTTACTCTATTAATACTGATTAATATTTCATAATAAAGTGTAAAAGCACTACTTACTGTATTAATACTGTTTAATATTTCATAATAAAGTGTAAAAGCACTACTTACTGTATTAATACTGATTAATATTTAATAATAAAGTGTAAAAGCACCACTTACTCTATTAATACTGATTAATATTTAATAATAAAGTGTAAAAGCACTACTTACTCTATTAATACTGATTAATATTTAATAATAAAGTGTAAAAGCTCTACTTACTCTATTAATACTGATTAATATTTAATAATAAAGTGTTTACTGAGTAAATAAAATCTTCTTGTCTGGAAAAAATAGCTTTTTAGATATAATAACATCCTCAGGTGCATAGTTTTGTGTTTACCCAATGCTGTGACCAAAAATAAGGTTTTCTTTACTATATTTTTACTATCCCCCTCATTAATGTTTGGCGAAGCCACCACTGCTGCCTTTAGTAATATCTCACAAGGTTGGAGAACACCTCTCTCCAGTTCCTAGATATTATTAGGTCTTATTACATAACGGGCCCTGTTCTCCTGCTACCACCACTTCTGTGTGGATTTGATTGTGTGTTTGGGATCATTATCTTGCTGAAAGGTCCGTCCATGGCCAAGTTTCAATGGATGCAGACACTTTCTTCGGCTACAATCTGGTATTTACAGGACATCATTGATCTTCCTGGACCACCATATCTGACTGTGTGCATTAGATGCTTTAGGTTGTATGCAGTGACGATGATGTGCAAGACCAACAGTTTCAGCTTGTTTCAGATCACATTCAAAGAGTCTATTTGTAGGTTCAACAGCAACTTTGAAAGTTTTTAGCTTTTAGGAAAGGCTTCTACCAAGAAAAACTTCCAAACGTCTGGTCATGGAGGCGAAGTCTGACAGTTTATTGGATGCTGAACCTCAGTATTTAACATTTAACTCTGAAACTGTGTTCTCTGAGTTCCTCTTCGCCTCCTCACTGTATGCAGGTGAGACGTGAACACACATCACTATCAAGAAAAAGCATCTGATGGGCTTCACGAACTCCAACACCTGTACACACTGTCCCACTATAACAGATAATCATTTCCATGCATTCTGGAACTGCCCCTCCATTGTCAGACAGGTCTTGGGAGAGCTACCAACCTCATCCTCAACCTCAGAATTCCACTTACTCCCACCATAGCTCTGCTTGGCGACCTTTCATCTCTACCAACTCCAAAACATCTGCAAACATTCATCCTCGTTTCTACAACAGTGGCTAAAAAATAACCTTACTTAACTGGAAATAACAAAATTATCACTAAAGCCCTCGTACAATCTGTTAACTAAATATTTACCATAAAATATTATTATTAATAATAATAATACAATTATTACAACAATATCTGACCTCCATTTTTGCAATTCATCCAGAGCTGATCCCTACATTCATTACTTGTTTATCTATCTATTTTATTTATTTATTTATTTATTTATTTTTTGCTTAATACCAACTATTAATATGACACCCCCTGTTCATTGTTCTGTTTTGTCATATGTGTGTTTATTCCTCTATTCTGCAACAGCCCTGTTCCCCTACACTGTTCTGTATTTGTGACTCAGTTTTGGTACAAATAAAAAAAATACATAAATAAAATAAATTAAAACTAAATATATTTATTAACACACTGCATGTGTCTAGAAAAGAGTGTACTATGTTTCAACAACTGACAATATTCGCTTATTATTTTTTACCAAATATTATTACTAGAAATACAGATAATCTATGCAAAACATCACACACACACTAATGGATGGTGGTCTTTGATCCGGTGGTCTTTTCCCCCTCCAGGGAATGCACCACCGCCAGCTACAGGCTTTCTGACTCACGCTGCCTCATTTGCACAGAGGTTAGTCACAATCGCCCCGGTCCTCCATTTCTACACTAACTATGCGATCTAATTTAATAACGATGCTGTAATATTCGGAAAAGTCATGAGTCAAGGTTATCTAGCGGTCGCGTTAGCCGCTGTGGAGCTAATCGCGCCGCCGATATGAGTACACCATTAAGCTCCTCATTAAAACATGCTTTCAAAATCAGGCTTCTAGCGAGGTGAGGGAAAGAAGCCAAACAGGGCGAAAGCACTCCAGTAAGGAAGTGAGGCTGCTTATTGATGATTACTGCAAATGTGGACATCCTCCAATCACAGTGAACCATGACCATCCTGACCGTCCAGTTCCAGAAGAGCTTCTGTGGGCGTTCTGCTGAGTCAAGACTTTCACACACCAATAATTTCCGCCAAAGATATGCAGACCTTAATGAAGTATGAGGACCTTGTGAGTAAAACGAGTCTAAATCTACATACATTACCAACATTTACAAGTCCGTACATTTGTAGAGGTTTGGGTTTAGTATAAGTTTAGGGGTTAGTGTTTAGTGTAAATGTAGGAGTTATTGTTTAGTGTAAATGTAGGAGTTATTGTTTAGTGTAAATGTAGGAGTTAGTGTTTAGTGTAAATGTAGGAGTTATTGTTTAGTGTAAATGTAGGGGTTAGTGTTTAGTGTAAATGTAGGAGTTATTGTTTAGTGTAAATGTAGTGATTAGTGTTTAGTGTAAATGTAGGAGTTATTGTTTAGTGTAAATGTAGGAGTTAGTGTTTAGTGTAAATGTAGGAGTTAGTGTTTAGTGTAAATGTAGAGGTTAGTGTTTAGTATAAGGGTAGGAGTTAGTGTTTAGTGTAAATGTAGGGTTTAGTGTTTAGTGTATATATAGGAGTTAGGGTTTAGTGTAAATGTAGAGTTAGTGTTTAGTGTATATATAGGAGTTAGGGTTTAGTGTAAACGTAGAGGTTAGTGTTTAGTGTAAATGAAGGAGTTAGTGTTTAGTGTAAATGAAGGAGTTAGTGTTTAGTGTAAATGTAGAGGTTAGTGTTTAGTGTAAATGTAGGTGTTAGGGTTTAGTGTAAATGTAGGGGTTAGTGTTTAGTGTATATATAGGAGTTAGGGTTTAGTGTAAATATAGAGGTTAGTGTTTAGTGTAAATAAAGGAGTTAGTGTTTAGTATAAATGTAGGAGTTAGGGTTTAGTGTAAATGTAGGTGTTAGGGTTTAGTGTAAATGTAGGAGTAAGGGTTTAGTGTAAATGTAGAGGTTAGTGTTTAGTGTAAATGAAGGAGTTAGTGTTTAGTGTAAATGTAGGAGTTAGGGTTTAGTGTAAATGTAGGGGTTAGTGTTTAGTGTAAATGTAGAGGTTAGGGTTTAGTGTAAATGTAGGGGTTAGTGTTTAGTGTAAATGTAGGGGTTAGGGTTTAGTGTAAATGTAGAGGTTAGTGTTTAGTGTAAATGTAGGGGTTAGTGTTTAGTGTAAATGTAGGGGTTAGTGTTTAGTGTAAATGTAGGAGTTAGTGTTTAGTGTAAATGTAGGGGTTAGGGTTTAGTGTAAATGTAGAGGTTAGGGTTTAGTGTAAATGTAGAGTTAGTGTTTAGTGTAAACGTAGGAGTTAGTGTTTAGTGTAAATGTAGAGGTTAGTGTTTAGTGTAAATGTAGAGGTTAGTGTTTAGTGTAAATGTAGGAGTAAGGGTTTAGTGTAAATGTAGGAGTTAGTGTTTAGTGTAAATGCAGGGTTTAGTGTTTAGTGTAAATGTAGTGGTTAGGGTTTAGTGTAAATGTAGGAGTTAGTGTTTAGTGTAAATGTAGTGGTTAGTGTTTAGTATAAGGGTAGGGGTTAGTGTTTAGTGTAAATGTAGGAGTTAGGGTTTAGTGTAAATGTAGGGGTTAGTGTTTAGTGTAAATGTAGAGGTTAGGGTTTAGTGTAAATGTAGGGGTTAGTGTTTAGTGTAAATGTAGGGGTTAGGGTTTAGTGTAAATGTAGAGGTTAGTGTTTAGTGTAAATGTTGGGGTTAGGGTTTAGTGTAAATGTAGGAGTTAGGGTTTAGTGTAAATGTAGGAGTTAGGGTTTAGTGTAAATGTAGGGTTAGTGTTTAGTGTAAATGTAGGAGTTATTGTTTAGTGTAGATGTAGGAGTTAGTGTTTAGTGTAGATGTAGGGGTTAGGGTTTAGTGTAAATGTAGGGGTTAGTGTTTAGTGTAAATGTAGGAGTTAGTGTTTAGTGTAGATGTAGGAGTTAGTGTTTAGTATAAATGTAGGAGTTAGGGTTTAGTGTAAATGTAGGGTTAGGGTTTAGTGTAAATGTAGGGGTTAGTGTTTAGTGTAAATGTAGGAGTTAGTGTTTAGTGTAAATGTAGGAGTTAGTGTTTAGTGTAAATGTAGGGGTTAGTGTTTAGTATAAGGGTAGGGGTTAGTGTTTAGTGTAAATGTAGGAGTTAGTGTTTAGTGTAAATGTAGGAGTTAGTGTTTAGTGTAAATGTAGGAGTTAGTGTTTAGTGTAAATGTAGAGGTTAGTGTTTAGTGTAGATGTAGGAGTTAGTGTTTAGTGTAAATGTAGAGGTTAGTGTTTAGTGTAGATGTAGGGGTTAGTGTTTAGTGTAGATGTAGGAGTTAGTGTTTAGTGTAAATGTAGAGGTTAGTGTTTAGTGTAAATGTAGGAGTTAGTGTTTAGTGTAAATGTAGGAGTTAGTGTTTAGTGTAGATGTAGGAGTTAGTGTTTAGTGTAAATGTAGGAGTTAGTGTTTAGTGTAAATGTAGGAGTTAGTGTTTAGTGTAAATGTAGGAGTTAGTGTTTAGTGTAAATGTAGGAGTTAGTGTTTAGTGTAAATGTAGAGGTTAGTGTTTAGTGTAGATGTAGGGGTTAGTGTTTAGTGTAAATGTAGGAGTTAGTGTTTAGTGTAAATGTAGGAGTTAGTGTTTAGTGTAAATGTAGGGGTTAGTGTTTAGTGTAAATGTAGAGGTTAGTGTTTAGTGTAAATGTAGGAGTTAGTGTTTAGTGTAAATGTAGAGGTTAGTGTTTAGTGTAGATGTAGGGGTTAGTGTTTAGTGTAAATGTAGGGGTTAGTGTTTAGTGTAAATGTAGGAGTTAGTGTTTAGTGTAAATGTAGGGGTTAGTGTTTAGTGTAAATGTAGAGGTTAGTGTTTAGTGTAAATGTA